>JAWZYV010001345.1:0-330397 GCA_038373885.1 Cheiracanthium punctorium | reverse complement strand
TGGATTTTTTTTTTTTTGGGCAGGGAGATTTGTCCCCGCAAAAACCATTTTTCTAAAAAAAATACAATTTCCCCATTAAGTCCCCTTTATTTTTTCGGAATTGGTTTTTTTTGTTTCATGCTACAAGTTTAATAAATTATTATATAAAAACTTTTCAAATTTTTGAGAAAAAGTTAGTACCAAAAAAGATTTTTAAAATTAAATATTTGATGTTTTTTTGTTAATGTGCTTAAAATTTAGATATGAGAAAGCAATTTATATCAGTAGAACTTGTGTTGCCACTCATTGGCAAAACTTTAACTCCAGCAATGTCACTCTAATTTTTGTAATTTTTATCTTTCAATAATATTGATACAAAATG
Organism: Cheiracanthium punctorium; assembly: GCA_038373885.1. NCBI lineage: Eukaryota > Metazoa > Arthropoda > Arachnida > Araneae > Cheiracanthiidae > Cheiracanthium > Cheiracanthium punctorium. Next base: position 330,036 of record JAWZYV010001345.1, on the reverse strand, counting down.
AAGCAATATTCATCGTTGATATAAGACAATTTAACTTATGTTTAATTACTGTAGATAGGTTTAAGCTGAATACAATAATTTCAAATTTGATTTAGAATTCTATTATCTGTATGAACAAAATAAATCTAATTACTTCCCCTTGTATTAATATATATTGGTAATATACTAATATATATTAATATTTGCTCTCTTTTATAGCAGAACAATGGTTCAACATATGAATTCTACCAATTAAAATTGCAATGAATTTACTTTACACACATTAGTGAATTATTTATATCTATTATCTTCGTTTTTAGGAAAGTTTACTAATTGTGAGCAGTCGTTAAAGGATATAAGGTTTTCATGGGGAAAAGTAGAATAGTTTTTTATTGTTCTATTTATTAAAAAAAATTGGGGGGTGGCTCAAAGTGGAAAAGTAAAAATTCTCACAAAAAGGCTTGATTATTATCAGTTTGCTAACAAAAATTCAAATTTCGAAAGTCGCCCGGGCTCTTTGAGCCAACCTTTTGGCTGCGTCTTTGCCTCAGATATTGCCCGACTTTGAGAGGTGTCCGGATTGGGAGAATTTCACTGTACTTGCAAAAGGTATATATGTACGATTTATACATTATGCATACTATGACGGCAAGAAAAATCTGAGAACAGTTGGCTCCTATACGTTACAATATTTTAGGGTCCTGCAAATAGCCTGCTAGGTTACTGAATTATAATTTATGATATCTAATGCTATGTGGAATTTATGTACACAGAAGAAATAAAAGTTCCTATTTATCTATAGTACATAACTCTTAAAATGTTTGTCTCGTACAAAAAAGAAAGAAGTCAGAAATTTAAATTCAAAGTGTAAGCAATATTCTTATAAAATCAACGTTCTTCTAAATTTCACTGTTAATTTTTTTCAAGGGTTTGCTGTTTTTAATAATGTTTAAAAATTATGACTCTAATTGCATTATTTTAATAATATTCAGTGGAGGATACAAATTTACTCGTAAGTAGCACCTGATTTTATAACAGTGTTCCCCTAGCATTCTCCAAATCAGATTTTTTTTTTTTTTACAATGAGCTTATATAATTAATTATTTATCTCAGAAAACTGATCCTGGGAAGAAAAAACATACACACAAAAATTGAAATAAAATAAAAAATTAAATGAACAGAAAAATGTTAATTGCGTAACGTTTCAGAGAGTATTTTGTTGAGAGGAATGCAGAAACATGTTATCTTATGGATGTTTAAGATAACACGTTTCTAAATCAATATATTGTCAAATTGTACATTATGGTCAAGTTATGAGTATATTGTCAAATAATTTTTTCTACTTAGATATGGAAACGATTGTATTACGGGATTTTCCCGAAGTCTTCAAAATACATAACTGTATAATAATATATAGGAAATTTAGAGAAAAAGATAACCAAAGATAAGATAATACAAAAAAAGATTGTTTAAATTAAATATTTGCTATTTTTGTTAATGTGACATAATGTATTATATCAGCAAATTTAATTATTTGTCAATAATTAAAAGTTAATGTGTTAATTTAGGCATCAGAAGTCAATTTTATATCAGTAAAATTTGTGTTGTCATTCATTAGCAAAACTTTAACTCCAGCAATGTTACTCTAATTTTTGTTACAATCTTTTCCGTTATGTATTAATAATATTGATACTTAACGATGCACAGTATGTACTGTATATAACTGTACAATACAACAAAACTTTCTGTTAAATAACGGAAAAATTGAAATACGGAAACTTTATAGATCTAGGAAATTACCCTGATAATAACGGGAAAAGTAAATAACCAAAATACGTTACAATGCTGGAAAATGTCCCGTTCAAAAACGGAAAAAATAAAATACGGAAGTCCGTTCAAATACCGTTCAATCTGTGAAAAAAAACGGAAAAAGCAAAATACGGAAATTATTAATTTCACAAAATTTCTCCGGTAAAAAAACGGAAGATTTAGAATACTGAAATATGTTATTGTACCGAAGAATATCCTGTAAAAAAACGGAAAAATCAAAATACAGAATTTTGTTATTTCACGGAAATTATGCAGTAAATAACGGAAAAGCCTTAAAACGGAATTTTGAAAATAACGGAAACTGTCCAGGAATTTACAGAAATAAAATTCCGTAAATATACGGAAAAAGTACTGGCGTCTCAGCTGCCAGTACTTTTTCCGTATTTTCACGGAAATTTTTTTTACAGTGTGATTTAGACTTTCTGGGATTAGAACAACAACAACCGAAAAGAACCGTCCAATTATGTCTTTAGGAAACGCGCAGAAAGTGCGTTTCAGTTCTTTTAAAAAACTTGCATATTTCATGATGAAATAAATGTTATTTATAAGTACCAATACGATTAAAATTTTATCAAAGCACAACTCTCTTTTTGCATAGATTTTTAAGTTTTGGACCATAGAAGAGTTAAATTGTCATGCTATTTTTCAACATTCCGAAGATCAGAACTGAAATCAACTTTTCAGTTTTATGTACTTTTTAATTTCAGCATGGCCAGATAAGTTATTTTCGTAAATTTCAAATCACTTTTAAACCGTGAGACTAAAAAGTTTTATGTATCTTCTCGGGAAAAGATGTGAAGACAAAAAAATACAGATGTCAATATGTAAATATATTTCATAGTTAAAAAAACAGGTTTTTTTGAAAAGTTATAGTTAAATTTTCTCCCTGAAATTTTCTTAAAAATATCTTATTTTATAGTACTGTATTACCCCAAATATAGATAGTATCGAGTGATAACCGTGTAAGTCTGAATATAATTTCGCATGTAAATATGTATGTACAAATCATTTTAATTGAGGCCGGAGACTAAAGAAAACAATAATTTAAAAGAAAAATGTTCAACAGAATCTTAGATAATACCAAACAGTTTAACACTACAATAACAATTTTGTTTTCTAAGGACGGTCACTTGGCCGACAGTCGTTTGCCACTACTAAGGCCCGTAATGCTGGTCACTTTATTACGAAGACACCTAATAAGTGGACCAGCATTGCCTCCTACGAAGGGACGGACGAAATGACACCCAAACCCATCCCAGGAATCGAACCCTGACCGTGGCGTGGTAGAATGGTTCGCTATCCACTGCATAACCCGGGCGGTATGTGTAACTAATTATACTATTAAAATTGCAAACCTAAGTTACATAGAAGGCTTCCTAATATTTGATATTTGAAAATCGCGTAACTCCGGGTTCGTGTAAGCTGGGGTAGCATAAGACGAGGTATTACTACAATAATCTTATTACACATTGTTTTTTTTTTTTTTTTTTTTTTTTTTTTATAGATATGATTACCATACGAGATGAATGCAGCAAGCAACTTCAGGATTACAACCAACCCTGCGAGTAAGTCACTGGATGAACAATGGCGAGTTGTTTCTATAAACCGAGTATTATTTGCAATAAAGATCTCATAAAGTATTTTTGAACGTAAAAGAAACTAAATGGTTCTGTCGATCCAAAGAATTCAGGACAGGGGCGTAGCCAAGGGAGGGGGGGGGGTGTAAGAAATCCACCAGAGGGGCCGACCCAAGGGTTTACGGCATTAATCCCTCTGGGGAAACCTTTATTTAAAATCATAAAAATACAAACTATGCCGCAGGCAGAACTCAGAAGCCTGCGGCAGAACAAACAACAAAAGAACATAAAAAGTTAAAATAATAAAAATAAGAAGAACAAAATGAGCAACCTCCACTTTACAACATTTAACTTGGCACACTGCCTTTGATGTTTCCCTATATGTCCGATATATTCAAGTTCATTCTTTCCAGTAGCAGTCCTGTATCATTGTCAATTCAAAGATATTAATTATAAATAAATGCCTTCACCAGCACTGTCAACCATATCGACCAGGCACGAGCAACGACTGTTTTATAATGTCACCATATATTTACGTATACTTAGAGGTGTTTTTTTTTTTTTTTTTACTTTTTCAGAAAAACACTATTTAGACGGCATGAACAGTTATTTCTGTTCCCGTTTCCTTTATACCTGTGATATAAATATACTATCTTATTTTAGTTCTAGTGTACTTCAATACCTGTGACTCAAATATTATACGGAATTATACCATAATTTCAATTACAGTGCCAGATCATAACTGCAGTTATCTGATATCTATACTTTAGTTGAATCAAGTAACCTTAGAGAATATTTAATTTAGTTTTGATTTTTTTGATTTTTTTTTTTTTACAACTACAATGCCAAATCATTGTATATTCCATCTACTATTATCTGTTATCTATAATTTAGTTGTTAATTTAGTTCAAGTATCCTTAAAGTATTTGATTTAATCTTAAAGTTATAAATTTATTTATTTATATGTATGTATATATACAAAAAGTTTTTTTTTTTTTTTTTTTTTTTTTTTTTTTTTTAGCACCAGAGTGCTATTCATTTCAACCTTGCTTTTTGTGCAGACACGATTTTGGTACATTTTTCGCGTCGAGTCGAGTTTTCGCGTCGAGTTTTCAAGCGAGTTTGCCAGATAACGTAGAGGGGGGGGGGGCGTTCATAAAATGTTGAAAGTCGCACAAGGTTTGCCATTTTTGATAAAGGATCGGTAAACTGGGTGCCAAAACGCAACAATTTATTATAAATATATATCGCCACCTTGGCGAGTGTCGGGGCGATAAAGGAGGAATCAACCCAGAAAGACAAACACGGCACACTCATGGATTAGGATGGACATTCGAAACACTATTTAAAACGGTGAAGTATAGTTGTAATATACTTGGCAACAATTATTAAATAGTTTAAGTAGGCGATTTTAAGATAGATTTCGATTCCAAAGATGGCTTTTATGAAACAAGGAATAAAAATACGTCCCAGTCATGAATAATGATACACTCTCCAACTGAATGGAATAAGGAAGAAAAATAGGGAAGACGCATAAATTATGATACGCTTTTAATATAGAGCACTTTGGTGCGTATTTAAAATCTGAAAGTGTTTCAGATTTTCTTCCTTTTTGTATCTCAAGTAGAAGCCGAGATAGAGCAATTTGAAAATGAGTAGCTCTAAGCTAAATAAAGTGTATACGAAAGTTGTTATTAATATTATTATTATTAAAGCCTATTGAGTGTTTTCTGACCAAAGAATCTACATGGTGTAAAGTGCATGTCGTCAATATGAAGCAGTCGATAATGTGATTCCTTTCAAAAATTTAAACTTCTCTCCCGTATTTTATCTATTGTGAAAGTTTTTAATAAGACATTGCACTGCGTTCTTCACAGATTGTCTTCGACAAAGGTGAAACTTGTGGAGCTTCCTGGCATGATTGAACCAAAGATTGAACCTTTAACAACCGCCAAATTAATTTTATTACAGGGCATTTCTCTCTGAAATAATCACTCGTTTAATCAACCTCTTCCTTTCATCACGAAAGTACATGTATCACTACGTAAAGAAAAAATTCCTCTCGTTAATTTTGAAAAAGTTACACTTTCTAAATTTGAATGCAACCCCCCCACAAAAAGATACCCAGTTAGTAAAATGCGCTCCCATACACGAGTGAGATGATGGTCAAAATTTGAGAATTATATCCTAAAATGTGTCATAGAAATATATGCTGACTTAAACCACTTTTCAACGGCTCTCGAAGGGAAAATCAGGCAGATGATCGATTTTCAGGTCGTTCAGAAATTACCAAAGAAAGTATTTTTAACACTTAAACAATAAGAGATCGCATTTAGATTCGTGTATAGTCCCAGATCATCTTTGTTTAAAAATATCTCCGAGACTTCTTATAATGAAGTAGTGAAATTTTTCACATCACCTCATTGGTGTATGGAGCATATTTTACTAGTTGGGAATTATTTTGTACGGGGATCTGACACAAATTTAAACTTTTTGAAAATTGACGCGAGGAATTTTTTCTTAACGTAGTCTTTTTTCCAACCTTATTTTGAACATTTTTCCAAATTACATTGCCCACTTACCTTTTATAGATAAGGAATTAAAGCGTGTTTCTATCCTCTTGACCCTGTATATATTAAGAATAAATTCGGAGTGTGCCTTTTTTTTGGCTTATTATAAAAAAAAATGCGTTAAAACATTGCTTCTAACTGTAGACTATGTGCTAAAATGTACATGCAATTTTTTAAAGATTTTAAACCGATGTTGTTTTTGTGTATTCGGATTTGTAGGCTTGTTCACGAGGAACCGATTACAAATCCACGTCAGAGAAAGGACAGATACAAGTGTGGGGGCAATGCCTTGCGGGAGGACTTTTCTGGGTATCTAGCGCGTATTCACGTTACATTTGGAGAAAACCGCCCCAAACTCCAGACCGCTAGACCCGCGAGAGGACAGTACCCTGTTCCTCCCCTTGAGCCATCTACCAATGTCAGTGGCTTTAACCACTGTGCTACACATTGGTTTTTAAACCGTTTTTTCTAGTTCAACTTGTTGTCGATCCCTAAAGTACAATCGAGAGTGAATCTTTACTGGAGAGACTGAACTTACTTTTCACCCATGGATTGCAAAACATTTTCGTTTTATAAAATCGATAAAAATTACTAAAATCCAAAGTGTCCCTTTACTCCTGGTAGCACTGTGTAACTACAAAAATTTTAACTTGTAATTCTTTGTTGCTTTCTCAGATGGTCACCGCAATTATTAATGAATGTAAAGATTAAAAAAGAGACTATATTATTCATTTAAACATTTAAGTTTTGAGTTCAGTTCAAATGGACTAACCAAAACATTTATAAACAGCTCAGGAAATAACATGAATGCTCAAAAGAATGGAAAATTGTGAAATAACACCATAAAAGGTACTTTTCACAGTATATTGCGGATCAGGGCCGTATTTACGTGGTAGCAGGGCCACCCCCAAATTTGTTGTTTGGCTCAAGGGGAAACATGTTAGTTGTAATAAGTACGCAAGTTTAAACATTTACAATCTAAACATTTTGACCTTAAATATATTTACTAATGTCATGTAAAGAAAATTTCTGTCTTAAAAGAAGTCTTTTAGAGCATTTATACAAATGTATTACCAATTTGTTAGGTGTTTCTAATTATATAAATGTAGGAAAATATATAGAAAGAAATTTTGATAAGATTTAATGAAGTTTCTTAAATTATTTTAAGATTCTTGTGCATATTATATTTAAATAAAGTGCATTATTTCGAGATGCGCATTATACGCCACTGTGGTTTATATGTTTTAAATTACGAAAAAAATCAATAAGTTTTGGGAAGTCTTTCAAACTTCAAGAGGGAAGGGGACTCACACAGCCTGGAGAGTGAGTCCTGGAAGAATCCCCTGGAGTCTGAGAGGTATAATTGCGGCCCTGATCCGGGTTTTCTTTTTGTTTTGTTTGCTTGTTTGTTTAAAAGTGTATTACATTGACACATTCTTTAATTTTTGACATGTTAATTGCTTCCTATTCCAACATAATGGAGCTACATCATATTTATTTTGTTTTGCTTTTAGCTTTATACAGTATGATATGCTTGTGGAAGAAAATTGGTGTTCGTGGAGAAAAAATTTGTAAGCATTCCTCTTTTTTAGTGGCTGCAATAATAGCTTTCAGTTTCTTATTTTGTCAGTACATTTTGAAGTTATTGGTTAGGTAATCGTTGGATAACACATTCGTCTACTTAGCTAATTCGATATTTAACTGATGAAATGAAAGGACAGTGTTTTCAATCAATTATTAGGGCATGGTGAAGTAAAATTTTTATTGGAGTCAAATATGTAGGTATTTCTTTTTGATCAAAAATACTAATAAACTGTCTTTAAATAGTATTTTTTTACAGCCTATATTTTCAGACATTAGTTGACAAGATTTATACACATTAAAATTTCATTAATTGCAGTTGGAAACAGGATATTAGCTTTATGGTACGCAAAATTCGGTCAAACAATTGATTATTATTTTTTCATTGCATTAAATACTTTCTTAAACTTGTTTATCTGAGAAACAAAAGTATTAGAATATTTTATATTTCCCCAAGGTACTTCATAGTTAATACGCCATCTAAAAATCCTAAAAGCGGATTTTCTCAAAACTAAGGATTTTAAGATTCGTGTTTCTTTTTCTCACTACCTATTTAACTTATGAACTCAATTTTTTCATGACAGATATATTATATTATATTACATACTTTAACGTGGCGCTTTGTTAATATATTGAGAATTATTCATTTTAGGCAGCAATACTCTATCAAAAATGCAAATTCAAAAGGGATTTTCAGTAAAAAATTAATAATATTTTTAATTTTTATTTAGCAAAAAATTGACGTGTTAAAGCATGTAAAATATGTTATTCTAACTGATGTTAAAATTTTCTATCATTATCTTTTACCATTTCTGAAGAAAACGGTACATAAAGTTGATGAATTTAACATGGCGGAGATAGGGCTTACCCGGTTTCCTTAATCCATGTTCTTTTCTGGTCTTCATAAAATCACCGAAGAAACTAATGCATTCCTGAAAATTTGAGAAGCAATGTTACAAACAGCTTATTATCAGAAAAATGTGAGATTTTTCTTTTAAATATTGAAAAGGTAGTTAATATTATGTTTCTAAATGTTCCTAACAAACTTTTTAATGAGTATAAGTGTTGCCTACTAATGTCTGAAAATATAGGGTAAAAAAAGTCCTTCAAAAGTAAAATACTTATATTTTTGATTTAAAAAATGCTTAAGCATTTAACCCTTTGCGCTACAATGTCTGAATGCAATGTTTTATCTAGAACCTATGTCTAACAGGCCCTGGCTGCAATATTTTTGAATAATTTCTGGATCATGATAGGAAAGATATGAAAATGGATAATGTGTTATTATTTTTTTAATTCTACTACTGATTCCATCCCACCTGCAACCCATTTTACACCGTATTAATGGAAGAAACAGCTCTTAAGGAAATTTAATATGTTTGCATTTAAAACTGATATAGTCATAGTTATTTTTAGGTGAGAAAGGGATGAATGCATTGCATAAGGTAACAGAAAAAAGTCGCATGTTTAACATGATTAATAACAAAAAACAGCAATGAATGAAAAAAAAGTGTGTTTTCATTCCATTTTACCTCACCATATATATATATATATATGATATATATATATGTATATATATTTTAATTCTGTATATAAAAAATATTATATTATAAAATAAATTTTTTTTGATCCACCCTTATATTTAGTATATATATATAAGGGCGGATCGAATATAGTATATATGAGGCATGTATGTGTATATATATATATATATTATATATTATATATATATATATATATACTGTATATATATATTATATGTATATTTATAGATATATAATATGTATATGTATATATATATATTACATTGTATATGTAGTATATATATGAGTTATTATATGTATGTATGATATATGTATAGTATATATGTAAATATATAGTTATATATATGTGTATATATATATATATAAATATGTATATATGATATATATATGTATATGTTGTAGATATATATATATATGTATATATGTATATATATATTATGTATATAGATATATATTATATATGTGAGTGATTAGTAGTAGCTTGTATATTGATATATTGTATTATTATATAATATTATATAGTGTATATTATATATATATATATGTGTATATATTATGTATGTATATATATATGTACGTATATATATAGATATAGTATTATGTATATATTATATATATATATGTATATATATATATTATATATATATATATATATATATATATATATTATATAAATATATATAATATATATTATATATATAAGGGTGGATCGAAAAAATTTTTTTTGCGAAATCGTTATCTCCTGAGGTCTCAAAGTCGTAAATTGATGTAAATAAGACTTGTGTAAAATTTGTTCTACGGCAAGTCGAGTGGGTTGCGCTATCGGGCTTGTAATTTTAGGAAAATTTTTTGAAAATATGACTTTTATAAAAAATCGACCCCGAAAAATTCTTTTCGAATTATTAGGCTCCCAAGGTTTACAAGTTGTATACTTATTTAAATAAGAAGTATGCAAAATCTGAAGGGGCTACGACAATTTTTAGGAGTTGCACATCGAACTTAAAATATATAAATATCTGAAAAATATGCGTTTTTTGACAAAAATATGTAGAAAGCAAAAATTATATTTTTAATGAATGAGTCCCATTGAAAAATAGTCAGTAACGTTCGCAGTTCTTCTCTAGTACAACCATAATCGCAACTACATTACCCAGGAGGACCCACCTCGTTTATTTGTTTGTGATCCGAGCCCTGCCCGTGTCGGCCCAAGCATCGGAGCATGCGTTTTAATGAATAATGTAAAGACCGACTTCAGATCAAATTGTGGCATTTTATCTTAAGTGTAATAATCTAGATCGTAAGAAACCATCCTCTGATAGATGGATAGACAGCCAATTTCGGAGTGGCTGTTTGCTACGGAGTGAAGTTGGCAAATGCAACATTGCAGAGATTTAGTTAGACTAGAGAACTGCGTTGTTAGATTTCGAATGACGCCTTTGTTCTTACCAGAATTCGATTTTTCGCCACCACCACCACCGCCAATGCATGTGAGGGTCCCAAGATCAATGGATTTCGTGTCAAACTCTCCCAAATTTCCAGTGAAGTTCTTAAAATCAGATCGTGACATATGGCCAAAGTATGTTGGACCAGGTTCCATTATCAGCGAGATACGTTATTTGGGACAAACACTTGGGTGTAATTTGCCGTCAACAAATTTTTCTATGTGTCTGCTTTTAATCTTCCTCCTATCAAAACACAATCCAAAGAACATTTTAAAGCCTTATTCCGTTTCTTTCACTGCGAGTCATCTCAGCCTTCCTCTAACTTTATATGGATCGAGATCAGTTGAGAAGGTTTCTCTCCATCTGCATTCCTTCCGCTTTCTATATTATGAAATAAATTTGATACCAGAGTTGCTGCTGCCTAGTCCGTAATAACTTTGTGTCGCAGACTTGTGAAAGCAACTGAGATTTTTATTCTAACTTGGTATTTGTGAACGCATCTCCCAAAGTGGCGGTAGGTGGCATTCGGTGTTTTCTTTAGACTTTTAGACTTCTCTTTCCCTATTTTCTCTTTCTAAATCATTGACTACAGTTGAAACATATACTGGATATTGGAACTTTCACCACTTTTTCCATCACTCGCAATTTCTCTTTCCAACTTCTTTTCTCATTTCTCAGACTTCTTTTTAATTCCACCGATTGTCACACATGTTACTCTCCTCTGGTCTGCCAGTGACTCCCGTTCTGTATAAGGTATGGACTTCTCTGAGCCTCACCTGCTCTGGGAAAAGTCAGTACATTTGAGAGTTGAAATATTCAATAGCTCGGTAAGAGTTTTCCCCATTTTTTTCATAAATGATTCCTTATGTCAACCTCTAACTTAAGATTTTTTTTTTTTTAAGCTGCAGAACTTGCTCATGATCTTTTCTAACAATTTATTCTCTTGAATTCTTTGGATTGGCACAGTAGGGATACTGGACCTTGATTCAAATTTCCTGTATTTTGATCGCCACAGCTAAGGTTACTCTCCTTCCGGTGGATCCTGTCCTTTATTAGAAATTTTTCTTCTTAAGTCACAATAGTACTATAGTAGTCACGAGTATGTCTCTGTCGGGTTTGTAACTTGGTACAAGGTAATTCTTTCGATATTCCCAGCTCTTCTAAGAACACCAAATTCTGTTCCATGTCCTGTTGCAGACAGTTTCACTCTTATTCAAAATCGTAGCAATGCAAGGCGACCACTTTTTACCTTTTTTGAGAGTAAACTGAAAGAACCATCTATATGAAACGTTAAACTAAATGCTTGTTTCAAACAAAATATCTTGTGCCTGGTTTAACTGAACGCATGTGCATCGCCATCACTTGGCAGGCAAACCCTTGGCAGAGGGCAGAGCACATCACTTGGCAGAGCACATCTTGCTTATTGAGCCCAAGACGAAACGACCGCATAACGTGAGCATTGTATCAAACCATTCGTAAAGCCATTTTTTTTTGGTGATTTACTGAGCTTCTCTGAACAATTTTAACATATAAAAGGACCAAATTATTTTTAACAAATAATGTTTGCTTTCTGCATAATTTTTTCAAAAAACATAATTTTCATGTATTTATAGATTTCAAGCTCGATGTGCAGTCCCGAGAAATTGTCGTAGCCCCTCCAGATTTTGCATACGTGCTATTCATAACAATATACAATTCCTAAAACCTCGGGAGTCTAATAATTCGGAAAATAACTATTTTGTCAATTTTTCAAAAAAGTCATATTTTTTCAAAAATTTCTAAATTTCAAGCTCGATGCGCAACCCCAAGATGTTGTCGTAGAACATTCAAATTTTACACACATCTTATTCATATCAATATACAACTTTTGAGACCACAGGAGATAAAGATTTCGGAAAAAAAATTTTTCGATCCACCCTAATATGTATATATACGTATATATACATAACCTTACTGTATTTTATAATATTTATGTTGTCGTGATTGGCTTTGTATCAAAATTCATGTGACGCTTGACTTATATTAATTCTCTTTTCAAATTTTATATTTATTGTATCTTACAGACAAGCCAACACTTGGATATGAATGAGGTGAGTGTGAAGTTTATTCTTTAAAAAAATATTTTATTCGTATAATTGGGTTTTGATCATAAATATTAAACAATAAAGAGTTTTTTAACGCCCTAAAAGAAACTTTAAAATGTACTATACTGATTTACTCGCTTTATGTGAGACAAGTTTCGGATCAAAGAACTTAATCATTTTTTCTACCAAGGTTTAGCTGAATTCTTTTACGAGGGTTGTAAATTAAATAATGGCAACATAGGTAGAAATCAAATTTTAATGAAATTACAAGTACAATTGCATTACACCCCTTCTATGTAATCACGGGCAAAGTTTTTAACCTTTTGCCAAATGTCGGGAAGGCGTTGGAGACCGATGCCAAGGGGTTGATTAATGATATCAGCGACGGAGCGCCCTACAGGGCGGAGTATACAAATGCAACGTCATGAAATCGGCGGCCTCGGATGGGTTCCTTCAGCTTCGGAACCAGATCAAAGTCACAAGGACTCATGCCAGGTGAGTAGAGAGGGTGTTTCAAGATTTTCCACTGCCATCATTGTAAAGGAGAGTGACATTGTTTGCGAGAATACAACGACCATTGTCCTGATTAAGAATTACACTCTCCCCCCCCCATCCATCGTGCAGTCGTCCTATGCGGTAATACACTTTCGCCACAAGCTTCCAGTAATCCTCGATAACATTCTGTTTCATTTTTTTTACGGGCTACCTCTACTTTAAGCCTCGACCACTGATCACTTTTTGAAACATGCTTCAGAGCGATGGAAATAAAGCTCTTCACTTTAATGCCACATACCAACCACTCTTTTTACTAGATCAACTGATTTTTGAACTCTGTATATCGACAACAGCCCCACCTGACTGCTATCATGTCCTATTTGCGCATGCCCGCTTTTCTGCGAGTTCCTAGGTTAAGTTGCCACTATTTAATTTCCAACCCTCGTATTTCCTTATTTTTGTTAGATTAACCAGTAATGTAATCATAAACGTACCTAATCGAATTTTTAGGGGTAGGGGGAACATATCGAATCCAAGAGCAGAAAAGGAACTATGTCTTAAATTTCAAAGCAGTTATTAAAAAAAAAGAAAAAGTTGAACAAAATTGGTGGGCACGTGCCCTCACCCGACGATGCTTCGCCTATGAGCGTATGCAGTACATTAATACCACTGGTAATTTGAATCCACGTAAGGTTATTTTGAGCCCAATCCTATAAGGATGCACTTTTACCATCCACTATAATTCTTCGGTAACACGTTGTTAGACCAATTATTAGTATGGCATATCAATATGGGAGCATAATTCGCTCTGAAAAAGATCTTCACGATGTTTAGCTCTTGCATATTGAATCCAGCCCCACAAAGACCTAATCACTAAACTCCGTTTCCCTAAGAACACACAAAAGTGAAGCAGTACCGGCTTGGTCAGTGTTCCGTACAGCTGTGAGACCGTGTACGTTAATGGGAGCTGGTGCACGTAAAATATGTTCGTGGCTCCAATGTCCTTGATGTTCAAACGATACCTCTGGGGGTGCCGATTTAAGGTGCTAGATCTCTCATCTGAAATAGGTGGCAACGTTGGTCTACTTCATAGACGCCCTCGTAATAAAATGACCAACATCTAGGGTTCTCGTTATGTTTAAACTTCAAATAGGCTGCTTACCCGGCCATTAGAAAGGAACAAAAATATTGAAGCGAATTCCACGCTTGTAATAGAGAATCTCAGTTAAAATGTTACAGAAAAAAACATACATACATTACAATGTTGAAAAAAAGAAAGGAATTTTGGGCTGGACTTTTATAAAGGAGCATTTTTTGATAAGAAGTAATATAGATTGTTTTTGCATATAAAAGGCACTGTTGAAGTATGTAAGTAAAAATATTGAAGTGTATGCCTTCACTGAAGCAGATCATTGATGGCTGCAGCTCACCGGATCCTAGGACACATGCAATGGTCTTTAACCCACTGAGCGGCTAAGGCATAAAATACCGTTCAATGATCTGAAGTTTTCCATGCAATACACCAGCATCATTTGTTCACCAAAACGTGCTTATTATAACTTTTTTAACTTTATAGTTTGAATATACTACTTAGATGTGAGTTTCTATTAAATAGAATTGCTTTTATCCAAATTTACTTTTTCATATTAATAAAACTTTCTAAATCCAGTAGCATATGCGCAAAAACTTCAAAAAAGCTGGTCATCATTTTTTAAAAATCTTGAACTTGTGTTTAACCTGTTAACTCCCACCGTTGAAAAGATAAAACGATTCCCTTTACCCAGTGAGCGTGGACTTTCAAAGACTCATATCAATGGGAAATAATGAAACTATGACAGAAAGTTGTATATAAGATATTGAGCAACCTGTCTTCAAATTCATAATTTTGAACTAAAAATCTAATGTAGATTGGGTCTCCTGATTAAATTAAACAAGTAACTGATCGGAGACATTTATATTCAGCTGTTTGGTGATAATCTGCAGCTCTTCACAAATGTTGATGGAATTTCCCAGAATGAATATACTGTGTGTCACCTGACACATATTATTCTTGAACAGCAGGAAACGTTTTCAGCAAAACTATAACATGATTTTCGCGAACTATAGTCCGTTCGCCGAGTCGAGAGAACGAAACTAAACAACTGCACTTGCAAACTGGCGATGAGTATACACCTGGCATTTTGCCAAAGCGCCAAACACAGTGCGAATTTCTGCTTTCTTCTATTTACACTGTTTGGAATTAAAATAGGTTAAATTCGCCAAACTAGGGATTGGTGCCAAAAATGTAATTCTTTGGTAGCCCGTTTGTTTACTTTCGTTCTCTCGTTTCCGCGAACAGACTATAGATCGACACATGTTAGCCATTTTCTTTATGCCATGCGTTTAAATACGTACACATGTATAAAATTTAAAATTTATCATTTTTATTTATTTAATATTAAACATCCTTGAAACTTGTCCTATATTCCTGATGAATAATTTTTGATGTACAAATATAGCGTTAGTTTAAAATATTTGCTTTTTATTAATTGCATTATACTAAAATTTATATTCCTTTGTTTCAGACCGTTATACAGAAGAGAAAAGGGGTAAGTATTGTGCTTAAATTTTGTACAACTGTTCTTCAGGTAGACCAGCTATGATACGTGAACACAGAACTACCAAATACTTTTTTTAAAAGCAAGCAGATGTACTGCGTGGTTATAATTAAAGTTACCCTGTTTAAACCGATGTAGAGCCCATTCTGGTTGATATATTTCGTTAGAACTTGGTAAATACATTACATGCACCATAAGGGAAAAAAATCTGCGATAAAAAAAAAAGTAGTTAAATTTTCGACCGATAGATAGCGCTTCTCAAGTAAGAGGGATTTTGGAAATTTGGAGAGTTTTTAAAAGGCCTAGTCAATTCCGTATAATCATTTTTCACCATGATTTTAGAAAGTAAAAGCTATCTTCACTGATCCATTTGTTTTATCAGAGCTGTAGTAATTAATCAATACCATTAAGTGGATATCGACTCTTGAAAAGCTTACGAAAAGGACCTGCCTTTCATTCGTCGATATTCTCGCAGTTCTATTGATAAAACGATTTCATTTATTAATTATGTTTCATTGACCACTGGCCTTTATAAAAAGGCTCCAAATTTGCATAATGTCTTTTCTACGGCAGATGTGCCATCCATGATTTTTTCTTCCCCCCCCCCCCCATGGTCCATGTAACTTATTTTCCAAGTTTCAACAAAATACAGTTTAAGAAAGCAGGCTCCATTGTATTAGCAGGTTAGCTTCAATTATAACCAATCGGTTTATTACGTTTACAAAATTTATGAGAAGTCTAACAGAATGCTAATTACTATTACATTAAACCGAGAGTAATTAAGGTATTTTTGTCTTCTTGCAGATGTCAATTGATTTCATGCTTGAGACATTATTACCTGGGTTTTCGGCCCTTTAAACCAGTGCTCCCCAATCTTTTTTATAACCGCGGACTGGTCAGCGTTTGATAGATTTACCGCGATCCGCTGGGGGGAGACGTTGATTATTTATATTTTAGATTATTTTGCTATTATAGTTTTAACTTAACTGGCTGGAACCCGTCGAATTCAACTGTCACTTTATTGACCATAATGTTTCAAAAAAATAAATCGGAAAGATCAGGAATATTACGCTGCAAAAAAAAAAAGTCTGTTAAACTGACAGAAAAAAACTGTCAGTCTTGTCGCCAGTGAAAGGCCGCGCCAAACTCGCCCAAACAGGGAATCAAACCCCGGAACTACGGCACGGCAGCACAGTGCGCTAACCGTCTTACACCACAGGGATTATATTCTAACTATACTTTACCTTCACAATTATTGCTTTGAAAGTGTACTATAATCATGAGTATGCCGCATTAGCCGTTTTTGTTCAATAAATCACATTTGTGGGCTTGGAATCTATATTAAAATCGCCTACCAATACTATTTTACAATCTTCGCTAAGCATATTCTAACATACTTCTCCTTTATCGTAGGTAAATAAATTGCAGCGTTTGCCAGTTTCTAGCAAAATTTAGTAGATATCGACAAGCTAGGTTCAGTTTTTAAAGACTTATTTTTTGGCGCCATACTTGGTGGTAAATCATCAAAAATTGTAAAACTTGGCGGCTTTCAATATTTCTCTCCCCACCCCTCTCCCGTGCTAATCTGTCACTTTTAAGCATTTCTCTGTAAAGGCCGTAATGCTTGAGAAATATCTTTTGCAGCCCTGTAAAAAAAAAAAAAAACCATAAAATCTACTCACACCAAAATCAATACCGGTCGTATACGATAGTCTTTAAGGTATGTACCAAAGTAAGCTCAATCGAATGCCCGTTTAGGAGGCACTTCTAAGTACTTATAAATGCAAAATATGATGGCATAAAGGCTAATTAGCGAGAAAATAGCAAAAAACGTTGGAATTTGAAGTAAGCAGTGACGAGCCCTGTATTCTGCGAGGGACAATGAACTAATCGGAAAAATGGAGTGCGCGCTTTTTCATAATTTGGCGACTTACATATAATTGATCATGATTTCGCATTAAGGTTGCCAATAAAACAATGATCCTTATTTTACTTTGCTTAAACTTCTATGAAGGCGTAGTTAACGCAGCCAAATATTTTATCTTGCGAAGAGGTTGCAAATTTCCAAACTAAGCCACAAATTAAACTTAATAAAGATAGTTTAACAATAAAGATAGTTTTTAAAAATATGTATAACCGTGTATTGAATAATCGTAGTTTGAATTACTTACACTTTTAAGATACTGGGCTTCATTTTGGTAAACATGTGTTATAAATCTGCATTGTTGGCAGATATATACTTGCGCAAAAGTTGGCTCTTTTCAAATAACTTTTTTGAATTAAAAAAGAGTGTTTCAGTAATTATTAGTACATGTTACGTGGCATTGCTTTTGCCGATGTGATTGTACTCGATTGATTTAGCATCTGACATCATCAAATTGATGCTTTCAGAAGAAAACTGCCAAATGACTACAACTATTTCTATCATTTCGGAAAAACGCATCATCTGAAATTTTAAACTCCTGTTATATTCAAGCGATCCTATTTAGTCCAGTCATTTGGTAGTTTTACCTGGAAAGTTTTCCGGGAGTTTTGAAAATGGGCAATTTTATAGATTTCGATGTGCTCTTTCCGAATTTCAACTTTGCTCCCTCGTATCTTTGCCGATCATGCCGCCACGTTCGAAAAATGTCGCCCAAAAGCAGTTTTTTGGAAATATCTCCTTTCCGACTCATTTAACGAAAAAAAAAATTACAAAAAAGGAAACTAGAGAAAATTTCCTACAATTAAGGTAATTATCTTTTTTCATAAAATCAATAATTTTGGCGTACGAGCGCTGCAAAGTGAAATTCCGAATGCGTTTTGGCCAAAAAACGTATTTCCACACCACCTTGTGAGGTAGAGTAGTCGGTGTCTTTTTTTTTTCCTCCCCGTGGTTATCCACAGTAGGCCTAATCCACGTGCATTTAACTCAGTGAAGGGCAAACTACGGCTCTCGGGCCTAATCCGGCCCGCAGATAGAATTTTGCAGGATGTTTAATTTCATAAAGTAAAACTATTTAAATTTTCTGCTGAATGCTACAAATATTAGAAAATAACTTAAGTTAAAGATAAAAAATAAAATACCTTTGTGATACAAAACAATTCATTATGATCTATTTCCTTCTTACACTGCATAATTAGTTACAGTTAAAAACTTGCTTTTTGCCGTAAAATTAAAATTTTCTATCTCAAATCAGTAAAATGCTGTTGTGCGTGAGTAAATTCAGCAGAAATTTTAAATGTAGTTTTACTTTATGAGAGTTAAACTGTGATGACGTCATTCTTGAAGGCCTACTGATGACGTGAAAGCTTGGGGACGTACCAGTTGTTAGGCTTTTTATGTCTAGGAGGTGTTGGTTATATGCACGAATTGCAGTGGTACCTGTGATAACTCGCAAGTTCCATTACAAGATAGTGATGAAGAGGAAGAATCGGAGACTATTTTCGAGCAAATGTATGATGAAATCGAGAACGAAGAAGATTGCGATGAAACTCATAAACCCATCGCGGCTGATGTGGAAGAAATAACGGGCTGTGACATTTCGATCAGTACTAGAGACAATGAACTTGCAACTCCTGGTCAATCAAGAACAGCGAAGCGAAGGAGAATGCGCTAAATTTTGGATTAGTTAAATCAGGGTTGGGCCTACTTTTTCGGTCGCGGTCCAAAAATCGAAAAAAAAAGTTTGGCGGGCCAAGATAAATTTTTCTAAAACTTTAAAAACAATGTACAAGTATTACAATTTAAATGTGTTAATGAGATGAATGAAATTGCTATTTCATTTTTAAAAGTTCCTTATATTAAGGTTCGAAGTGAGATGTACTCATTCCAAGGAATGAGGCTAAATGCTCATCTGTCAGTTTACTTCTGAAAGAATTCTTTCTAAGGTTCATAGTTGAAAAAACTTGTTCACATATATAAGATGAAGCAAACATAGCACTGATTTTCTGAGCGTGAGATATTAAATTTGGGAAACGACAATGATTTGTAAAACTCTGGCATATTTAGCTGCTTGAGATGATCGCTAGATTGCAACTCAATTAATTCAAGCTGCAAATCTGACCTCACTGCTTCACAATTTACGTTGAAAGGCATGGTAAAAATATCCAATTCTGTTTGAATGGCACTGAAATCTTGAAATCTGAGTTCGAACTCAAAATGCAGTTCTTTCAAGCCATCTTCATAATTCTTAAGCTTCTATTCATTTATTGAGAGTATTGAATTTAACTTGAGGAATGAGACAAGTCGTTTTTAGCTAGCTACCCGGCAAACAGATTAGATTTTAGTTTTAAAGCTTTGAGATGGGCCCAGATATTATCGTCGATAAATTGATTTTTCCCTTGCATCTTGGCATTCAAGTTGCTCACATGACAAAGAAGATCTGTGAAAATGCATAGTCCGAAAGCCATTCTGTATCTTCTTACATTTCGCACTCCGCAGAACATTGTCTCTCATGGAAGAAAGACACAATGTCGTCTTTCAGCTGCCAAACTCGCTCAAAAACACATCCAGCAAAATTCTATCTGCGGGCCAGATTCGGCCCGCGGGCCGTAGTTTGCCCATCCCTGAGTTAAATGCACGTGGATTAGGCCTACTGGGACACCACGGAAAAAAGAAAAAAAAAAAAAAAGACACCGCTTACTCTACCTTACGAGGTGGTGTGGAAATACGTTTTTTGGCCAAAACGCATTCGGAACTTAACTTTGCGGCGCTCGTACGCCAAAACTATTGATTTTACGAAAAAAAGGTAATTACATAAATTGTAGAAAATTTTCTCTAGTTTCCTTTTTTGTAATTGTTTTTTTCGTGAAATGAATCGGAAAGGAGATATTGCCAAAAAACTGCTTTTGGGCGCCATTTTTCGAACGTGGCAGCACGAGCGTCAAAGATACGAGGGGGCAAAGTTGAAATTCGGAAAGAGCACATCGAAATCTATAAAATTGCCCATTTTCAAAACTCCCGGAAAACTTTCCAGGTAACCCCTCTTTTTTCGACCAAATGACTGGACTAATTAGCGATTTTAAAATTTATGAACTGTAAGAAATACATTTCGACTTAATTTATTGTTGTACTTTTTAATTTGATGCGAAATCGACTTAATGTCTTATGAAATGCTATACTTATGTGTGAAGGCAGGCTTTATTATGGTTACTGATGGGTCGGGGAGAGTATGCGCATGCGCAGACTGCATCAAAAGCGTCTTCAAGAATCTGCATCGAGCTGCCTTTGTGTTTTAAGATATATAGATTGCATTTAAACATGCCTTCAAAATAAAATACAGTTACACAAAAAAAAATCTGATGTGTCCAACACATGACTTCCTTGCACGTCCATTAGATCAAAAATATTTTCGACGCACTTCCTCTAAATTTATTTGTTTGAAAGAGATAAAATATCAATAATAGTAAGGTTTAGCAATTTCTAGCCAAATATTTCGATATCGCCAAGCTGAGTTCAATTTGAAAGATTTCCTTCTGACACTTTATTTGGCGATATTTCACCAAAAGCCGACAAACTGAGATAGCGAGATTTTGGGGATAGCCAAAGTAGTCAGTGAGCACAGACCTTCAATGAATTGAATGCATCTATACACCTCAATGTATTCAAAGTCATTTGGCTCACCATGTAAATAAATTCTCAGTCGATTGCTGTCAAAAAAGATATTGAAAACAGTTAGATATTACAATAGTTCTAAATACAAAGTTAAAAAAATCTACGGGTTAAAGTTTTAGAGTTATACAAAATAGGAAATAATTTTTGGCGCCAAATTTGGCGATATTTCGGCGAAACTCGTCAATGTCGACGACATTTGGCGAGATTTTAAGCATAAACCAAACAATGACAGATTATCGCCAAATTTGGCGATATTTCGCCAAAACTCGCCAAGAACGATGACAAATGGCGATACTTTGGGCATGGACGAAATGACTGACTATCGCCAAATTTGGCGATATTTCGCCAAAACTCGCCAAGGTCGAGGACAGACGGAGAGATTTTGGGCATGTACCAAACAATGACTGTCTACAGTTGTGTTATAATGAAGATGTCCATAGACATTAAGGTACTGAAATTCTTTTCGGTGGTCCTGTAAATAAACTCTCCAGTAGATTGGAACCAAAAATCGAGATGCACAACTAGATGTTACAACATTCTTATATATGAAATTTCATAATAGTTTTTGAGATTTGAGAGTTAAATATGCACACACGTACACCAAAAGTCGCCAAGCTTGGCGACTTTTGGCATAGTTCTTGAGGGAGGCACGTGACCGTGGTCGGACCATTACCTAACTTATGTGGTAGGACGGTATTGTGCTTGAAATGGATGAATGCCCCTAAAATTGCTATTCACCGTAATGTATTGGAAATCTTTTGAGTGTTCCTGTAGCAGAACTATAAATGATAAAGACACTTTTTTTAATAGAGAAATTCATTTTCTAACTCTTTACAGCATATATCACTTCTGAGTCGTTTGAAATAGCCCAATACCTCTAAAAAACGCTTTGATGAATTTCGGCCCATAGAGCGTAATGTATTTCGAATCTTTTGGGCGGTCCTGTAGATAAACTATTCAGTCGAATGGAACCGAAAGGGGAGGTGCACAACTAGATGTTACAACAATCTTAAATATAAAGTTTCAACATTCAACGCCTAACAGTTTTTGATATATGCCAGTTTAATGAATTTCGGCCCATTGAGTGTAATGTATTTCGAATGTTTTGGGCAGTCCTGTAGATAAACTATCCAGTCGAATGGAACCAAAAGGGGAGGTGCACAACTAGATGTTACAACTATCCAAAATATGAAGTTTCGACATTCTACGCCTAATAGCTTTTGAGTTAGGCGAGTTTAATGAATTTCGGCCCATAGAGCGTAATGTATTTCGAATCTTTTGGGCGGTCCTGTACATAAACTATCCATTCGATTGCCACCAAAAGGGGAGGTGCACAACTAGATGTTACAACTATCCAAAATATGAAGTTTCGACATTCTACGCCTAATAGCTTTTGAGTTAGGCGAGTTTAATGAATTTCGGCCCATAGAGCGTAATGTATTTCGAATCTTTTGGGCGGTCCTGTACATAAACTATTCATTCGATTGCCACCAAAAGGGGAGGTGCACAACTAGATCATAGAACAATCCTAAATATTAAATCTTCAACATTCTACGACCAATAGTTTTTGAGATATGCGAGTTACATACATACGTACGTACGTACGTACGTACGTACACACGTACGTACGTACGTACAGACGGCATGGAAAAACTGGCCACAGTAGACTCGCCACTGGTCAAAATGAGTTGCAGACGCGTTAATATGATCGTGCATGCTAGCCTACGATGAGATGCATCGAAAAAATTTTTTAAATTCAATTTAGAGGTAGTCAAAATCGGTTTTTATGTCGAAATTTGGCCCCCAAAATTTTTCGGGATCACATTACTTCCTTATACTACGTACAAGGAAGTAAAAATTAAGTGATTTAACATTTTAACTCACTAAAACGCTAAATCAAGGGAAACCCTGAATTTTATGGCTGCAATTCTTATTCATAATCTTAAAATGCTTAATAAAGAATAAACTAATTTCAAATAGTTACAAGATTTCTTCTGTTACAAAAGTATAAATTAACACAGACCAAAGTCGCACAAACCTAATAGAAATACACCGCAGTCAATAAAAAGGAAATAATTTAATGTTGCTTGGGCGGCCCGGTAACGTTTGATCCACGGAGCATAAGCATTGCAGTCATAAAACGATCAGCGGCCCGGTGTTGAGGACCACTATTTTAAACCACCAGCTCAGAAAACCCAACAGTCATTTTAAAGCAAAAATCTAAATTAGTTTATTATTGGACATTATAACTTGTTTTAACAAAATTATTGTCCTGAGACAAATGCTATTAAAAAAAAAACTAATATTATTAACCGTTGTACAGAAGAAAACGCAATTTTTTTCATTTACATTTGTTACTATTTTATAGGTTATGAAACATTCTTTACAATTTTTCCTAAGTATCTACCATAAAGAATATTTTTGAAAAAAAAATATTCTTACTTACGTTATATTTTTTAATTTCAGTATGACTGTAGCGGCAAAAATATTTGGAGCAAACAGTAAGTAAAAATTCTTCTATCTTTCTTTAAAATATACATTTTTCAAGTTGCCGAAGAATAATTCTTTTTTCCCTGTAAACGGTCTAATTAAAAAAAAATTAAAATAAAATTTTTGAAGACTTGAAATATTTAGACAAACATGAGAACAAAATCCACATCTTGGGCAGTACCGTAGGTAGGGGCTGGAAAGGTGGGCAGCTGTCACGGACGCAAGCCTCAGAAGGATGCACTTTCCAGACTTGTCCTACATTATAGTAAGAAGAAAAGAAGTCTTCGAAGGGGGGGGGGGACACACAATTCAAATGTTGCCAGCGACGCTCATGACCCTAGCTGCGACTCTGACCGTGGGATGCAAAAAGCAACGAAAATGCACTGTAAAATTAAATTAGCGACTTGCCACTTCAGGTTGTGAAATGGCAGTCAAAGCATCTACATACTGGAGAAGTAAATATATTCATTCCTGAGAGTGTAAAAATTGACTCCTTTGAGCGAAATTATTTTGGGAAAAGTCATTTTTCCCTTTATCAACATGTCAACTACCAAACTATTACGTAGAAGATTTAATGATCGGAAAAGGAGTAAAAATTTAGCTCTTGGTGGATGGTTTGGTTCTCACTTCTGTTTCACTTTTTAGGGATAACAATTCACTCCGTTCGTTTTAAAGTGTGGTGAAAGCAGCTTCATTAAATTCCGTGCATGGCCAAAATTTTAAAACTAGTTAACTGTAAAATGCCTAGAGCGAAAGTAGAAAAATGATGAATGTAACTAACTCTTTTACTTAATATACATAACATATTTATTCGAAATTCAATTTCTTTTGATGCTGTGCGAATGAAAATTATTGCAGACATAGGGGAAAGGAGGGTAAGCAGAGAAACGGGTAAGATGAATTCGGTATTTCTCCAGACACAAAGGCTCAAGGAAGTCTTTCCGTTAATGACTTCGAGTTTTTTAAATCACTTACTGAATTCAGGAAAAATATTTAGCTAAAAGTTCATCATTTACCACCCTCCCCCCTTTCCCACTACATTCATAAAAATTCACACAATATATACAGGGTGTCCCAAAAAGGTGGTAACAAGCTTTATTATTCCTTACCTCTTAGAGATAAGTGGGTAGCGTAAATTGAAAAAAAATGTTCAAAATGAGATCGGAAATAAAACTCCTTAAAGAAAAAAATCAGCTCGTTCATTTAAAAAAAGTTGCACTTTTTAAATTGTATGCAACCTCCTTACAAAAGTAATCCCATATCAGTTAGTAAAATGTGTTCCATACACTCATGAGGTGATATACCAAATTTGAGCTTTTCGTCATACAACGTCGCAGAGATATCTTTAAAGAGGGACTATACATGATTTTGAATGTAAACATATATTGCTAGAGAGGAAAAAAAAAGATTTTCTTTCGTAATTTCTGTACGACCCTTGAAATGAAAAGATCGGGGTTATTTTTTCCTTCGGGAGCCATAGAAAATTGGTTTACGTCAGCGTTATATTTATCTTCATATCTCTGACATTTTTAAAGGTATCATTCTCAAATTTGGCCCATCACCTCATAAGTGTATGGGGCACATTTTACTAATTAAGAATGCTTTTGTACGGGAGTCGTATATAAATTTAAAAAGTGTCGCTTTTTTGTAAATGAACGAGATTAATTTTTTTTTAAATGGAGTCTAATTTCCGACCTTATTTTGAACATTTTTTCGATCTACACTGCCCACTTATCTCTAATACATAAAAAATTAACCCATTTATGCCTGGTGTCCTTTTTTTGGGACGGAATTTTCGCTATTAGTCGAAAACGTTATTTATTTTTCCTAGCCTTTATTCATGAGTATTGAGCCTCAACTCTACAAAATGTTTTAACACGACCAAGTAAGACGTTGGTATTTGGATTTTTATACATAATGATTTTAAAAGAAAGCATCCCTTGTTCAAGAAGTTGACATCAGAAATTTATCTATTATTTCTGTTATCAGTAAAAATCGAAGAAAGTCGCAAAAATATCCAGGCATAAATGGATTAAAATCTGTTGCCACCTTTTTGGGATACTCTGTATATACATATATTTTTTTCTATTTATATATAAACTAATTTTAACTTTTATAACGTGAAAAATCACTTTTAAAGATTGCCCTCCATGCATGCTTTATCGTGTTTCAAGAAAGATTTATGACCTTTAAAAGAGTAGTATTTGACAAGTCAACTTAATTGTCTAATAATGCAGTTTACCCAGATAAACGAAAAAAGGAGTAAAATTGATATTTGTATCAAATAACAAAAGTTAAACACTTTATGAGAAAATGAACTTGCATCGTTTGACTCTGCAACTTCAATGCAACCATAAAAAGTTTTTTCTTTTTAGGTGCCAGACAGTAACCATTGAATTAGTTTTTGACAATTTTCAAATAACAAATTTGACGTACAATCCAAAGTTTGAGGTAAGGGCATTTTTGTTCCGTAATTTTTCAAATGACAATTTATATTTCTTAGCACCTGTGACCTTAAATATCCGTTCACTGAGCTTTGGTTTTTACTGCATTATACTTTCTTTTGTTTTTCGTTATTTAAATACTGACTGATCATAAATTCTAAGTTTTAAACTTGAAACCAGAAGTAGAGTTAGAATGTTTCTTCTCTAATTATAGCTGTTTTTATCAAACTTTATGCTGTTTTGCATTATTAAAACTGTCTGAAATGAGAGATTTTAGAAGAGGTCATCTTCTCTTACCTTTATCTTTTTAAATCTTGAACCCATAACTAATCTTTTCGCATCCATCATTGGAAAGAAGTGAAATATTCCCCTTCTTGTCCCTTTTTGCTTCCTTGAATTGGTTTACGAATTTGTCATGGGATCCACTGGAACATTCGAAGACCAATACGGGGAGAAAACATAGGTTCAAAAAGGGAATTTCCCCTATTGTGCTTTTGTAATGACGAGAGTGAACAATTTTTAATGGATAATGCAACCTTGACTTAAAATTCATCTGGTGGCAACACGCTTGTTACACTTACTAGCAGTAATTTATATTTACATAATTAGAAGTACCTTATTATCAATCGACGAATACTTTAAAAGGATAAAACGAGTTTAATAAGAGCTCTCTTATTTAAAGAGATTTTATCAAAGGATGCTGATTAATAATTTTGTTCTGAAGCGGAAATTCATGTTTAAAATTGTCCCAAAACAGTTTAGTGTCACAGCAGGATATTCTGAGTAGTTACTTTTAGCCACTATTTATTTAACTATTATGCAGAAAGAAATTGCCCCAAAAATATTCACAGATAATACACAACAGCGACAGAATATTCTTTCAGTTCTCCTACTAATATAATACGACAAAAAACGCGCGAATTATTTTGTAAGTTTTAAATTAATTCATTAGATATTTGGTGTAAGTGTGTTACGAGCAGAAGGTAGGTTGGGTGGGAAGGGGCATATAAAACTCGGAAAGGTAAATTAACTAGTACTTCAACATCTTTTGTGGAGTGATTATTAACCCATGTGTTAAAAAGTTTTTAACCACACAATGATACGTGATTCTGAATCCTTTTTATGTAGCCTGCTTCCATTAAACGTTTGTCATAATATACAGGGTGTGCACACAATATACAGAGGGTTTAAATGTGTCCTTGACACTTTTAAAAAATTCATTGAAAAGCAACAAATTGTCGTATGAATATGCGGTTTGCACAATAATACTTCACAGGCTCACGAATTTTTTTTTTTTTTGGACATCGTTACAAAAATTACTTCCAGATTGTGTTCATAGGTGGCGTTGTACAGCCACAATAAGAAAAACAAACGTAATGTAAGGCGTTTAATCATTTTATTGAGCAGAAAGCAAAACCTCTCATTACCAGAGTTCAACGGGGCACCTTTTGTTGCTCGATCCACATCTAAACGGTACTCAAGTTCATACCATCTTCTAGCTAGAATGGATTGCGGTTTTTCGTAAACATGTTACGAAACTTTCTCTGAACTGTAGTTATGGAGTTTGATTCGAAATACCAAACTACGTAATGCGCTTTCTCAGTTGCAGTGAATATAGGGCTGTAGCATGTTTACTAACACGACGTAACGTCGAGCAAGCCTATTGGTTATGTTCCAGTTTTGCCTACTAGCCATCCTGTAGAACAAGCCTGCCTATTGGTTAGTCTGTCTTGTTTTGCCTACCAGTGACGCCAGAAGCCACAGCCCTATTCCCGCACCGTCAGTGCTGTTTGAAACTCATGAAGAATCCCTATAGGCTCTCATTGCTGAAAACTGGAGATGCAGCGCCATATATGAACACATTTTGTAAGCAATTTTTTTAATATAAAATAAATTCTTGATTCTGTGAAGCATTATTGTGCGAACCACATATTCATACAACAATTTATTACTTTTCTGTGAATTTTTGAAACGTGTCAAGGACTTTTCGGACACCCTGTATTTTTGAGGCATCCTGCATTTAATAATGTTTCTTGCAATTTCGTGCTGACTAATTTCGACTCTGTGCTTTTATTTTATTCTATCGACTGTAACTGTTCTTTTATAAATGTATTCATTTCCATAAGTCCGAAATAATTAAATTTGTTTATGGTCAAGGCGAAGTGACCCGAGGGCTATCTGCCTGAGGGGGAGGGCGTGATGCCTTGGGTCGAGAACTTTTTAAGGTGTTCTAACATGCACTCACGTTATACCTAGAAAAAACCGACGAAAACTCTAGACCAGTGGTTCCCAACCAGGGGGTCGCGATCCCCAAGTGGGTCGCCATGCCTTTTTTGCGGGGTCTCCGCAGAGCGCTTTTGTAGGAAATTAATAGTAAACTATTTTTACGTTTATTTGCCACGAGACACCATTTTCTCCATTTTCCTTTGGAAAGAAAGAATCCTTATTCTCGTCAGGGCTTTAGTATCAAAGCTACAAAAACTGACGTCGGTGAATCTGGGAGTATTAACTAATGCTTGAGAACCCATGCATTAAGAAAGAATAATCGGATATAGGAATTGCAATTCATTTAAAGGGGGTAATTAGTAGCCACTTTGAAGCCCTTCAATCTGAATCGGGCGAAATCCATTTCACACATCTTTAGATTTCGCCGATATTCCTGATGAAGTGCAGGGTGAATTTTTGAATTCGCAAAATGACTCCTCCGCAAGTTTATACCAAGAAAAACCGGTAACTCAATTGTGGTGTGCTGTGCGTTGCTCATATCCGGTAATTTTTCGTGTCAGATGTTAATGCCATTTGCATCCACACTTATCTGCTTGAAGTTGGATTTTCAACTCTTTTGCAGAAGACAAAAGCCAGTCATAAATTAGATGTCTAAGATGACATGCGGTTGACTTTGACCAATATTCAGCCAAGAATAGCCAAACTTGTCAGTCAAATTCAGTCTCAGTCATCCTATTAAAAATCAGTACGTATTAAAAAGATATAAATTTTAAATCTCAAGATGCATTTTTTTCATTATTAATTTTTTTTATTGGTCAAACATGGCAGATGGGGTGGGGGGTCACGATTGAAAAAAGGTTGGGAACCACTGCTCTAGACCATTAGATTGGAAGCCGCGAGAGAGGCGAGAACCCTGGACCATTCCCCAACGTTAACTCTACTCAGTCATTAGTCAGCTTGAAATGATTAATTGAAATTGCTGATAACTTTAAACCCGTAGCGAAAAAATAAATTATACATAACTTTAACCACATGACGAAAATATAAATTAAACATAACCTTATAGTAGACGCGTGCAATGATAATTTTTTTTTTTTTTTTTTTTTTTTTTTTTTTTTTTTTTTTGAGTAGGCTTCTCGCATTATTATTTGCTTAATATTATTAAAAATATTAGAGCCGCCACTGCCACGTGACGTCATAAAAGTTCCATGCTGCCATTTGTCCGTTGCTACAACCTGTCTGTGATGAACACATGATGACAAACATGTCACATGCAAATCACAGAAATGGCCAGCATGCAGACACTACAAAGCATTACGGGCTTTATTTCTTCACTTTTAACCCTTTGAAGCGCAATAATTTTCACATCAGTATAAAAGACAACTGGATAGACTGCCCAATAAACCTTAATTACTAACAACGTGGCGGTCGATGGAATAGCCCATCTGGCGCCACAGAACTAAAGAATCTTTCCGACACAGATGGCTGTACGAAAAACTTCTTTAGCTCTGTGGCGACAGATGGGCGATTCGATCGACCGCCATGTTGTCGGTAGTTAAATGGATCGATGGCAACGGCTGCACTTTTTCAGTTTTGGGATGATTCAACGATATTTTTTTCCCCGATTAGCAGTGTAAGCACTGAAATAAGGTGGTTTCACAGCGCAACCACTGCGCACTAAAGGATTAAAGAGAGCTGTAGCCTCTATAGCCTTCTCTCTGTGGATGTGCCTGTGCATTCAGTATAATACCAAACTGTATTTCCTCTTCGTGTTTTCTCGTCTGCAGAGCATAGAGCTGTTCAGTGTCATCGGAGGTTACATGGGAATGTACCTGGGCGTCTCCATCGTCGCCGTCTACGATTTTGCTGAGATCATCATGACCGGCGTGTATCAGATCCTCAAGAAAAGAAGAGAACAAAAGAAAAAGGAGAAAGCCGAGAGGAGAAGAGCTAGGAAGATGTACAAAGACTCGATCCGGAGGTCATCAGGATTCGGGCAGACAGTATTCAACCGTCTGATTTAAGCTATTCCATCAAACATGTATGTTGTAAAAACAACAACAACAATAATAATAATACATTTAAAGAGACATGGAAAAAAATTAGTCTTTCTTATTTGCCAATATATCGTCACACATTCAAATACAATAACAATTAAATAGTTTAGAAACGTTGTGTGGTGGGAAATTTTCTATATTTGTGGCACGTGATTTTATGCTAAGTATATTTTATGAGAAATTCTGAGGTTCGTTTCAAAGTCTGACAGCAAAAGTAATTCTAAAGGATATTCGCTATTTTTGAATTCTAATTTCCTGAAATTCTTATAAATATGCCCCCCCTCCCTGTTTTTTTTTTCTTGACATTCGTTTTTCAGGGGGGGGGGGGGGGAAATCATCAAATTTAGTTTCTAAAAATTCAGAATATCACAGTAAGTAGAAATGTATGTGAAAACCGTAAAAATGTTCATTTGTTTCTCTTTTCTGAACTGCATGTTTCCAATGAAAAGTCTTTAAAAGATTACCTAAATGAAATTTGGCAATTTAATCACTTATTTATTTATTTTTTAATTTTTTAAGTATAATGAACGAAGACATGCAGCTGCGTATATACGAGATTTTTGTCTGAATCTCTTTTGTAAATTTCGCATTATCAATATTATTCAATAATGTAGAGCGATCATCCAAATTAAATAAACAAAGTTGGGCAATATCTGCCTTTTGTTATTGAATCTTTCGCACGTTAAATACAAAACCAAAATATTTATTTAACTATGAAAGTTAAGTTAGATGATAAAACTAATATTCATGTTATTTCATTTATTTGTTTTTTTTTACTGACAAATTTAAAATATATGGGAAAATAAAAGTGTATTCTTAATTTTATTTTCTATTTATTTGCTAAAACGAAATCTAACATTCCACGAAACTGGCTTAAAAATTATTCAAACCTGTACGTAATTTATTCGTACAAATTTACCTTTGTAAACTTTCTTTTTGTTATTGTTACAATTGTAAATGTAAACCCTCTCAAAAAAGTATTCGAGTAAATGTAAAATTTCTTACGTTTATTTCACATATTAAAAATTATTAAATATATATAATATTTCATATATTTTATTAACTTTATAATTTCTCATAATTATATATATTTCATTAATAAAATATATGAAATATAATCATTATAATAAAATATATGAAATAAGCTATGAATTATAATTTTTCATATTTCTTTCGAGCTGTTCTTTTTCAAAAACTAATTCATAATTCATAAAGCTAACGTGTAAAATTTCGAATATACTCGAATATTTTCTAGAGAGTGTATGTAATATTTTATTGCAATGTAGAAATTAGTAATCTTATATTTTGTTAAATAAACTATCTGAAGCTAAATGTTTTATTAGTTTATTTTTCTATATAGTCAGTGGTAGTTTCTATAGTTATATTTAAACTTTTCTTATCCTGTTAAATAAAACTTAAAGCTGCCAAGGTTTATTTTGAAATCAATCTTATTAATCTAAGATAGACTAAAAGGTATAAAATAATTTTGTGGTAATTTTCAAGCTGAAACAATATAAATTTATGTTTGCCCATCGAGGAGGGAGACGAATGTACTTAGAAAATTCATTAAATATTACTTTTTTTAAATTTTAAAATACCGTATAATTTATTAAAATGTTGTAGCCCTTAACTACTTAGTTATATATGAGATCAAAAGAAATGCTAACGTCTGTGTCTTTTACATAAAAAAGGTAATATTTAATGAACTTTCTAAATACCTTCGCTCTGATCAATGAGTTACGATCTATTTGTATGATTTCATAAGTGTTTGAGCATAGAAATTCTCTTTAAAATATTCCTTAACTACTTATACAAGAGATCATATGGAAAAGAAATGTCAACGTCTGAAGCTTTAGTATAAAAAAGGTAATATTTAATGAATTTTCTAAATACCTCCGCGCTGATCAGTGATTAGGATTGATTTGTATGATGTCATAAGTGTTTGAGCTTGAAAATTCTCTAAAAAATCATTCATAACTTAACCCATCTTTGAATTAACAGCTTGTTATAAAAACTTTTTTTTATTTAGTCCGTTTTCGTCTGAAAATTAAGTAGAGAATAATGGTACCGTTGGTATAATGAAGCTAAATACAGTCGATTATGCCATAGTATATTTAGTACCAAAGTTCCTATTTAAACAATATTACTAGTGTACATACTTCTCACACCGAACCTATGGAAAGTGATAACGGGACATGAGACAAAGTCTGATATAGTTTATTTAATTTAATAATTATTTTGTTGTTATTTAACTACTTGGAAGCTTCTCTGTTAGATCTAAGCATTAATAATAATTTAAATAATATCACGAAAAAAAGAGGAGGGGGGGGGACAATTTTCCAAGGTGACGCCTAAGGTTTATGTAAAATACAGACAAAAGTATTCTAACTTCTCGTCGGTAGTATTCGAACTTATACGGGGTAAAATAGAATGGATTTCTAGTACATCGCTTTAACCACACGGCCACGGTGAGTCTTCTTCAGTAACATGGTGTGATTATAATCTCATAAATAATTGCAGTCTGTCAGACTGTAACATCTCAAAAATCTTATTTTTCATGTTGATAATAGAACATGTACATTTTTAATAATGGAAATTAAATTTAACTTGATACATAAGCGTAGCCTTGGTGGTCTCAGTTTTGCCTCAAAAAGTCTTGCTTTAAACCATTTGTTTCAAAATATAAGGTAAACTTCTCTTTTCAACTTTTTAACTCAATGCGCACCTCCCCCAGCTCACAAAACAAGAAAAAATCGGTGACTCTGCGCTATATTTTCATACACCTATCGTAACATGCGTAACATAAGATATCGTAACTGTTCAACCACTGAAGCACAGGAATCCTAAACACTAGATCAGGAATCCCCTACCTTTTTGTACCTAAGAGCGCAATCTAGAACACCGGCGGTTTGACGAGCACCATTTAATTTTTTAAGGTAAATATATATTTGGACAAATTTCTATCATAAAATAAGGACCAAGAGTAAACAAATATTGTAGCTGGCAATTTGTGTAGGTTTGTGACCTCTGATCATCTTATGAGTGTGCCTTTCGATCGCATAGCACTGAGACTGGTGGTCACAGACCTACCAAATTTACTATACGGCTTCACTAAAACATATCCTAACTCATCTCGGTGCATTTTTTTCAAAATTCGAATCCGAAAATGTTTTATTTTATGTTTTATGCAATTTTTGGCATTTTTTCTCGCCTAATACGTAACAACGTCGGTAATTACATTCGCAATAAAACCGCATTTGCATGATCGGATAGAGAAGAAAATTTTCTTCTAAAAACAGTTTGTTCTGACTGTGTAACATAATTTGCAGATTTTTCGGAATTTTTTAAAGAAAATAATTTTTGATGATAATTTTCGTAAAATAATTTTTAAACTGCTGCACCTTGAATTATATCTGTCATAACTTTTGATATTTTGTCAAATGACGGAGAATGCATTTCTCCCGCTTTTAAAAGAAAAACGGGAGGAAAATATAAATTAGGAGATTTTTAAAGAATTTATAAGTAAAGAAGGATTTTGAATTCAATAGCAGCTGCTTAAAAATTTCGCTATCATATGGTTATATCGGTTTGGTTGTTTTGGAAGCAGTAGCAATGAATAGAATTGCCCGTAGAAAAAAAAAAAATAAAACTACATTTAAACAAAACTCCGAGTTTTCGTAAGTGATCTACGTCATTTTGATGTAACTAGTTTCAAGCACATTTCGGAACTCAATCAGAATAGCAGACTATCCCAAGCAAAAAAATACGCCACTCACGAAATAAATGGGCGATATCGATACGAGGCTATTTCAGTTAGTTGTCGATGCAAAATATAAATTTGAACCAATCACATTAAAGGAAGGATCTATTGTTGCAGTTCAATGGTTGAGGGTCACGTGTTGGTTGAAAAATGACGTCACAACGATATTGTCCATTCCGCAAATTCTATTATTTCAGATAAATTGCAGAGTATAGCCATTTTGTTAAAATTTAAGACTACGTATCATTTTCGGATTTTCACTCTCGCATCCTGAAATCTATTAATCAGAATCTTTTTTAAAATTTTGTCAAGTAATAAATTGCATATTAAGGCCTTCATTCAAAGATAAACAATTTAAAAATATTAATTAGGAGAATTCCTACAAATTTTAAACAACATTTTGAATTTAATGCAAACCGGTTTCTTAGCAACGACAGGAGTGAAAAATTTTGCTGTAAAAGAAAGCATGGATTAAAATTAAAGGACGAGTATCACGTAGGAGGTCAAAAGCTCGTTGCATTTGCTATGGGTAACAGCATAGTACGCATGTGCAACTTCGGGTGAATTGAAATTGAAAAGTCTGTTGCCAGACATGCGAAGGAAAAACTGCAAAATAGCTGCAGTAGCATTTAGAATTTAAGAATTTTAAAAACTCCTCTAAGATAATGTTTATTTATTTTCAAGTTATGTATTTTTATTTTCCTAAACTATGAACTCTAAAAATTATATTACCTTTCATTTCCTTGTTGAAGTTGGCAGCTTAAGTTGCAGTAATATTCAGAACTGTACTCAGAAAAGAAATTGGGAGGGGGTGGGGGTCCAAACATTGGAAAAGGCAGAATTTTTCACAAAAAGACTTTATTTTGTTTAAAAAATTGAAATTTCAGCAGGGGGGGGGGAAGAAGACTGGAAACTCCCTTTCCCTAAATATGCCTTCGGTAATGGGTTATGTTACTATGGTAACAATTATGATAAATATGAAATTAGTTTTTTATGTTAAATTCTAATCGTAAGTGAATTTAACATCATTTTGATGTCACGAATTTAAAATTGCATCAAATCTTAATGAGGATAACGTGCTTTACGGAAAACCTATTTCACCAAGGTGTACTTTTACAAGAGCCAAAATATTTACGAAACAATGAATGTTTTATGTAGATATCTCTATGTCCGTGATATCAACAATATTTTAAGACTTTTTTATATGGTAATGTTTTATCAAGGCGTTTTGCAGAATGACTGAGATTACACATCGCTCAAGCTTTAGAAGTTAGAAGACAAACTAAAAGAGTGGTCCGTACCATATGACGTTATTTTAAAACTACTAGGGGCCAAGGCCCCCAGACTCGCTACGCTCGCCTTTCGTATGAGGCATTCGGCCCCTAATCAGGCTTATTCGTAAAAAAGACATAATTTCAACAGACAAAACCCGAAGGTTGGATCAGATATAATGTTACTGAGCTACACATTGCTTGGTTCTTGCAGGTTCATTGGTACATAAAAATTTAAACTTCACACTACAGTAGACGCCCTCCACCTCATAACACGGAACATATTTTGTTATTTGAATCCGTGTTGTACGGGTCCTGAGCTATACTCCACCTGGAGTGCGGACTCCGCTTACAATCGCTGGAAAAATGATTGGCACTCCTCAGAAACACAATGATATTGAATGTTGCCATTCAAAAGTTATATTAATTAGGAGCTAAAGCATAATAAAATCAGAACATCTGTTTCAGCTGTATTTTTAATAATGTAAAACCTATTGGACACATGGCGAATTTGCCACCCACGACGATTTTTCATTATTGGGCGACTTGCGTACATGTCAAGTTAATAAAAGCTACGGAACAGATAGGATAGCTTGTCATCCATGGCGACTTTTCATTATTTGGCGATTGACACATGCTCACAACCTATAATGACTGTTCATTTAAGGTTACCAGAAAACCGTTATCCATATTTTCATTTACATAATCGTTTGCAGATTGGCGTACTTAGCACCACGAATTATACCATCTCGTCGCGCTAGTCAATATCCAAAGTGTACTATAACTGCTATTTGGCATAGTTAACGCCGCCTAATATTTCTACTGGTAGCCAATAATCCAGCTGGACCGAACCGGCTTTAAAATAATCTGCATTTTAATTATTTTTCATTTTCAAGATATTAGTTATTCTGTTTTGGAAAAACGAACCATCGCTCATTCTAAACTCGTGTTGTCTAAGCGAACTTACTATTTGAAAATGGTCAACTTTGTGTAACACATTTTGAGTTACTTATTTCATGTAGTTTTTATTTTGGCGTAAAATGGGTGTATTTCTACTTCATGTTTGACAATTTCACGGGATACTACATACTTGGAAACGCTTTGTTGCAAAGGAATGAATGATTTTATGCCAAATCTGGCAACCATTCTGTTTATTTTTGCAGTTTTTTATGAATATCTTCTAAAATAATTCGATTTTCGAATTTAAGTCAGCTTAGCAGTTCCTCGGAATTTTCGATAGCTTAGCAGGTTCCTCGGAATTTTTCGAATCTGTGGGCACCTTAGTCGAAACTCAAATCCCCACGGTTTAGGAGGAGATAGGTCCACAAGCTATTGACGGCGACAGCGGTCTTTACTTTTTTTTAGAATAGAGAGAAACCAAAAAGACGAAATTATCCTGCAGAAGCACTTTGAAAGCGAACATACTCGTCTGCAAAACACTGTATACGTTCTATATGATCTCAAATAACGCTGACATAATTTTTTTGTTATCATTTGGCAGTTGCTCAGCATCTCAAGTAAGTATCTGTTAGGCAAAGGTTATGTCTCGAGTAAAGGAATTCTTCATATTTTGAAATTTCGTAGAAATGGAACTCATTTCACTAACATGAGTAAGAAAAACATTTGATTCAATCCGCACGAAGAACGGGTACACAGCTAGTATACCCATAATGTACGATAAAAAGTTCCAAAAATACAATTTAGCGTATAAAAATTATTATCAGTATGGTTGTGTAAAATAACTAATTGCTAAATAATGCATACGAAATCTACAAATTATGGAAATCCTTCACAAAAAATATTAATCTGAGTGTGATTTTTCACATTACATTTTATTGGCCATTTGGTTCGCAATTGAACTTTTGGGAAGAAAAAGGGGATAACTCCTACAACCTTTGTTTCAAGAAAACAACGAATTCGACGAAACAACGAATGTTTCGTGCTTTAATTCGATGTCATATACCGACTACGTCAAAAGTTCGTGCAAACTTTAAAAAATCATTGAAAAAGAACAAATGATGATAAAAAAGAGCGGTTTGCACAAATGGCACCAGAAAGAGGGTGGATTTTTCTAAGAACAACAATAAAAATAAAGTTTAAAAAATGACGGATTTCAGCTGTGAGTCTTGCGTTCAACCCAAACAAAACGTTATGTAATACGTACCCTGTATGTAATACGTACCCTATGTAAACGTATCCTGTTCAATATCGACAAATTGTAGATTTATTCCCTTTGTCTTCTCACCGGTACAATTAGGAGAATATGATGGCACTGCTGCTCGTAAGCAATCAAGGGGTTCATATGTAAGTCATGATATTCTTTGAAAAGGATCACTCATTTCGCTTTGTGCTTTAATCTGTGTTGGAGGCTATTTCTACGTTTGTGTGGCTAATTTTTAAAAGTGAGAAAACTTCTGCATGTCGTTTGACTGAAAACTGAAATATTTTTATCGGGCAACACGTAGCTGTAGGCATACGGTAAACGATCTGTGGTTACTATGGTGCTCGCGGGCATGGGGTTTGGGACCCCGCAAGCCAGACAATGAGCTAACAATCCCAGTTATCCACAAATTTTTACATAAAGTCAAATTTAAAGTCAGTTTTCACATGAAACAGCGCATTTCGCCCCCCCCCCCCAAACAGTCAGTAAAAAAAGAAAAAAAGAGGTATCCAGAATCGAAAATCCAGTAACGTCACGATCGAAAATGTCCAATAAACAGTTCTGTGAATATGAGTTGATGGGCACACGATTTTTGGAGTAAAATATTAAATAAATGAAACAACATTGAGAATTAAAAAAATAAACAGTAGTATTCACTGTCGTTAGAATTATAGAGGAAAGGAGGGTATTCTTGAATAGTTGGGAAATACCGAAATTTCAGCTCTGTCTAGTCTTGCTGTCACGTGGGAATATAATGAACTACTCAACAAAGACTCCCATGATGCCAGTGCAGTGAGAGTTGAGAGTTGACCACTTGTTTTTCTCATGCCACTTGCTACTGAGCAAAGTGCGTTTTGGGATTTTTAAGTCAAGATGACTTTTCAAACATTTTAACCTACTAGTACACATATGATTGGAACATTAATGTTAAGCATGACGTACACTAAAAGAAATTAGTTTGTTATAGCGTTGTCGTTTTTTAGTTGAGAATGTTATATCTACCAGTTTAAAGACTCGAATACTAGATATTTCATAATACCCGACGTAAATGTGTCATCTGCAATGGGTTTCATGTCATCAACTAAAGGACTGGAGAACAAAGAATTTGAATGTATCTTCTGTAACGGAAAATTCTTCGAAGGTCAACGAGGGGAAATTTGATTTCAATGCTTTAGCTGTTCTTTGTAGGCTTGCCTTCGCTGTACCGGAGCACACAAAGAAGATTATACAGAGTGATTCAAAACTTTGTCAGAAATAAATGTAAAGGGGGATAGAGGAGACTCACAGTAAAAAAATTCAGAAACGTTACATACTTATAGCGGAAAGGTTTCCGAAAGTATAGCTTAACCTACCGATGCTCTACTCGAACTCACGATTTCGGAAACATAACCCATATTTTGGGGTAAAGTATTTACGTTTCTAAATAGTTTACCCGCATGGTTCGGAAACGTTTCCGCAATTTTAAACTACAAGAGCTGCCCCATTTTTTGGGGTAACGTTTCTGCATTTTTTTTACCGTGAAGACGGTACAGAATCTCATTACAATGTGGGGTCGTCTTTATTTACCTGCTAATAATCACTTTGGAAGAACTATTGGAGTGTTTGTCTAAATTCTCAATTGAGAGTTTCATAAGCAATGAGCTTTACTCTAACACTTTCAACAATGAAATGAAATAGAATTTGCAAACTAACAATTTTGGTGAAGGAAGTGCTTTCTGTGAAAGATACATTAGTTTTTGACATGCGATGGTCGGAAAGTTCACTGTTACTTCAAGTAATTGTTAACAGGTAAATGACGACTTTTCCGCCGCATGTGATTCTGAATCGTCTTGGTCTCTATCACCCGTTACATTTCTGACATAAATTATGAAATCACCCTGCATATGCGCTTTTTGTAACTAGACTCGAAGCAGAAATGACTTAATATAATCTTAACAGTATGGTTTCGTAGTTAAAAATAACTAAGTTTTATTAGTTTTTCTAGTTAAAAAAAACTGTTTTATGAAGCATAATTAGAGTGTTTTGTGCGAGGAGTCCGCAATAACGCACTCACTGTGACCTCTATCTACCGAAAGTTCAGATAGTAAGTAATCTGAACTTTCAGGATATTTCTAGCCATGGTTTTTCATTGAAAAGGCGTTTGCCCCATGAATTGGTAATTTTCCATTAAAAAAAAAAGATCTTTAAGAAATTTCATATGAAAACTACATAAATTTCTGAGACAACTATATAAATTTCTGTATTAATTGACATTGTCAGATTTTTCAGCTGGAAAGAAATACTAACGCCAAACACACTCTTATGAGTAATTACATATTAAACTATAATCACTTAATACTTTAATAAAGAATTCGCTTCTTTTACCACAGAATGTTTCAATTCAGATTCATAAAAATTTTAATAGAGAGAAAGTAATATATGTTTTTTATTTCAAATAGGAAACGAAAAATATGTGAATGTGTAATTTTCAGATATTTTTAGCTGCCAATATATCCCCATACTCTCCCCCCTTTTTTCAATGTTTATCAGTATAGCTAAAAAAGATTCTAAGGTGACCGATGAAGTGAATAAATGTTGCACTGCATATTTGTGCAATTCGAAATTATTTCTTTGCCAGCCCAATAATTAGACCGTACTAAAAGCGTAGACAGGTAATATAGGTGCACGCTCGCTCGCCATGCGCTGATACATTCAAAGGTCTTGCAGATAATTTTGCAGTGATTCCAAGATTTTGTGAAGATTTTTTCTTTTCATTTTATGGATAGTTACTTAGAAGAAATATTTTTTATTCACTATAGCGTAAGCGCGTTGAAAATGCATGTGTGCATATACGCATACACGTATTCATATACACACTACGTAGGGTCAGGTGGAGGAAAATAGGGTATATTCTAAAATACCTCTTTTCATTATAAAAAATTAGATGTTTCAACACTTCTTTTCTATAGAGGTACATTTTAACAACATAACAAGTACTTCTAAGGAAGTTTTAGGATATTTCGTCAATATTAAAATGTGCAACATTTCTTGTTTTTGCTATAAGGAAACTGCCTGTTAACAAGTGGTATTGAAAATATTTCTTCTAGATTCCTTATAATTAGATAAAGCATTTGCATTTTGATACATATTAGTAGAGAGACTTCAAAAGAACTGGATTATATTAAAAAACTAAGAATAAAATTGTAATTTCTGGTTTTTAAATTTTTTCTTCTGAGGTGGGGTAAAATGGGGGGTATGGTTAGACATAGCAAAGTTCTATATGATACAAAACATTTTTATTTCTCCTTAAGTTAAATATTCCTGAAACAATCACACTGTTAGAAAAATAGTTCAACGTTTCACCGAAATTCCGGTGCGAACTTAGCTGCAACCGATATTTTGTAAAATGTGGTGCTAGGATTCACCATTTTAGTGGTGCTTCCTCAAGCACCATTTTTGCGGCTTATCAAGCTTGAACCAATATACAGGATTTTTCTCTAACCATCTGGTGAATATTTTTTAGATTTCGTGTAGCTGTATAAGCCTTTATTTTTCAATGAAGATTACCTTGCAGACTATTTTTGTATTTTTAAATCTGCATTGCAGACTGATGTAGATAATTCTGCTACTGAGATTATATTTAAAAAAATCAATAAACATACACCATAATTAAAAGCATATCTAATGCCGGATATCCATATATGCCAGTCAAAAGACCTTTGCATATATCTGATATTCGGCAATTCATTATCCGGATCATCCCTAGCGTAAAACATAAAACCAATATTTAATCACGCCATAAAATTACTCTTTTGTCTGACAACGCTTGAGCTGATTGACAATTTATGACTTGACCTTGAATATCTCAAAACTTGCCCTTTTTGTTTTCCTTGATTTTTTATATTTTAATCACCTATTACTGCTTTATAAGATTGCAAATTTTTAAACTGGCAAGGCTTTTTAAGTTATGAATTTTTAAAGAAATAACATTCGGATCTATGTGCAATGCAGTACTATCTATTTATTGTTATTATTAGTTCTAATTATGAAAACATTGCCCAAATTTTCATACACTGTATAAATTAGTTTTGTTTCCTATTTACTTTTTTTTTTGCATACCGAATGTCATTGATTTAGTGTCTTTAGCTGAAAATGTACAAGTTCTTTCTGTAACAGGGCTTACGTGAAATTTTTTTAATATGTTGCTTATAGGTACAGTCAGGGCACAGGGCAGACTGCCCTCCTCATGGGAGTAAATGGGCATGCAACATTGGGGAAAAGGGAGGGGTGTTTCCTATTATAGAAAATACTGTTTTCAAACAAGTGATATCTAAATTTTCTTGAATTTTAGGGGGCAGTTGTCCCTCTAAGTCTATGTCCCTCCCTCCTTATTACAGGCATGAAAGCACAAAACGGCTAAAAAGACTGAACTTTGCTGAGAATCATACAGAACAAATAAATTATTATGCATTTCACACATTATCTGTTATTCTTTTATATGTATTCATTATTAAATTAACTAATATTCATTATAAAACTGTATTCAGGATAACTAAATTCATTAAACTAATTTAAATACTACATCTCAAATGCAACAATGATGTTGTCAAAGACTGAAAACTTTCATGCTTGTTATTAGTCTGCCACTAATATTTGTGATAATACAAACTTAAGTATACAATCTTATATATAAAGTAAACAAAATTATCAAATACAATACAAACAGACAAAAATAATCAAATACAATACAAACAGTTTCCAAGGGGTAGTACGGTATAAGTAAACAACACCGTCTTTTATTAGGGTTAACGTACATGACAAACAGAAGTATTCAGTAATGTAATATAATTTATTACCCGACCCATTTTAAATGTATATCGTTTCAATATCAAAAACTATCAAGCTGTTATTCGTGACCATTTGCCAAAATAATATTATAATTGATTCATTTTGTGTCATTAGTCGATCGCGTATGATTAGGGTTATGCCATGCCCATCACCATGGCATAAGTGTGGATATCTTAATATTTTCACTTATTCAAAAACTATTATACATTGTTCATAGACTTAATTAATTGAAAATGAGAAAAAATTTGCTTACCTTTGCGGAATCCCCTCTATCCTACGCGAGCGAGCAGCGTGGGCAGCCATATTGTTTTGGTTGGTTTCACCGAAAATTCGACTTTTCAAATATCGAACTGAAAATTGCGATAATTCGGTTCGACCTGGGTTCGAATTTTTCAGGCATTTTCAAATGAACGAAAAAAGTGGTTCAAGGTTTATGACATTGCTTGTAGCT
Source organism: Cheiracanthium punctorium (assembly GCA_038373885.1). NCBI lineage: Eukaryota > Metazoa > Arthropoda > Arachnida > Araneae > Cheiracanthiidae > Cheiracanthium > Cheiracanthium punctorium. The sequence goes on along the minus strand of JAWZYV010001345.1, from coordinate 287,054 downwards.
CTCTGTTTTCACCGGTTATTTGGTGAAACCTTGAACTTATATTTATAACAGTGCAGTTAAAATCAATGAAATTGACATTTTAAATTAAGTTTATTATAGAAATTAATTTTGTGGAACTAGCATCGCAGTCAAGATTTTTTTTCGGAGGTGACTGAGAACTTAAAAAGCTAAAAAGTAATATGGCTTAAAAAATTCGATATAACATATCTTACTTTTATATTATTTTATTTTTATTTTTCGGGTGGGGGTGGAGTCCTTTTAGTTTACCTACAAGTGCTCGCATATAAAAATGAATAAAAAATGAAAAGAAAAATAAATTCATCAATCGACTTTAAAATATTTGCACTTGGAGAAACAGAGAAAATATTAAACGTGGCTTAGGTCCGTAACTGAACCTCAAGTTGTTCAAGGGGAACTTTAAAATTTATTCACAAATACGTTAATCTTTTTCATATTTTATGTTTACTTATTTCGGGGGTGGCTACAGCCCCATCAGCCATCCCCTGCCTACACCCCTGTATGGAACCAAGTAACATTTGCCATATACTGAGTGAGCCTGAGTTTGAGAATCGTGGACATTATTTCTTTAGCTAAATATTTTGTTGAATAATCCTTTTCTGTGCATCTTTTTCCTGAAATATATATTAAGAATGCATTGAATTGAGTGCTTTTTCTTTCATTCATAGAAGTAACATAATTTTTATTAAAAATATACAGGTACTTTTGTACTCCCATTTTACCCCATGGTGGGGAAATGGGGGTATCAATACTTGCCTAACTAAAAATGGCACCATAAAAAAAAGCATTTTGATAACATTAAAAATAATGCTATGTTTTCAATATAAGTCCAATGTATTGAATATACAGCCGGAGTAAAAACTTAAGGCCAGTAAAAAATTTGAGAAAATGGAAAAACCTTAAACTGAGTATTAAAATATCATTTGATTGATAATTATTACCGTAAAAATAAGTAAAAAATGCAGAAAAATTCATTTGTAAATATTTTATCAGAAAATATTATAGAACTCACAGATCAATATTTAAGCCTGGGTAAAAACTTTAGGCCAGCGTTGAAAATAGCATATAAGACAGAAAAAAAAAAACTCTTAGAAGCTTGTGTAGAAGCCATTTATTAGAATTACTTCAAATGTTCTTATTTTCTACGATAAAACTAGTTTTTGGTCAAAGTTCAGGGTCGTTTTAAACCATTCGTCTTCGATAGTAGATTTCAGTTCGAACTGATGATGTAAAATGTCTCCCATTTGCATAAACTTTTCTTACTAAGTCACCCCCTAAGTTATCTATTGGGTTTGCAGGAGTCAAATGGGGAAGAAGCCCTGAAAGACGTATAACATATATGTAAAACCTATGATAAAGTATGGTAGTGAGGCCTTAATCTCCGCAGCAAAGGGGAAAATCGACGTTTTAGAAAAAGCACAGAATAAAACCCTTAGGCTTATCACCAGAGCAGTCAAAAAACTCCAGTCGCAGTTATGTAACTGTACACTTCCAATCCTCTCATCAACCAAGAAATAAAAAGCAAGCCGCCAGTGGCGAATTAATCCAAGTTTCTCGGGAGGGGGGGCGGTTAGTTTGTCGGTGAGGGCAGCTAGTTAGAAGATTGACATATACGTCCATTTTATGGAAGTAAAATAGGATCTTTTACATTAATTTCTTTTGTCTCGGGGAGGACGGCCGCCCCATCCCCCCCCCTTTAATCCGCCCTTGCAAGTCGCTGGAACTTATATGGAAATGTTCTCTTCACACACAGAACGGAATGGCTACAAGATCAACAGCCTAGTACTCTTAACACTCAAATTTCTCCAGTTAAAATATGCCAAAAAGCACTTGAAGATCTCTACGCTAATATACTCACTGAAAGTACAACTAAGATAATAAGGCTCATCGATCTTTTAGATATTGAAAGTACCTGACTATTTTAAATTTCAGGAAAAAGGACACACTTGAAGCAGAGCTGAAAGCTAAGGCATTATATGTGATCAACGAGCAGTGTCCAGAAAATGACTGGTTACGTGTGTACACGGATAGATCCCAGATACAAGACAGATCAGAAGCAGAGTCTATAGCAGACTATTTATCAAAGTGCTCCAGTGGGCCATCCTGTGTCCAATTTTGATGCAAGATATCTATGTAATCTATTTAGCACTAGAGAACCTAAAAACTAAGACCCACGAGTTTTCGAAGGTACTTCTCCTGGTGGACCCAATATCAGCTATACAAGCAAAATAATCGAAAACCACTATCTCGAAACTAAAATCATAAACAATATAAATCAAAATATAATCTGCCTTCAAGAAACACATATAGTTTTTCAATGGATACCATGGCTCATTGGTATTTCGGGTAACGAATATGCTGATTCACTGGAAAAAAACAGAACAAACATGCCCCAAGAAATGGAAACCGTTACACCTGACACACTCAAAAAATGTATTGCTAATAAATATAATGAAACAAATAGCCACGATTTGATTAAAATATCAAACGGCCAAGCATGGGAAAATGTATACGATAGTTGGAAATCCCTTAGTAACAAACCTCGAAATGAAGCAGTAGCCAATTTTAGGCTCAAAACAGGACACGACTGCTGAGCAGAACATTTATATAAAGTGAAAATCCTCCCTACCAAAGTGCGCTCAATTTCTAAAACTGACACTTTGAATAATGACCCTCTTTGGATGTGCAAAAGGACTGCATAAAGTCTCCCAGAGAAACAAAGACATCACCCAGTTGTATTGGGAGGCGAGAGCTCTCATGGACTACGTCTAATTATAGACTTTTGCTTGTTCCTTATTGCTGTTCTTTTATTTCCTTTTATTTCGTTTGTTGTTCACCACAATTTTTAATTTTTTTTTGTCCCTTTCTGTTATTTCTGCTCCCTTGTGGTGAAACAAACTGTTACATTTGAATAGATCCAATAAAGCCATATGAAACACTAGAAAGAATGCAGCTAATTCAGATCCGTTGTACGTCGAAGTGCTTCTTTTAACGTTGTATTTACATCTAAAAAAAACAAAAAACATTTTCTAAAACTCAAAATAATACAAGAGAAAGACAGAGAGAAATGATGGAGCGGCATAGTATAGAAATGTATAACAATTGTGCATTTTGTAATTTTAGCATACTTTTTATTTCGTTGTTGGTATATTATAGGAACATAAATTTAAAATACTGGGGCACTTTATATTCTACCTGTAAGGGTTTATAGGGTAGTTTCAATTTAATATGCTAACATTTCATTGCATTATGTGTCAATAAATATAAGTGGCTACCGTTTTATCACTAAACCATCCTCGTTTCTTTTTTCGGATGTTTAACCCTTTGAGGCGCAACTCTTTCCCAATGCTGAAAAAAGGGCAGCCGTTGCCATCGCTCGACTTCACTACCAGCAAGAGGGCGGACGATCGAAACGTTCATCGCGTGCCAGCTGGCTGTGCCGGGCACAGCCAGCTGTCGTCAAAAAAGGGTCTCTAGATCTGTGACACGCGATGAACGTTTCGATCGTCCGCCCTCTTGCGGGTCGTTCAGTCGAGCGATGGCCACGGCTGCCCTTTTTTCAGCATGGGGCAATCTGTCCAGCTGTTCTCGAATTCTTCCATTTTTCAGCAGATGCCAGTGCTGTTCAAAAGAATCGTGATATATTTTTGACGGGAAATGGCGTGCCGAAAAGTAAAGGATTCTCGTGGAGCTTTGTCACCCGCCACTATTTTTATAGAAATCCAATCTATTCTTCGTGGCTGGCAACAGTCCAAACGTCAGAGTTGGGTGTTCCCAGAGCGGGATCACTGCGCATTAAAGGGTTAAGAAATAAGTGAAAAGTTGTCTTTCAAAATTTTGTGTTCTAGGCAAGTGCTTACATACTTTGGCAAATCTGAGCAAGTTTAGGAACTTCACAGTAGCTTTCACTGACCAATGAATTCCTTCTTTCACTGTTATTTCTAATCGATGATTCTAGAAAGATAAGTACTTTGAGAAAAATGATGTATGGACGCATCGCACCTAAAGACACATCGACGATGGCTGCGTTAGTCATTTTTGATGTATGCATTATGTTAATGTTAATTCATTTGCATTGAATCGAAAATACTAAAAGACAAAGCATGTAGTAATCTACATTCATAGTAAAATAAATCTAAAACATGCGAAAAAAGTGTAAATAGTTTGGATTAGTCCTATTTTCTGGACATAATGGATCTAGTATGAACAAATAATAAGGATGGTTAATTAACGAGGCTTTTGTTTTATGTTTTTACTAGCTTTTCGCCTTTCTTCCCAGTAAACAAAATGTATTGCAATAACATTCTCACAGAACTTTTCACACAACATTACTTTATTATTCTCAGAGATAAATTTTCAGATAAAGCAACGTATGCTGTAATGGCATCGTGTAAAGCAGGTAATGGCGATTTCATGTTTCATTCAACAAACAGTACAAAAGGGGTGATATTAGGAATAGTTGGGATATTTCAGTATATTGGCAAATTCGCTATTATGAAGTGTTTTGAACGTGCTGTGTTAATCCAGTTATTCTAATTAGTAATTTTTTGGGTGTATTTTTGGACTGAAATTTAAGGAATACAGGTGAGTTGTGTTATTCAAGAGTATAAATATTTAATTAATCATAAATGTAATGTAATTAATAAACAGCGTATTAAAATTATTAATGTGTTGTATTTTATGTTAAGTTAAACACCTTATTTAACAGATAAATCTGTCAGAAAATATAATTATACAATACTTGCCATTTGATTTCAAAAGCGGGTATAGCTTTCAAATTTTGCTGATGCATTGACTAATGCCTTGTACATATTAGAATTAAAAGAAAACCTCAATATTTTAAACGCCTATACTTTGATTTTGTATTTAGAATGTTTGTATCAATAAACAAACATATTTGTTAATTTAAAAATGAAGATTTAAAATTAAATTCGACTTAGAGTTATTGTAAGTAAAATTTATAACATGTACATTATTTAAATTTAAATACTGTAACGCCTAATTTTTTTTTTAATTTTCATAACCCAACATACAATATCCTGTATAGTAAAAAGCTCTACTTATTAAAAAAGTTTTAGTTACAAAAAGGAAGAGAAGTCTATGAATATTTTTTTAAAGAATAGATTGAATATAACATACAATTTTCGATAGGGTTCACTCACTCTCTTGAGGGCGTTACAATTACATCTTTGCAATGATGGGAGTGAACTGATTAAACCTGGATTCAAGATTAATAAAGCAAAAAGCATGTCTCGTTCTGTGAAAATATTCTGACTAACTGATTCATGGAATGTTCTTGTAGGAGTTCCCTAAGCACTAGGCCTTTAACTCCAGTATGCCTAGATCTTCTTAATAATATATCTTTAATTTGAGTCCCCAAAGATATTGGGTTGGGTTAAGTATTAGTCAGGTACAGTAAGAAGTGATCTGCATGAACAGTCCGGCCAAGATGATAAATGTTAAAAAAGGAAGCAAAAGCTTTTCCCGCATTAACTTTCTTTCAAAATGTTTGAATTATTTACCGATCAAAGGGCCTTTAGATTTTGAGGATCGTGTGGTCAAAATATGCAAATAATTATATTAATTGTGGTTTATGATAGATATGAGACGGGCTCGGGCTCTGTAATTCACGATTGCGTTCGGGCTCGGAGGCTCGAGAGAAATTTCTCCTTTGTTGAACAGACTCCTTGAAACAGATTTTAAAAAGTGATTGATGAGGAAAATAAAAGAACTTATAAAAAAAAATCTGGAGTGACTCCACTCTACTTTCCGAACACTTACGATTAAGATCATTATCAAGCATTTAAATAAATTTTAATCGATGAATCATTCAAATATATATACCAAATTGAAGCTCAATCGAATGCACCGTATAAACGCTAGCGCAATTTCAAGAATTTCGTCCCATTGGCCATAATGTAAAAGAAATTTTTGTCGTAGCCCTGTAGAAACACTATAAGTCCTATACATACCAAAATCGACGCAGGTCTTGCGACGGTGGTTTATAATATATATACCCAATTTGAGCTCAATCGAATGCACCGTTTAAACGCTAGCGCACTTTCCAGAATTTCCCCCCATAGGCCATAATGTAAAAGAAATCTTTGTCGTAGCCCTGTAGAAAAACTATAAGTCCTATACACATCAAAATCAATACTGGTCTTACGATGGTGGTTTATAACATCTATACCTAATTTGAGCTCAATCGAATGCACTGTTTAAACGCTAGCGCACTTTCCAGAATTTCCCCCTATAGGCCATAATGTAAAAGAAATCTTTGTCGTAGCCCTGTAGAAAAGCTATAAGTCCTATACACACCCAAATCAATACCGGTCTTGCGACGGTGGTTTATAACCTATATACCCAATTGGAGCTCAATCGCATGCCCCGTTCAGGAGCTATCGTGTTCACTCACATACACACAAACACACATACACACACACACACACACACACACACATATACACACATACATACATACATCTCGTAAAAATAGCATAAATGAATTCAGAAGACCTCAAAACGTGTCAATACACCAAAATCTCGAATTCGAATTTTTTCATGATTACAATACTTTCCTTACATGGTACATGTTCGGAAAGTAAAAATGAGTGGCACGGTCGCCTAGAAGGTGCGTGAAGCTCTTTGGGTATTTCAGAACGGCGGCTCATATTGCTTAGTGAGTCATGAGATCGAAGATTATTGGATAAACATGAATATAAAGAATTAGAAAGCACATTGAGAGTTTGCAACTATATTTGTCTTTAATTTTGCACGAAGGCAAAATTTATTGCATTCTATCCATGAAGTAATTGAATTTTATTGATCTTTAGCTGAAATTTCGGGCTCGGGCTCCGACTTAAATAATATTGCTCGGTCTCGGATTAAAAGTCCTCAGGCTCGGGATTCGAAAAATGAGCCCGAACTCATCTCTAGTTTATGACGCGGTTTGGCGAAAATATTCAGTCAACACTTCTGATTTTAGGCAATTTTAATAATAATATAATATAAATGTTGTTAAAGCTAATTCTCTGTCCGTTTAAGAAATCACTATCTTTCAAGTTTAAACTTGAAAATATATATATATATACTAGCTGAAGTACCCGTTCTTCGCACGGGAATGAATGGACTTTTTGATATTACGATTTGTGGGGATTACTATTTATTGTAATAAAGAGATATAGCAAAATGGATATCGCTTTATATTGTGTTCAATAACCATGCATACCGAATTTCAAGGCAATCGTTTGTACGGTGCAGAAGGCCATGCGGCGTAGCGCAATCGAGTTGAGAGTTTTAGCATAACGGATACGACGGAAATATTCTTCGCATTCAGATATCGATGAATACGAAATTTCAGGACGATCGGCTGGACAGCCCTGACGACGCGACATCTAGCGACAAATTATATAGGAAAATGGATAGCGCCAAACTCTTCCCCGTGTTCAAATATCTATGTATACCTATTTTCATAGCGATCAGTTGCACAGTCAAGAAGTGATACACTGCAGCGCGATCTAGTGGTTAATTAAAGTAATGATTTGCTACAGTGCCGTCAAGTGGCGAGTTATAGCAAAATGGATAACGCCAAACTATTCGCATTGTTCAAATAGCTATGTATACTGATTTTCATAGCGACCGTTTGAATGGTCAAGAATTTGGCCTGCTGCAGCGTCATTTAGTGGCGAGTTAAAATAATAATGCATTGCAGTGCCATCTAGTGGTGAGTAACATCTAAAGGAACACAGTTAGAATATATTCTTCGTGCTGAAATGTGTAAGTATAAGAAATTTTATGCCGATCAGTCGAACGGTATAGAAGTTGGTGCGTTGCAGCGCCATTTAGCGGCAAGTTACAGCAAAATGGATACTGAAAAATATTCTCCGTGTTCTAATATCCGCGTGTGCCAAATTTCATCGAAATCGGTTGGAGGATATTCACATATTAAACGGCTAAACGGAATAGAATTCGACGTTCTGCTGCGCCACCTAGTGGCAAGTTAGAGGAAAACGGATAGCATAAAAAGCTTCTCAATGATAAAAGACTTAGGTGAACCAAATTTCATGGTGCAACGGTGCTGGAGTTTTTCAACCTCATACACACATACCAACATTCATTTTTATCTATAACCAGTCTCATTATATATCCCAGTCTCAAATAAAATCCAGTTTCAAATCTAAGCCTCGCCAAAGTGCCAACATACGCCATTTTGCAAGAGTTTTTTCAGGAAATCATTCGAAGCATTGACTTAGCAGCAATCAATATGGGAAATGGTTCGGCCGCCAAAAAGTAAAGCCCACATTTATTTGAAAAGGGGAATCCCTTAATACAGAGGAATTTTTTTAAATTATCAACTGTAACGTGTTTTATTCATCGTTACTCCCATGTACTAAATGAGAAGATTTCAATTTTCTGAAATTTGGCGGAATTCCCCCAACTTAAATCAATGTACTCAATTGGCGAGAATTCTGAAGATAGATCGCTTGAAATCCCTTAATAACTGCATTATTTCTTCACGGATCATTAAAATTTAACGCTGTATTCTAATAAAACCTTTGCACTTGTTTTCAAAAATCTATTTCCTTTAGCTGTCATTAAATTGCGTCAAGCCGAAAACTGTGAAAACTGTGCAAAGCCGAAAACTATGCTAGAACTGACTTACTCAAAATCGGTATTTGAGCCATTTTATTTTTCGCCAAAGTAAAATATTTCACATATTAGCCTCGGAAATCTTCAATTCTTATTGTTTTGCGTGTAAAGCATTACATTCCTGCTCCGATTTCCCATGCACACGATATTATAATAAAAAATTAATAATCTTACAAATATAAACTAACAACAAAGAAAATCATTATTATTCTTTTATTTTTACTTTGAGAATTTAAAACATCTTATTCGGCAAAATCGCCACACATGGCAACCACGATCCTTATTTCACACTTTTTTCACTACAGGGGTTACAATTACGGAAAGCTTTTTGCGTGGAGAACATAAAAAATCTCTAAAATTCCGAAAACGGGTGGACTTTCAAAGTTTTAAAGTGGACTACGATTTATTCTATATTATTTTACATATCTGTGCAAGATTTCAGGCAGATAGGTCTATTTTTGTGGATTTGTATACAACTCAAATCCACAAACAAACAAACAAACATAATTTCATTTTTATTTATAAGATGTTGACTATTCATGTATGATAACTATAATTGTGTATTTCACGAAATCTAGATGCCAGTGAATGGAATTTTCCTGCCTCAGCCTAACTCAGAGAGATTACAGGATTATCAATGTTGAGTTGCTCAGTACAGAAAGTAGTGATTTTGTCACATATCAGTTTTCAAAATAAAGTTTTCAATTTATTTTCAGCTATTTTTCAGATAATGAAGTGCAAATCCGTAGATGTCCTAAAGTTAATTATCGTACTTGGATCTCTGTCTGGATTTCTATATCAAACAGCTGAGTTTATGATGCTCTACTGGACGTATCCCACAGTTGTAGACATCCAGGAGTCCATAGTATCGGAGGCGGAAGTGCCAGGGATATCCTTTTGCAACAACCTAGCGTAAGAATGTTAAACATTACGACTTTGTAGTAGATCCTTTAAATTATACCCCCAAGAGAAAGTTGCATCTTTGTTGAAGTTGCATAAAGAAGTTGCATCTTTTAACAAATTAAATCAAAATAGCATTTTATTGTTTATGAAGTTACATAACGAGTTACTTTTTTACATGAAGGCCATTTATTTTAATTTTACTTTTACACATAATCACCTTAATTGTATAAGCTTAAAAAGATGTAAATCGCATGGGGCAAGACTGAGCTGTCTGATGTTGGATCCAAAATTTGGGAGTCCAATGAGGCCATCATGTCCAGGTTTTGGAGAGCCGTATTATCACGAGTGTTTTGGGTTATGATAAATCAACAAAACTCCTCTTTCGAACTTGCCATGTCATTTGACATGTATGGCTCTTCGTTGTTTGGTCAGGGCAGCATAGTAAACTCGAACATGGATGGCCATTCCATATGGCCGGCGGAAAGTTTCTTTGAATGCAATTTGGAAAGTTTTGTTTTAAAGCTTAAACACAAAAGCGATTACTCTAAAAAATAGGTAGAATCAGCTAATAAATACATTCTCACAAAACTGATTTTTTTCCCTTAAAAAAAATAAATAGAACAGGCGCTTACTTTATTTTATTTATTTATTTATTTATTGTGTGTCCAATGAGACCGCCTATCAGATATCAATGCTGTAGCTAAGGGGAAGGGGGTTAAAGATTTAACTTCTCCCTCTGTCTTAAAATTTTCAAATCTTTGAGACACAACAGTTTGAAACTCAGACTGTTAATAATATCACACAGAGTAGAATGCCACAGAGCAGTGCGTTTACTTTTTGACTAAGGAGATACATAATTCTTACCAAAGAATACTGACTTTTGAAAATTTGAAAAGATGGGGGGAGATTCAACGTCAAACTCTCATTCCTTGCCTGCGGTCTTGGGTTTTGGGTAGGTAGTCACCATGAACATTTACAGTGCTATAAACGTTAAATGCTATTTTTATTTAATCGGTCCTAAAATTTTGTTATTGTAGTGTTCCATATTGAGATATTCTTCTGTAAATACCTTGTAAATACAGACCTCCTTAAATACATTTTTTTTGAACAATTCATCATCACATTAGCAATGTGATACTGAAATATCGCTCCAAGCACCCGCTAATAATAATTCTAAAAGAAAAATACTAAACTTTTAATGAACATCCAATTTATGTATAAATTAATTAATTTTCCCCCAATAGTATTTAAAAAGATTGATAATTTAGAAATCTTACCTTATTTTGACTAATGCAATTTCCGATGAACATTTGAATTTTCTTTGAGGAATCCAGTTAACCTTTTGAGGCGCAACCCTTTCCCAATGCTGAAAAAAGGGCAGTCGAGCGATGGCAACGTCTGCCCTTTTTTTCAGCATGGGGCCATCTATCCAGCTGTTCCTCGCATTCTTCCATTTTTCGGCAGATGTCAGTGCTGTTCAAAATAATCGTGACAGTTTTTTTTTACGGGAAAGGACGTGCTCAAAAGTAAAGGATTCTCGTGGAGCTTTGTCACCCGCCACTCTTTTTATAGAAATCCAATCTATTCTTCGTGACTGCCAACAGTCCAAACGTCCGAGTTGGGTGTTATCAGAGCGGGAACACTGCGCGTTAAAAGGGTTAAGAAAATTGATAACATTATTTTTTTCAAAAATGATTATTTACTCGTGCAAGAAGAGGCGAAATTTGCGATAGATTGCGAAATTTTATAAAATTTATATAAGTGTACAACTCTGTTGCTCTCAGAAAGCATCAATAACGCATTTCTGGATTTATTTGTGTTACATTTGTGTAAAGTATAAGAATCAGCCTGTTCTTTTTAAGTATTTTAAGTTTTAGAGAAGACATACTCATGCAAGCCTCATGATTTAAGAACACTCACATACATTTGAATCACAAGATCTCGAGCACACATATATACAAATTATACAGGATGTCCCAAAAAGGTGGTAGCATGCTTTAATTCTTTATCTATTACAGATAAGTGGACAGTGTAAATTGAAAAAAAAAATGTTCAAAATAAGGGTCGAAATAATACTCCGTTAAGAAAAATTCCTCTCGTTAATTTTCAAAAAGATACACTTTTTAAATTTTTATACGACCACCGTAAAAAAAAAACATTCCCAATATGAGGTGCTGTACCAAATTCGAACCTTTCACCATACGAAGTCACAGTGATACCTTTAGAGAAAGATGATCAGGGTCTATACATGATTTTTTATGTAAATGTTTATTCCTAGAGAGAAAAAAAAAACATTCTTTCGTAATTTCTGTACGACCCCTGAAATGCAATCATTCGACGCGATTTTTTCCCTTCGAGAGCCATTGAAAAGTGGTTTTAAGTCAGCGTTATATTTATCTTCATATCTCTGACACTTTTTAAGGTGAAGTTCTCAAATTTTATAAGTCACCTCTTTAGTGTATGGGGTTCATTTTAATAACCGGGACTTTTTGCGTATGGGGGTAATATAAAAATTTACTAAGCGTAACTTTTTGAAAATTAACGAGAGAAATTTTTTCTTAACGGAGTCTTATTTACGACCTTATTTTGAACATTTTTTCAACTTACACTGCTCACTTATCTCTAATAGATAAAGAATTAAAGCCCGTTACCACCTTTATTGGAACACCCTGTATATATATTTGTGTGTGTACAGTGTATGTTAAATCTTTAAGACCTGTTGAAAACATTGAGAATTCTATTACATTTTTAAATCAATGTTTTTATGGCTTAATTTAAGAAATAACATGAACGACAACCAATATTATTTGTGATCATTTTGATTTAAAAAAAATGTTTATGAACAAAATACACTACTAAAATCCATTTAAAAACTTAGGCAGTCAGTTAAAATGCTTCCATGCAAAATAAAATATAAAATTCCTAGTAACTTGTGAATCCTTCATTATTTCTAACGGCTTCAAATATTCCTTTTTTTTATGTACAAGGCTAAATCTTTTCCCAGTTTAAGATGGTTTTATCTATTTACTAGCTGAAGTACCCGTTCTTCGCACGGGAATGAATGGACTTTTTGATATTACGATTTGTGGTGATTACTATTCATTGTAATAAACAGATATAGCAAAGTGGATATCGCGTTATATTGTGTCCAATAATCATGCATACCGAATTGCAAGGCAATCGTTTGTACGGTGCAGAAGGCCATGCGGCGTAGCGCAATCTAGTGGCGAGTTTTAGCAAAACGGATACGGCGAAAATATTTTTCGCATTCAGATATCGATGTATACGAATTTTCATGACTATCGGCTGGACAGTCCTGAAGTTCATGTGTTGACGCGACATTTAGTGGCAAGTTATAAGAAAATGGATAGCGCCAAACTCTTCCCCGTGTTCAAATATCTATGTATACCTATTTTCATAGCGATCATTTGCACAGTCAAGAAGTGATACACTGCAGGGCCCTCCAGTGGTTCAATAAAGTAATGATTTGCTACAGCGCCGTCAAGTGGCGAGTTATAGCAAAATGGATAACGCCAAAATATTCTCATTGTTCAAATAGCTATGTATACTGATTTTCATAGCGACCGTGTTCAACTATCTATGTATACCAATTTTCATAACGATCATTTGCACAGTCAAGAAGTGATACACTGCAGGGCCATCTAGTAGTTAATTAAAGTAATGATTTGCTACAGCGCCGTCAAGTGGCGAGTTATAGCAAAATGGATAACGCCAAAATATTCTCATTGTTCAAATAGCTATGTATACTGATTTTCATAGCGACCGTTTGAATGGTCAAGAATTTGGCCTGCTGCAGCGTCATCTAGTGGCGAGTTAAAATAATAATGCATTGCAGTGTCATCTAGTGGTGAGTAACATCAAAAGGAACGCAGTTAGAATATATTCTTCGTGCTCAAATGTGTAAGTATAAAAAATTTTATGCCGATCGGTCGAACGGTATAGAATTTGATGCTTTTCAGCGCCATTTAGCGGCAAGTTACAGCAAAATGGATAGTGAAAAATATTCTCCGTGTTCTAATATTCGCGTGTACCAAATTTCATCGAAATCGGTTGGACGATTTTCGCATAGCAAACGGCTAAACGGAATAGAATTCGACGTTCTGCTGCACCACCTTGTGGCAAGTTAGAGGAAAACGGATAGCATAAAAAGCTTCTCCATGATAAAAGACTTAGATGAACCAAATTTCATGGTGCAACGGTGCTCAACGGTGCTGGAGTTTTTCAACCTCATACACTCATACCAACATTCATTTTTATCTATAACCAGTGTCATTATAAATCCCAGTCTCAAATAAAATCCAGTTTCAAATCTAAGCCTCGCCAAAGTGCCAACATACGCCATTTTGCAAGCGTTTTTTCAGGAAATCATCCGAAGCATTGACTTAGCAGCAATAATATATGGGAAATGGTTCGACCGCGAAAAAAGTAAAGCAAGCCTTTATTTGAAAAGTTGAATCCCTTAATACAGCCGAATTTTTTAAAATTATCAACTATAACGTGTTTTATTCATCATTACTCCGATGTACTAAATGAGAAGATTTCAATTTTCTGAAATTTGGCGGAATTCCCCCAACTTAAATCAATGTACTCATTTGGCGAGAATTCTGGAGATAGATCAATTGAAATCCCTTAATAACTGCATTATTTCTTCACGGATCATTAAAATTTAACGCTGTATTCTAATAAAACCTTTGCACTTGTTTTCAAAAATCTATTTCCTTAAGCTCTCAATAAATTGCGCCAAGCCGAAGTCTGTGCAAACCGCTAGAACTCAATTTCACAAAATCGGCATTTGAGCCATTTTATTTTTTCGCCAAACTAAAATAATTTACCTATTAGCCTCGGAAATCTTCAATTCTTATTATTTTGCGTGTAAAGCATTACATTCCTGCTCTGATTTCCCATGCACACGATATTATAATTTAAAAAAAAATAACCTTACGAATATAAACTACCAAAAAAAAAAAATCATTATTATTCTTTTATTTTTACTTTGAGAATTTAAAACACTTTATTCGGCAAAATCGCCACACATGGCAACCACGATCCTTATTTCACACTTTTTTCACTACAGGGGTTACAATTACGGAAAGCTTTTTGCGTGAATATCATAAAAAATCTCTTAAATTCCGGGAACGGGTGGACTTTCAAAGTTTTAAAGTGGACTACGATTTATTGTATATTATTTTACATATCTGTGCTAAATTTCAGGCCGATAGGTCCATTTTTGTGGATTTGTATACGAACGACATTTTATTCGGCAAAATCGCCACACATGGCAACTACGATCCTTATTTCACACTTTTTTTACTACAGGGGTTACAATTACGGAAAGATTTTTGCGTGAAGATCATAAAAAATCTCTTAAATTCCGGGAACGGGTGGACTTTCAAAGTTTTAAAGTGGACTATGAGTTATTCTATATTATTTTACATATCTGTACTAAATTTCAGGCCGATAGGTCCATTTTTGTGGATTTGTATACGAATCAAATCCACAAACAAACAAACAAACAAACAAACAGAATTTCATTTTTATTTATAAGATTTCCAAAGGGTGATTACGATTCTTCAGTCAAGGAAAAATGTATGAAAAGCCCGTCTTAACAAATCTCCTCGTAAGTTCTCACTAGAATTTCTATCCAAATTACTCTCGGGTTATTAGAAATTTTAAAATTGCGAAAATGTTTTCAACTTTTTGTTCAACGGCTTGTGTGTATAAGGCACGTAATACTATTGATAAACTACTGCAAGGTCCAAAAAAAGGTCCATGCTAAAATATGACCAATGAGACTCTTTATGTATACCTCTAAAATCATTTTCCCTATAAAATTTTGCAATAGCTTTGGCACCTTTAAAATAGAAACAACTTTACGTCATAATGAGGTGCTTTTATTTGATGTTATGAATCAAAAAAAGCCTTTTAGTCATCTCAAATTATGCTAATGATGTTTCCAACGAGCCATCCAAGTTCCGGTTTTTAAATATGAAAATAACTACTGTTTAGCTTAAAATAAGCTTTTAAAACCTCAAACCTTAAATAATTTTAAAAGAAAGTACATTGACAGCGTTTCTCTCATAATTCTAAGGCGAGACCAAAAAAAAAAAAGATAACAATAAGAACACTCTACAAAAAAGTGTTAGAATGTAAAATTAATAAAAAAAATCTTGTAAAATAATGAATATTAACTGATGCTTATAAACAATATGATCATTTTGGGCTGTAAAAAAGGTCCGCCCTTCCTCAGTTGCTAAAAAGTTCAAGCATCTGCATGAGCAAAGAGCCTGGAATAAAAAAATAGTGTACAAACCTGTATACAGCCTGAAATAATCATATTGCTGATACGTATCAATTAATGTGTGTTACAGTTTTTTTTAGACTTAATAGTCATATTTAGAGTGAAATCAAAAATCTCTAAATCTGTTTAATGTTATTCAATTCAGCTGTTTTTACGCAATCTTCAGGGATTGAAAATTTTGCACAAAAATATTCAACGTCTATTTTGCAGTTTAGCTTTAGGCTAATCATCTATCATGCAATGAAAGTTTATCTCATTCCCTTTAGGTGTTTTCACGTAAAACACAAGCAAATGTTTACACAACTTTTGCAAAATCTTCAATTTAATTTTAAAAAGGTAAATATATCGTTCTACAAAATTCTATTATTGTAAGATGTCTGAAAATGTGTTACATAAAATATATTAAAGAAAGATGAACAGTTATAAATTAAAGAACGGGACACACTTTTCCATCAAGCTGTAGTAATATAAACACATACTGATCGCAAGCTGTTCTTCGCAAAGGAAGAATAGCATTATTTTTCAAAAACATACAAAAAGCGCGAAATATTTATGAGATATTTAGAAATAACAAAAGATTCTTAAACACTAAATTGCTAAAAATTTCAGACTGTATATGTTTTTAAGTTACATATGTAGTATTCAATAAGAAGGAAGAGTGTTTGTGTTTATGTATTTTGACAAGCCTATACTAGAGGCATATGCACAGACCCGTGGCCAGGGGGGCTGCATTTGGGGGCAGTGCCCCCTGAAAAAAATTTGGCCCCCTGGAAAATTTTTGGCACTCCTAAATTTGAAAAATAGACAGATAAATGATTTGAAAAATTAAAAATTTGAAGTAAAAACCAATTTTAAAAAATTTAAACATTTTTTAAATTCTTATACCGTGCAAAAAATTGAGCTTGTCCAGGACTTTTTTACCATCACTGTCATTTTATTAACATATGCAATTAAATTAGTATAAAGAATAAAATAAATTAAATAACAAAAAAAAAAACATGCATTTAAAGGACCTCTGAGGGGATGTGGGTGAGAGAAGAAGAAACAATTGAAAATGCATAGTTTTCCTAGAGGCAGTGCCACCCCACCGTTGAATCGTCTGGCTACGAGCCTATACATCTGCCTATGAAGGGGGGGGGAGTACCTTGATCGGAGGACTTTTTAAGGGGTTCTAACGCGTATTAAAGTTACATCTGGAGAGAATCAACCAAAACTCCAGACTACTAGATCACGTGAAGTAAATATTTTCCTTTAATGTTTTCTCAAACTTTTTTACTAAACAATTCAAATATATATACATATATACACAATCACTAAGCTATTTGGAGTCTCAAACTTCGTCTTCATTAAGTTATTAATAATCATTTTGGAACAAGTGCTGAAGTAATAGAGAACTTGTCCGACCGTTGTTTGTCAAAAAACGATACAAATGTATCTTTTACAGAAAACAGGTGACTGAAATTAACAGATTAAAAATTCTATCTCATTTCATGAATGAAAGTTTTGGAGACAAGCCCTTTGTTTATTAAACTTGGTTAAGATATTAGACAGACTCTTCAATACTTTTCCCAAAGTAAGTATTTCCAGGTAAGGGAAAACGGCGTTTTTGACTTCACATTGTGTATGCAATGTGATTCTGATTCCTTATTGTGTGCACTGCCTCCCCTTAAATTTTGTACCAAAAGTTTTGGGACACCCTGTATAAAAGCAATTAAATTACTATTGAATAAAATTTTTACTAATGTTTGAATAGCCACAACTTGTTTTAACTTAATAAATTATTCTTTCAGATTAAATCCAGGTGTGCTCTGTAAGCTAAAATCGTTTTGTTTTCAGTCGTACTTATTGCGATTTCTTCAAGTGTGTGCGTTATTCCCAGAAGTATGTTCTTTTAGCCAGACCTTTGCCAAGGATTTAACGGTAAGACAAAGAAATAAAGTTTTTGCCATTATTTTAGTATTATCTTTTTAAAATAATTAGTATTGATACTGTTTTCAGCACTAGGTTCTTAACACAAAAAATTCTTTCGAGTTAGGACAATTTTTTTTTTCACGCATAGGTTTGTTTGTATTTTGTTAACATGAATACAAATTTCAAGAAGGAGGTATTTTCCAAAGACTCGTTAATAAATTGATTCAATAACATTCAACATTCAATTTAATTTGATAATAATATGAAATCAATTAAAACGCTTATGTCATTTCAAGTGAGTTTTTCATTTAACTGTTGGTCTGCAGTTCACTTTCTGTTTAGAACTTCCGTATTCATCAAATATGCAAATTTTCGCAAAAATTTTTTACTTCCTTTAATTAGGAATCTTACAATCGAAAAAGAGAATTGAATACAAAATATTTTCTCATGTAGATGTGAAATATTGCAAAATAATAAAAGGCAGAAGTATACATGTGCTATCACACAAATATGTTCATCTCCAAATCATGTGAAAAACATTCAGGAGGAAGATTCACAGACATTTCTTTACAACAGAACCTCGATTATACGAGCCTGTCGTATCTAATGTTCTGTATTAACTAGAGGTGTACAGGATTGTTAAAAAGCTAGATTTGCGGTTACGGATATAAAAACAAATGACTTATTTTTATATCGGCGGATACGGATATGACACGGATCATTTGCTGTCATACCCTCAGATACGAATACGCATCTTTTTTTTAGAAATTATTTTGAGGAATGCAAGCTATAATTTCATGCACAATGTGTGAAATATTCCGCCACAATTAAAACTTTCAGATACCGCGCAATGCACAGGTTAAAAAAAATATTTTAGTGGCTACAATCACATTTATTAAATTTTTGACAGGATTTAATCTTGCATTTAATTATCGAATAAGTACCACCTAAACTAGGGATGGACGCGAGACGACTTTTTTGCGAGACGAGACAGAGATTTACAGCTTTTTTGCGAGACGAGACACACATTTTTAACATTACGATATAGGGATTTTTGCGAGACGAGACAAGCTTTTAGGCTATTTTGCGAGACGCGAGACGCTTATTTTTCGTCTCGCGTCCATCCCTAAACAAGTAAATTTTCAAATCTACAGAACCTCTTGTTATATCTTTTAAGACGGTGGTTCTAAAAAGAGCTTGAGATTTTGGCACATAAATATGACTAAGGATGTGAGGCACTCGATGTCGGCAGTTTTAGGATGTCTCTTCACAAGCTGTACTAGACACTGTAATAAACGATAAACCTATGCCGGTTAAGAAACTTTCAGAAAAAAACAAAGATTTGGCTGTACTTTCGCTGTAACACTAAAATTCACAAACGATTATGTGTAGATACCATGGGAAAACTGGATGCGAGGCTAAGCCCTGCCTAGAAAGAGTTTGGATCCTATCCCTTTCTATATCTAGAGTAAGATATGGAGACCTTGAAAAGGGGGGGGAGGTTAAAGCCCACCACGTAGAAATATTCAAAAAACTAGCTTACGTCAACAGTAAATGCATGCTAATAGCTTTAAGTTACTGATTTAAACGAGGAATTGTGATAAACACTAATATTCAATTAAAAAATAATAAACAATAATTATTAAGCTTTAAATAATAAAACTTGTGTTTTAAAACACACAAAGAAATTAATAAATAACAGAATAATTTGCTTTTCTTCATTTTTTTTTTTACATACCCTGAAAAGTCATTAAAAGATCCGTCGAAAATCCTAAAAAGCTAGATTTGCGGATAAATATATGAAAAACTTCTCCTTTCTACTCTTTATTTCAATATGTGTCCACCCCCCTCAAAAAAGAAAAGGAAAAAAAGAAGAAAAGAAAAATCTGCCATGTGACGCCTTTACCTCCATATCAGAATAGTTAAGCGGAAGCTCACGTTACCACCAAGTTTAGTGCAGTCAAGTGTGAGAAGACGTGTTATTGAGAAATGGAGCAAAGTGTGAACTACAATTTTTGCTTCAAATTAGGCGAAATGATGCAATGAAATGCAAATGACAGGGTCGTCTCTACCCGGGGGTGTAAGGAGTGCGTGGCACCCGCGCGGAGGAACCTAGGGGGTTCAAGCAGATCGCCTTATAACACACCATGCGTAATCTGCTGGTTGTGAAATTTACTTAACAAACATTCATTCGTTGAGATAGCCCTGACCAGGGACAGTGTACGCTGTGGAAACAACAAGTAAAAAAATATGTTTATTGGTATTTTAACCCATTTGTGCCTGGATATTTTTGCGACTTTCTTCGATTTTTACTGATAACAGAAATAATAGATACATTTCTGAAGTCAACTTCTTGAACAAGGGATGATTTCTTTTAAAATCATTATGCATAAAAATCGAAGTATCAACATCCTACTGGGTCAAGTTAAAATATTTTGTAGAGTTCAGGCTCCATACTCATGAATAAAGGCTAGGAAAAATAAATAACGTTTTCGACTCATAGCGAAAATGCCGTCCCAAAAAAAGGACGCTAGGCATAAATGGGTTAAACGCTTTGGAGACGGAGAAGAAGATGTCGAGGATGAGCCCTATTTAAGTCGTCAGTCAACAACTGACCTTGCTGGGTCAACAACTGGTCTTGAATACCCTCTCTATTCTCCTGACCTGGCACCTGCAGATTTCTTCTTGTTCCTCAAAGAAGCCCTGAAAGACCACAGCTTCGCTAACATTTCCCAGATCAAACAACGCGCGATCCAACAGCGAGCTTCGAGCGATACCGAAAGAGGCGTTTTCTGACAATTTTCAGCAGCTACAAAACCAATGTGTTGCACTTAATGGTGATTAATTTCAATGCCAGTAAATGCATCTTGATTGTGCAGATTTTTCTTCCTTTATTTTATAAGACCATTCACCGTGTTTTTCAAACGAATACCCTGTAATATCTATAGATTTAAAGAATATAGTGTACTTTTCGTCACCGTAAAGACAGCGAACAGTGGCTCCAAATTCATCGACCTCACAATATAGAGGGCGGAACCTCAGAATTGCCGATTCTAATAACACTTTGTGGGAAATTGGTCTTAATACATTTATGGATGGATGGAAACTTTGAAACCTAATGACAGCATTTTCAAGAATATAATTTCCAAAACTTTGAGATACAAAACAGATACTTTGAAACTTATTTGAAATAAATTCAGACGATGCATTTGAATTAATTTCGTTCAGTAACTGAGCTTAAAATGCCATTAAATGAATTAATTAAAGAAAAATTGCTTGTTCTCTTCCTGGGAGTCGAATCCGACAAATTCAAACAGTGGCACCTTTGCCAAGAACACCACGATTGCTTGAAACTTCAAAAATTAAAGTATTACTTAAATTATGATTGCCCAGTGTTCAACATGTGATTTCATAATACTCTTTCTGTCTTTGGGACAAGCTGCTTTGTCTGACAAGTCTAGGACAAGCTGTTCAGGCTTGTAAACGGACTGTTACGTAGCAATCTAAACAACAAATCTAAAATTAATGAAAACCAGTTAAAAGGTTTCAAACTGAAGAATTATAAGTGGGGATTCTATTTTAGGGTATCCCAAAAAGCTGGTAATGGGCTTTAATTCTTTATCTATTAGAGATAAGTGGGCAGTGTAAATTTAAAAAATATTCAAATAAGCTCGGAAATAAGAGACTTTTAAGAAACCTTCCTCGCGTTCATTTACAAAAGGTTACTCTTTCTTAATTTGTATACGACCCTTTGTACAAAAAAATTCCCAATTAGCAAAATTAACACGTTGAAATATGAAACATAATAAGTGGAAATATGAAATTAGATAATTATATCCCACAAACTGTCAGAGGTATGAAGATAAATATGTGCTTAACAAGGGCGGTTCTAGAGTTGCAATCTGGGAGGGGTAATGATATTTTATAATTTTAAATAAACTCAGTGTCTCAGAGAAGGATTGACTACTGGGGGCGCACAATGGAAAGGGAACCTGCACAATACACTGACTGCACTGACTACTCCTTCTGACTGCACAATACACTTCATATATGTAAACTAGCTGAAGCAGCCGTTCTTCGCACGGAATGGATATTGTCAAAACCAAGAAATACAAATGAAAATAGTCCCGCAGTGGTCTGGGCGCTAAACTCCGTTCCCATAAGAACACGGCAAGTGAAGCAGCATCCGGCTTGCCCAGTGCTTGGGAGGGTCATCTCCCTCTCGGCTCCTCCGCTGTGGAACCGTGTACGTTAATGAGAGCTGGAGAACGTAAAATCCGTCGTGGCTCCAATGTCCTCCGAGTTGTTAAACAATACCTCTGGGGGTGCCGATTTCAGGTGGTGGTGGGTCCCTCATCTGGATATCGGTTCAAAATTAGGGACCAACAAGTAGAAGTCCAACCCCCTCGGGGCAATGGCACCCCTCTTTCCATGGATAGTGTCGTCTATCCATGGACACGACAACAACAACAAATGAAAATAAATAAATAAATATCAAACAACGGTTATATATTTAATCGCCTACAAAAACTGTTTTAGGATATTCTTCAGGCATAGTCTAACTATACTTGATTTTTTAAAAAATACTGTTTGGAATGTGCATCATATTCCCCGCGTATTTGTCCTCTTGTTCCTCAAAATTTAAATCTATGTTAAAATCGCCTAATTCTCGCCACGCATATTCTAACTATACTTCACCTTTATTTACGCGAATATAGACACCAATATTCCCATTAAATAAACAATAGGGTTAGACAATTTCTCGGCAAAGATGGTTGTGTTTTGTTGTGTTGTGGGATTACCGCCGATTACTAACACGTAGGCTCTAGGCCGAATGGCGGGGTGCCCTCCGTGGGGGTCTTTCTAAGGGGTCCTAACCTGTATTTAAGCTAAGTTCCGGTGGAAACCACGGAAAATTCCGAACGGTTAAGTCGGCGGACGCGACCTGGTTTTGAACCAGGCATCTTCCGTCTCCCAGCGCAGCGCGTTATGCGCTTGGCCACTGGTGGGGCACTCGACAAAGATGGAAGATATCGCTTCGGGGACTTATTTCTTTTATGCCAATTTTCGTGATACATCATCAAAAATGGCAAACCTTGGGGATTTTTCTTGTTTAATCTGGCAACCCTTGAAACTTGATTCGCCCTTTCACCAGGTAGACAAAAATCTTAGTCCTGAAATTAACAGCACCCAAGAGCTAAATATTACGTAAAAAACACCTTTTTTCGTCAACTTACCCTTTATAATGGTCGATTTAAAAAAAAAAAAATTGAAAAATATTTTTATGAATTTGTGTTCGTTACATTTTAATGCAAGATTTTTATGGCTATCTTCATTTTCCTTCGATACATGAAGAAAAATATGAAAATAACGTTCTAGCCCCTCACAACAGTTTGAACTCTAAAAAATTCTGAAAATGACTATCATGCATAGGTGTTAGCTACATTTTAAAGCAATGATTTTGTGGCTATCTCTTTTTCCCTTTGAGATATGATGGAAAATTTGTAAGCAATACTTTGACCCCCTTATCCCCGTTATGATGCGAATTCTAAAAAAACCTGAAAATAATTTTAAGGCATTTGTGATCACTTGATTTTTAAGCAAGAATTTTAGGCTATCTCTTCTTCCTCTGATATATGAAGGGAAATGTGAAAAGAACGTTTTGGCCCCTTACACCCTCTTGGGTGCGAACCTTTGACGCCCCTTATCCCCGTTATGATGCGGATTCTAAATAAACCTAACAATAATTTTAAGGCATTTGTGTTCACGAAATTTTTAAGCAAGAATTTTAGGCTATCTCTTCTTCCTCTGACATATGAAGGGAAACGTGAAAAGAACGTCAAAGAACGTTTTGGCCCCTTACCCCCACTTGGTGCGAATTCTAAAACATCCTGAAACTGATTTTTAGGTATCCTTGTTCGCTACATTCAAAAGGAAGAATTTTATGACTATCTCTATTTCCCTTTGAGATAGGATGGCAAATTCGAAAATAACGTTTTGGCCCCTTATCCCCCTTTTCATGCGCATTCTAAAGATCCCAGAAAACGAATTTTAAGTATTTGTATTCCCTATACCTTTAAGCAAGAATTTTAAAGCTATCTCTTTTTTTCTTCTCATATATCAAGAGAAATGTGAAAAGGACGTTTTGGACCCTTACCCCCGTTTCGATACGAATTAAAAAAACCCTGAGAATAATTTTTAGGTGTTGCTGTTAGTTGCATTTTAAAATATGAATTTTACGGCCATTTCTTTTTTCCTCTGAGATATGAAAGGGAATGTAAAATAACGTTTCGGCCCCTTACGCCCGTTTGGGTGAGAATTCTAAAAAACCCTGAAAACAACTTTTAGGTGTCTGTGTTAGTTATATTTTAAAGCAAGAATTTTACGGTTGTCTCTTTTTTCCTCTGAGATATGAAGGGAAACGTGAAAAGAATGTTAAAGAACGTTTCGGCCCCTACTCCTGTTTGGGTGCGAATTCTAAAAAACCCTGAAAACATTATTTACGTTACATTTTAAAACAAGAATTGTATGGCTATCTCTTTTTAACTCTGCGTTATGAAAGGAAACGTGAAAAGAACGTTTTGGGCCGCCATCCCCGTCTGGGTTCGAATTTTTAAAAAGCGCTTCTTAAATAACGCCGGGCACAAAAGTTACAAGCTCCTAAAATTTCATGTCTGTACCTCCAGTAGGTTTGGCTGGCGACGATCGTCAGTCAGTCAGTCAGGACATCTTCCTTTACATATGAAGATAAAATGTTTAATTAATCCCATAATTAATGAAGTATGTAAATATCGAAAATAATAACCTTGCATCTTTGCCCCCCCCCCCCATCGATCAAAATTATTGTTATATTTCCTGTAAGATCCTATATAAGATTTCCTGTTGCCATGTAGATAGTGTTATTTGTTTATTTCACGTCAGTGAATTCCCCATGCAGAATTATTTTTCACTTTTGTTTACAAAATCCTGGGAGGGGTAATTACCCCCATTACCCCCCCCGTAAAACCGCCAATGGTGCTTAAACCATTGGCCACTTATAAGTTAAAGCCCGCTACCACCTTTTTGGGACACCCTGTATGATCGAGTTTGAAGCCCAGTTTGCAGAAAAATCAAGTTATCGAGATGTTTCAGAATTTTGAAAATTAAGCATTGTTACTCTAACAACGTTTGTCCAGGACCCTGAAAAGTTTGTTGTACTGATACGCAGCAATCGAAAAACAAATGCAGAACTATACAGCGTGCCCGTTAAAGTCCGTTGCCACCCCAATAATTTCGGAACGGCAAGAACTATGGCCATAAAAGCGAGGTCTAGGTATAGTAAAGATGCCATGCGCTGTGCAAGGAAATCGCTTACAATGCCACCTGGTGACTAAATTCGGAGTTAGTGTTCTTATCTTGACACACGGGAAAAAAATCAATTACAAAGTTATTCAGCATTTTCGATTTAGTAAGAGAAAAGACCTTAATTTGCACATGATGCTCATTAACTCGCATACTGATGCTACGAATGAAAGGCATAAAACGCTTTTTTGGGGGGGAGGGGGGGCATTTGTTTGGTCAAATTTTTCTTAACTGCTTTTACCTGAGATTCAGCTCATTTATCTTTCATGCTAAAAGTGTTTTCCGTCAGCAACAATTCGCATCTGGGGGCTGGACTGCAATTCCCACTGGAAGTTGTACACTATGGCTGGCGACACGCTGGTAAAAATAACAGTAATACGTTTTCATGTCTTGCCTTTTACGCCTTCAATTTTTAACATTAATGTGCTCAAGATGTCTTTCCTCAATAAATCGGCAATCCTGAATAACTTTGTAATTAACTTTTTTCCGGTATATCGTACTGTTTTTGAGATAAGAAGGCTAACTCCATATAGATATAGCCGCCAGGTGGCACGGTAAGCGGGTTTTTGCGTAGCGCATGGCAACTTTTCTATACCTAGAACCCACTTCTATCACATAGTTCTTACCGTTCAGAAATTATTGGGATGAACAACGGATTGTAGCTGGCACACTGTATAAGAGATGCTTATAATTATTTTTAAAAAACTTTTTAGGAGATTTTTTGTTTTTTAGAATGCCTTACTTTGAGTCTTGCATTTTGCGTCAAATGCCAGATCCGAAATTAATTTATGCAATGATTAATTAATTATATGTCGATTGTTGTTAAACAGTCTCGATCTCTTTCTTTTACGAAGTACATTTCTGAGGATGAATAGTATTTTTTTTTCTAATTTAAACTTTGTTTTTCAGATTGTAACATATCAGACTTTCATTAAGTTACATGATCTCAATGTGACCATCATGAATGAGATCAAGAAAAGTGTTGATACTTTTCTGAAGTGCAGAATTATACAGGGAAGAAAAGAAATAGATTGCGGGTAAGAGTTTTATGGTTAACATACATTCGGTAATTCTTGTGCTGTATTCCAGTTTCTAAAAGTATGAAATTATTTATTCCGTATATGATGCAGATACCACATCTTTGCCCGTTTCTATAGATTAATTCGTTCTTTTAATAAATAGTAATTGTTCCTTTTCCAGATTTACGGAATAAAATGATGCATTGCCTTGATAATGAAGTCGAATCATTCTGTCCACATCATTTTACTGTTTTGCAAAATTATCCCGTTACTACCTTGCTAACATGCAGGGGGCCCAGTAATTAAACAAAAATTTGAGTTGCTTAGTAAAAGAGTTTGAGAAGCGATAAAAGAAATATATTTACTTCACGTATAAGTATACTCATTCCGATTTAATGCACAAGAGTTTCCCGTTACTTGCAACAATATAGCGAAGGCTATAAGATCCAAGTTGTGAAAAACTGAAAGAATAGTTCGCAGTGTTGTGGACGAAATTTCAGCAGAAAATGAAAATCCTCTGTTGGATGGTCAAATTCGGCATTTTGCTAATGCAAACGGCTTGCAAAGACGCGAACTTTTATACTGAAAACTGCTTGCAACTTCGTGTCTGTCTAGTGCTGCGTCACAGCACAAAATGAAAACGCGTATTCATTCAAACTCGTTTGGTAAATTGTAAACCGCGTAGTGTTGCGTCATCAAATGTTACGCCAGTGTGACGTCCTAATAAAGAGTTATTGCAGTTTCATATTTTCGGTTAATTACTGGGCACCCTGTATTTTGCACATCCTTTCTCATGAGGCTGCATTTTGACGACCTGAAGATCGTCAGTTGCATAGTTATAAGGAATACGAGATTTTTTTTAAAATAATTGTATCGTATTAGAGGGTAACGATGGCCCCCATAATAAAATGGCCACACATTCGGGCAGTTGTAAGGGACAATGCCTAATCGGCAAGTTCTCGCCTGTTATTAAAACAATTAATAATACTGTATCGAACGTAACTGCGTGAAAACGGATGTGTTATGGGTAGTTTGGCTTGTGATTGGGATTTTGACAGTATGTCTTCGTCAAAAGTGATTAGTTCTGTGAACACCTCAGTTCGTTTCGTTACAATGATGTAGGCATGACGTATCAATCTACCACTTCCCTCGGAGCAAAGGCCCACGAGATCTGAAGAAGAACTTCTCGTTTTTCATTAACATAAGATCTTTCAGCAAATGGATTTTCCCTCTTGTTCTTGAGTACTAGTTGCCCTTACAAAATTATTAAGTACAGGAAAGTCTCGATTATTCGAGTTTCCCGTCAATCCGAATTAGTAAAAAAATCAGTTTAGAGCGCCCAAATAATGGCCAACACATACAAAACACATAAGAGAATTGTTGCGTACCACACAATTCAAATACCTGGTGCAGCCGGAAGCCACCTTCAGAAATTCCCCTAAGAAAATGGGTGCATTTTCTTCCTATGCAACCCATCTGATATTTAAACCGATACTTATGGGCAGAGAGGAGCCACCCCCCCCCCGTCTGAGCTCTAAGGGATAAATCTATATTACCTTAAAAATTTACCTTCTAGTATAATGCAGATGGCGTTGAACATTAAAATACTGTGTCTTTCTGGGGCAGGACCCCTGTCTTGACCCCTCCCCCCTACGAACAGTCATATGGACGCCCCTATTCACAGAGTTTCAATGCAGTGCTTCTACACCATGATCATGGGCGCCGGCAGCATAGGGCAAGGGGGGGATTGCCCCCCTTGGATTTTATAAATGCAGAGTTTTTCCTTGCTTTTTTGCTCTTTCCAACACGGTAACCATACGTTGAAGTAGTCTTTGCCCCCCCCTGGGAAATATTCTGCCGGCGCCCATGACCATGATACGCGCGGTTGCTGACATGCTGCTTTAGCGATGGCGCGATACTGCTGCACGGAAGCGGGTCAACGTGTTAATGCAAAAAATAATTGACTGATGTTTTCAAGATATAAGTAACATGTTGCTATTATCCTCAATGAAATAATATGCAAGTACGTTTTTCCTTTAAATAAACACTAAAATTAAATAATTGTTTTACTTTCATTTATCTGTTTATTAAATTTAATGATTTCGATAGTTCGAGGTAGGCACGGTTCCATCCACCTCGAATTATCGGGACTCTGCTGCACATCAGTCACCAATGAATCGGATTTCTGACTCCTCGATTCCAAAATTTCCTGACTTTCGAACACCCAAGTTTTTACCGACAAATAATAGGTTGTGACGAAAGTTTCCCGTCATTGCAAATATCGTCTGCTCAAAGAGTTCGCGTTGGCGTGTTTGCTCCTATTTTGTGAAACGAGTTTTGACATTTGAAAGAAAGAGACTTGCTTTAGAACACCGTGCTGGGAAATCAGTAAAAGGTGTCTCTCAAATGGAACTATCACGCTACCAGGTTAAAACCATCATTTACTTTCAGGTCTGTTGCAAAATGTCAGCGTCAACGAATTGTGTGTACAGCTTTAGGGACAGATTTACAGATTTTCCGAGAGCAGGCAACCGAGACCTATTGGTTTACGGTTTGAATAAGGCCTGCTCTTCAACTAACCTGTGAAATTACAGCCGTAGGACCGAACAAGCCGAACCCACGGGAAAAGATTTAATATGATTATAACAGAACAGGATTCATTTTTTACATAATTAACAAATAATTTAGAAAAAAATTTTCAAAGTAAGAAAATCTGATACACTTTGAGGTTTTAAATACGCACTAAAGTGCTATACTTATACATTAAAAGCGTATGATAATAGTTGAGTCTTTCCTATTTTCTTCCCTTATTCCATATTAAGTTGGAAAACTATTTATGAGTGTGCAGCATTTTTCTCCCATAAAACACATCTTTGCATTTAAAATCCATCTCAAAATCGCCTACTAAAACTGTTTCACAATTTCCGCCAAGCATATTCCAACTGTACTTCACCGTTTGAAATACTATTTGGAATGTGCATCGTAATACAAGAGTGTGCCATGTTTGACTTCCTCGAGTTGATTTTACTTTAACGCCCCGACTCCCACTATGGTGGCGATCATTAAAAATATGCAGTGACCACGACGATTTTTTGTATTTATGTGGCACTCGTAATTTAGAATTAAAATGGCGATTTTTAATAACCTGTAAGTAAAGCATTCTGTTACATTTTTATTTATTTTGGGTTGCCAATGAATGTAGTTTTAATAATGAAGTGTCTTCAAATTCCTAAACTGCTGCGCTTATCACTAATTGCTCACTTTAGTTTTCATCTAGTTCTTATGGGAGCGTTGAAACTTGTGCACAACTCCTAGAGACCCATGATTGGAAAGCCCATTTTGTCCACCAATCTATTGATTGTGATGGGAATTTTTTAATATGGTATTGTATTGTTAAAGGACATTCCATCCTATAATGAAGGGCAGCTTTAGGTACTACTATTGTATCACATGACATTGTGGAAGTTTGGTACCGAATGTTCAGAAACAAGGCCTGTGACATTTAAGAAGCAGAGTGCTCTGGCCGGGCTTACTGATGTTGATGAGAGCCGGCTGGGAGAACTTGTGGTAGATCAGTTTCTAACCACTCGAGAACTACCTAAGGAGTTAGACGTTAGTGCCATGCCTGTGTTAGTTGTGCTATGCATCGCATAAACTTGACGCACAAATTCAATCGCTGGGTGCCGCAATGAGCTGATTCAAGCAACTTTACCAGAGAGTTTTCGTTACAACCTATAGTTTTACAACCTATGTTTTCCTAGTGCTTACGGCCTCCAAATACTCTGGGAGCTTCAAAGGTGACTACTTTCAACCAAATTGTTTAGAAAAGAGTCAGTATTCACTTTTTCAGGGTGGAAATTCTCTATTTCTTATTACATAGAAAGCTGAATATTTACTCTTTAAAGGGACACATCCCTTCACAGTATGTGGTTGAATTCCATTTTACCTTACGGAATAAAGTAAACTGCTATGTGTTTCCTGCTCAATATTTTAACATAAAACTATACAAACATTCTAAGTATTGCTTTTGTCATTCATATTATTGCTTTTGTCATTCAAGGGTGGATGTTCTAGTCGCCTCGTACTACAGTGATTCAACAATGTTTAATTTATGCTATACCGTGAATTCTCTGTGGGGAAATCCGAAGAAAGAAATACTGAAGCTTGGAAAATACGATAGTAAGAATGTCCTGTAGTTATGTATATATATATGACTTATCTATTCTAGCACATTCATTATTTTCGAATTCGTACAGCTGCGAAATACACGAAAAAGTTTACCTGAACTATTTCACAGGCATTTTTCTGGGAATATAAATTCGGAGAGCGCACAAAAGGCAAAATTTGCTTACTATCGTGTCAGAACGAAACTTGCTTACTATCGTGTCGTAACGAAACACAGATTTAATAAAATATCTCTATTTTAAGAGTTTCTGACTCCCTAAATCTCTGATACACTACTGGCCATTAAAACTGCTAGTTCAAGAAGGCGACATGCTACAGACGTTACATTTAAACGGCAGGAGGAAGATGCTGTGATATGCAAATGATTAGCTTTTCAGCGCATTTCGGCAAAGCAGGCGCCGGTAGCGACACCTACAATGTGTTTAAATGGGGAAATTGTACATCCGGTTTCTCATACTCAAATTGAATTTGAACGTTGTTGCCTAGTGAAAATTTGTTGTGATGCCTCGTGTAAGAAGGAGAAATGCGTACCAGCGCGTTTCTGACTTTATAAAGGTCGAATTGTAGCCTACCGGGATTGCTAGTTGCGTCGGTCGAGATCCAATGACTGTTGGCAAAAAATGGAATCGATGGGTTCAGGACGGTAATATGGAAGGCCTTGCTGGATCTCAACGGCCCACTATCACTAGCAGCAGAGAAGACAGGCATGTTACCCGCATGGCCTTAATGGATCGTGCAGCCACGTACGTCACGAGCCATAAGTCCAGAAATGGGGTCTTTGCAAGGCAACGAGTATCTGCAAGAACAGTTTAACGACGTTTGCTGCAGCATGAACTCTCAGCTCGGAAACCATTGCTGCGTCTACCCTTGACGCTGCATGACAGACTCGAGCGCCTTCAATGGTGTGATCAACGACGAACCTGGGCGCACGAATGGCCAGACGTCATTTTTTCAGAGGAATAAAGGTTCTGTTTACAGCATCATGATGGTCGCATCTATGTTTGGCGGCATCGTGGTGAACGCACATTGGCAGCGTGCATTCGTCAAACGTCTCTTCGTCATACTGGTTTATCACCTGGCGTGATATTATAGGATGCTATTAGATACACGTCTAAGTCACCTCGTGTTCGCATTAACGGCACTTTGACCAGTGGACGTTACATTTCTGATGTGTTGCGACCCGTGGCTCTGCTCTTTATTCGAGTCCTACGATATCCTACGTTTCATCAGGATAATGTTCGACCGCATGTTGGCAATATTATACGGACCTTCCTTGATACAGAAAATGTTCGATTGCTGCTGTGGCCAGCACGTTCTCCAGATCTCTCACGAATAGAAAACGTCTGGTCAATGGTTGCCGAGAGACTTGCTCGTCACCATACGCCAGTCACTACGGTTCATGAACTGCGGCATCGTGTTGAATCTGCATGGGATTGGATGTCATGCACCTGTACATGACATCCAATCTCTGTTTGACTCAATGCCCTGCGTATATAAGTGCTGTTATTACTGCCACAGGTGGTTGTTCTGGGTACTGATTTCTTATGATCCACGCACCCAAATTTCTTGAAAATTAAATCACTTGTTATTTCCAATATAACTATTTGTCCAATAAATATCATTTGTAATCTACATTTCTTCCTGGTGCAGCAAATTTAATGGCCAGTAGTGTATTTACTATAAAAATTCATATGATATTAGCATAACGTATTTGCTCGTGTATAACGCGAACTTTTTTTCAAAAATTTAAGGCCAAAAAAAATCTGAGAGCGCGTTATACGCGGAGTAATTTCTTACTGCTGCATGTATAATGCACGATGTATGTATGAATCGAGAAATTTATTCAGCGTGCATAATAAAACTGGAAAAAACTGTCTCGATAAAGGATCTGCAGCATCTTTATTTCGCTGTTTACACTTTTTTTTAATAATAGATTGCTAGTAATATTATTTTTTAACACTCATTAGCACTTCTCGTTGCCGTTACTAGTGTTATCATCACAGTCCTTGTCATCATTGCCCTAGTCTATGACCTCTTAAATGATATGGTCTTCAGTTCCTCCCACTTTATTGAAATTCTGAGTCACTTTCAAATTCTCTTACACGTCAAACTTATATTGTGCGTTGTATACGAGATCACAAAATTTCACCTATTTTCATTGTAAAGTGCGGGGTGTGTGCGTTATACACGCATGCGCGCTATACAAGTAAATACGGTATAATAGTTATATAAAGGAAATGATACAATTTAATTCTATGTGTTAAAACAAAGAAAATTATATTTATATCATTATTAATTTATTATTAACATATTAAAATTATTTTTTAAGATTAATTAATAACTTACAAAGATGGACTAAGTGTTTTTTTATACAATAAGATAGTTTTATTAAACACTTCTAAGACGGCAGACATGGACGATCATCGTTTTGTTCTAGTTCTGGGACATCGACTCGAACTAATGGTTTTCGTGCAAGAACTCGACTCGAACAAGTGTGATTAGTGGTCCTAGTTTCTTCCGAGTTTAAGAAATACTTTCAGCTTCGATTCTTGGGTGATGCGTTCCTTTACCAGAACGTCCTGGGAGGAACCGTAGATATACAAATAACTAGATCGCTCATCCAGGAACGTCTACAACTAAAAGCAGTTGCATGAGTGACGCTGGTTGAGCGTTTACGAATGAACTTTTGCACTATTAAAATTAACAGTAGCAAACAAATTTGCTCTGGTCACGCAGCTGAGAATGTAAAAGTTTTATTACGTCCACTTAAACAGAAGAACTCCCGATAACAACACATTTGCAGAGAATTATTACAATTAAAATTAGAAATCAAAAGCCCGTTGTGGAAACAATTACAACGGGCGCTAGAAAAAACATTCGACTAAATTTATGTATCTACACTTAATACAGTTCATGTTCGTCCACTTAAAATAAATAACTTCATATTCAATTTTTATTATATTACGAAATCGAATTTCATGCTCTTTCTGAAAACACGCGGAAACTTAATTTCAATTCACTGGGACATCCCATCTTATATTAATGTTTCATGCAGAGAAAAATCACCTTATTTGTGAAAAAAATATTAAACTGGATAGTCTGAAAAAACTATTTTAAATCATAATAATCCCTTCAAAGCCTGATCCGTGACTTTAGTATGACGTAATTATCACTTGCGACACTTAATTTTTTCAAGCAAATGATTAACATTTTTTACTCCCGAAAATAAAATAGAGCTGAAAATAGAAAAATAATCTCTTGAAAATTGAGGAATGGGTGGATTTTCCGATTTTTAATTTAGCGAAAATTATTTTCTTTATTTTATGCATAATTATGAAAATTTTCAAGCGGATTTTAAAAAAGGTGTACATGTGATTAACTTTTTAATCTTTTTGGAGTAATAGTAGTAAAAGTTTTATCTTGTATTGGTTCCCCGGAATTGTTACAGCATCGGTGAATGAGTGAGTCATGATTCAACGTAACTATATTAATGTATGTATCAAGCATATACTTTCATTTATTGAGTCTAGTCTTGTTTAAAGCTAAAAAAAATAAAGTTTCCTAATCTAAGAATTAAAAAAATACTTACCTGCCAAAAGTAGGTTAAATGCCTGAAATCTTCTTGATGTAAACAAACGAAAAGTGACACTATTTTTTGCAAACCCGTCCAGGTGGTGTGTGACTTATGAACCATTCTATCATGCCTCCGGTCCGGGTTCGAATGCCGGATTGGGCATAAGTGTTAACCCTTTGAGGCGCAGCTGGCTGTGCTCGCGCACAGCCAGCTGCGTCAAAAGGGGTCTCTAGATCTGTGGCACGCGATGAACGTTTCGATCGTCCGCCATCTTGCTGGTAGTTAAGTCGAGCGATGGCAACGCCTGCCTTTTTTTCAGCATTGGACAATCTATCCAGCTGTTCTCGCGTTCTTCCATTTTTCAGCAGATGCCAGTACTGTTAAAAATAATCGTGAGAATTGTTTGACGGGAAATGACGTGCTAAACAGTAAAGGATTCGTGTGGAGCTATGTCACCCGCAACTATTTTTATAGAAATCCAATCTATTCTTCGCAACTGGCAACAGTCAAAACGTCAGAATTGGGTGTTCCCAGAGCGGGATCACTGCGCGTTAAAGGGTTAACTTGTGTGTCCCTTCACAATTAGGGAATGCAATCCCGATCCCGCGGGAACGGGATCTTGCGGGATCCCGCACACATGTTTGCTGGACTAGTCCCGCGGGATCAGGATCGTAATCCTGCGGGATTGACACTGAGAAATAAATTGTTTTTTATTACAAGTTGGAGATGCTTTCCCCGATATCAATAGACCGAAAATTTTTGCATATTTATGTTTCTTATCTAACAATAAACGAATCAATAACTACAAATTTTAATTTAAAGTTCTTTTTTAATTATCTTCAAATAGGAGTCCAAACATCTAAACATCGTAATCTCAATTTTTCGCAAACTTCTCAAACTCCAAATGAAGTTGCGAACAGTCATAAATCAATAATAAAAAGTTTTCATTTTAGTTTTTAATTTTTTTAATTTCATACTTTTAATTATTTTACTAAAATTAAATCTAGACTAGGAAATGATTCATTGGATGGGTTCGATTTTCCAAGTTCTTTTTTCAACAACTAACACAATAA
Source organism: Cheiracanthium punctorium (assembly GCA_038373885.1). Taxonomy (NCBI): domain Eukaryota; kingdom Metazoa; phylum Arthropoda; class Arachnida; order Araneae; family Cheiracanthiidae; genus Cheiracanthium; species Cheiracanthium punctorium. The sequence continues at coordinate 252,062 of JAWZYV010001345.1, read as the reverse complement.
CGTAAGTATCTGATTGTATCTATGAATTGTATTATTTCTGTCAATTCCTCATTTTTAGCGACTTACATAAGACATGACTTAGTCTATACTATTCTGAAAATCATGATTAAAATTTTAATATTTCTGTATAAGTTACTGTATTAATAATCTCACAAGATTAATTATTATTATTAAAATACTTCATAGTACTTAAAATCTTACTTTTTTGTATTTTTCTCTGTTGAAATGAAGTCCTAGATAAATGAAATGTCAAACCCGCGAGATCAATAAATTTCAATCCCGCAAGACGAAAAACAGTGCGGGATTGCATTCCCTATTCACAATAGGTAACGCTGGCCGCCCTATAATAAAATGGTCGCAATACCTTCGGGCAGTTGTAATGGACAGTGACTCATCGGCAAGAGCCCGGCCGTTGAAATTCATTTAATTCATCTTGGGAATTTTAAATTTTAACCGAAGTGTCATGGTGGTTTCAGTATTATTTTCAGGGCAAAATGTGTATGAAATATAACGCCATATATTTGACTAAGTGAAACTGATTTAAGCTATATAGCGACATATTTTTTTGAAACCTTTTTGGACAGCTTTTACTTACATTTTGTTACTCTGCGCCGTTGAATTTTTTTTTCTTTGAATGGATTTTAATCGAGCTCCAAGCATCTAGCGTTATTTTATGGCTACTTAATATACACTGTATCCCAAAAACATTGATCTTGGCTTTTGTTCCTTAAATATTCTTTACAGATACGTATAATAAATTATGAAGTTACGTAAAGAAATTACAACAGAATTACAAAATACAAAGTTACGTAAAGATAGAATTTTATGAAATCAATGAAAAATTTTCAAGGGATTAAATTTGGATAAACAGAATTTTAATTTTTATACGGCTCCTGTACAAAAAATTTCCCAGTTAGTAAAATGTGCCCCATATACTACTAAGGTGATGTACAAAATTTGAGCATTTTATTTTACAAAGTGTCGTAGATATGAAAATATGTGCTGACTTAAATCCCGTTTCAATGGCTCTCAAAGGGAAAAATAAAATGTTTTTCCGATAATCTCGTTTCAGTGGCTGAACACAAATTATGAAAGAGAATATTGATTGCATAAATGTTTAATAGTTTTGCTATTATTGCTAATGCACGGCTAACCAACCATTAAACCAACCAATTTGTTTAAGCACATTTCTGACACTTTTTATGATGAAAGGCTAAAATCTTTTAAATCACTTAATTTATCGACGGGGCACATTTTACAAATTGTGAAATTTTTTGAGCAGGGCCAATATAAAAATTTAAAATTTTGTATTTATTTACTAAATTGAATACCCTGAAAATTTTAATCAATTTCGTACAATTGTGGGTTTTTTTTTTTTTTTTTTGTTTTTTTTTTTTCGCAATTCCTTTTACATGTCTATGATCACTATTTAAGAAATAAAATCCAAGGTCAATGTTTTTGGATCACTCTGTATAATAGTGTGCTATGCTCATGTAACGAGTTGTTGTTCTTTCAGAAATTGTGTTGGATTTTTTCGTGGATATAGGTGGACGTGGAAGAATAAACTCATCTGATGAAACAATACGCAAAGCAAGATACAATTTCCCAAGCAGTAGCTCTACGATACAGTTAACTGTTCATTCACCCTACAGCAGTGAGAGTCCATACGTTTCTGGTCGCGGATTCTTAGGAGGCAAGCATTACAGAATCAAACTAAAAATGGTGATTATTCTTATATTTCCATCTCGCTCATCTTTAACCCTTTCAGGCACGGTGGTTCCGCAGTAAAACCACCTTATTTCAGCGCTTTCACTGCTAGTCGGGGAAAAAGAAAAACATGGTTAAAGGGTCTCAGCGCTGAAAAAGTGCAGCCGTTGCCATTGATCCATTTAACTACCAACAACATGGCGGTCGATTGAATCGCCCATCGGGCGCCTCTGAGCTAAAGAAATGTACTTTAAGAAAGACAAACAAAATAACTGTGTAGCCTTGGCGAAATCTGGCTAGTATAGAAATAATAATAAAAACAACGACCCAGACAGCACATAAGCTTAAATCAAGCTTGACATTTCTTTGAATTTGACGCATTAATGCAAGCTTGACAGTTCAACTCATTCTAAGCTGGCAGCAAGCTTGCAGGAGTCAAGTTGAATTGTCAAGCTTAAATACAGCTTGATTTAAGCTTGGCAATTGCTACTCGCTTGATTTTTCCTTTTCAAAGGAGCGTTGATGGCGCCATCTGTGAAAGAGAATGGACATTAATTGTCTAGCGTCCTCAAATTTGCTGAAAGTTCGTAAAAGATGTGTTTATTTTATTACCAGTGCCATATTACCGGCAAGGCAAACGGGGCAACTGCCCAGGGCCTACAGATTTTAGGGCCCAAAAATCTTACATCTTACACTTTTGTAGTTTTAAAATAAAATTACAAAGGATTAAAAAAAATTCAGAAGTTAAATAATTTTTTTTATTATAAAGTATGAACAATGAAAATAATTCAAATTTACATTTGTATAAATTAATTTAAACTTATTTTTAATTCTTCGAAATGCTCTATATCGATATAGCATACCAATATGTAGGAAAATAGCTAACCACATTTGTAAAGAGAATTTTTAGCGTTAAAAAATAGCAAAATTTTTCAATTATTTGTTACTATAAGAAATATTTACAAAAATGACTAAAGTGTTTGTATTCCATACATGTTATGTTAGCAACTGTGATATAGCATTTCGAAGTAACGTTTAACTATCTGTTTCTTTGATTTCAGATTACTTAACACAAAATTTGTCTTAAGTAAACCCATTCTATATTTCCAAATATGGAAATTCTTCAAAATAAAATACAATTATACTACGAAATTGATTTCAAAATCAGTCGTTTGTCTCGATTTTGGCCAGCGGCAGTATTGCTCATGAGTGTTGCGAAAGTTTTAAAACATGTGTTGCTCTTAAGTTTATATTATGATTATTTCCCTATTAGTAGAGTCTCTAAATCACACATAAAATTATTTTAATTTTGATGCATCCCGTGGAAAAAAAAAAAAAAACAAATAACATATCGCCCACTTATCAATCTGGCCATAAAACCGCTTAATAATTCACTTCAAACTTTAGTCATAGCTGCACAAGGCTCCGGTAGCTGAATGGATAACGCGCTCGGCTACGAATCGAAAGGTCCCGGGTTCTATTCTAACCACGGACACTCGATGGAAACAGACTAAAATAATTTAAAATTACAGCATAGAGGGGGAAAATGCGCAGAAAAATAAAGTATGTGGGGCGCGTTCGCCAGCGGGCGCCCCGTGTATTTAGAAACTTTTTTTGGGAAAATTTTTTAAGCTTGAAATTAAGCTTGAAATGTCAAGCTTGATTCGAGCTTGAAATGTCAAGCTTAATGCAAGCTGGGCAGGTGTAAACTAGAACACTTGATTCAAGCTTGCATCAAGCTTACACACCTGGAATTTTCAAGCTTATTGACTTGATAAATCAAGCTTGCTGCAAGTTTGATGCAAGTTTGCTGTGCTGTCTGGGGAAATATCAAAAAACTCAACATTGTTTTTTGAATATGCCTTACTCAAGCTATTCCTCATTTTTCGAATAATTCGAAAACTAAGGAATATAGGGGAGACGGGGGGGGGGGGACGGTGTACTGTGGGTCAGTTTTCAGATTTTTGAATATAATTCTAAAAATGTTTTTAAAATACAATATCAAACTAATATATTACTGTCTCTTATCTATTAGCTATCTTTATTAATTTCAGCTAAATTCTAAGAAAAGTTTTTGTAGAATAAAAAACCATTTTGCTTAAGTACTTTTGGTTGGCCCACTGTACCCCATAAAGGGGTACACTGGGTAGGCAAATGAGGTACAGTGGGTCAGCTAACGAGAAACACAATAAAAAAAAATTCTTTCACTCGATAGTGAGTAATTTAAACTTTCTTATTGCCTGACAATATTTAGTATTAAGTTAGATTTTAAAGTAGCTGAAAGTTGATTAGGTAAATGTTAATTTTATGATTCTAAAATATACACACACGAAATTAATCAATAGAATTAAAGAAAAAGGTTTTAGTTAGATAATATCACTTTGAGTGCGATTAAGTTTGCAAATTTTAGTTTCATAGTTATTTCTAAGACATTAAATCAAAAACTGCTATATTTCAATAACTACATTATGTTACTATATAAATGAAAATCTACAGCAAAAGTCAACTTCGTCACTGTTCCCTTAGTTCCTTTGAAAAACATTTGGTTTTGGCAACTTTCTCACAATATTTTTACTGTCTGCTGTAAAAATGTCTGTCTCATCAAAGATAAGTGCATAACTGGCTGAACTGCTTTCATCCATTGCACTTCAAATTCATTTTCATTTTTGCCTACAACTTCAGTAACATAGGATTTAAAGCTGCATTTTTTCTCGCCGTAGACCTTGATTGATATGACACCTGCAACGTCAACCTTAAAACCTTCTACATTTTCAGATTCCAAATCCTCAAAGTTAAATTCAATAGAAGACTCTGACTTCACTTTTCGTTTTTCCTCAGTTCATCGGTTTTCTTTCTTTCTCTCTCTCCCTCTCTCTCGTTTCATATCATTAGGTCTTTCACTCTTCTTTTTTTCAATTATGTCATTTTGGATTGTGATTTTCACTGGTGTATCTGCAATAATTTCCGTTTTTAGGTTGCTTTTGCAACCTAATGCTTGGGTTCGCTTTTGCATCCTAGTTAGCAAAATGCTTTTACCATCTCTGGTCATATTTTTTTGTTGTTGTTGTTTGTTTGTTTTACGTGATTTTCTTGGGAAACTGAAGATTCTATGGCTGATGCGGAAGGCTTTTTTTAGATAAATTTAGATCATTCAAACATTAAAAAGTAAGAAACTTACAGAAAGACAATAAATATATAAATGGTAACACAATGAGTCACTGATCCATTGATACCACATTTCAGGTGACCCAGTGTGCCCCACATGAATCAATGTATTATTTTTCACCTCAAATTTCCAAATCATTTAAATACAACATAATAGAAAAGAAGGTAATTTAGACTGCATAAATATACCACATAATTCATATTTACCTGTCAAATTTTAAGTGTAATAACATAAAGTTTCACTTTCTTCAAATTTCCTGTAAATGATCAGAAAAAAAATGGCACTTTCTTTCCGTCGCAGTCAGTGATATGTTTGACTTTCCCACTGAGTTAAGTTGTTTGATACGTACTTTAAATAACTTTCTCACTTGAAAACTATTCACTGAACCAAAAATATCTTCAAAGGCCCACTGTACCCCGCTCTCCCCCTATATACAATGGAACCTGTCTAATATGACGGCTTTCGGAAGAACAAAACTAGTCACCTTATATAGATGGTGAAGTGTGGTGATTGTAAAGTGAAATTGTGTGTACAAAAAGGTCTCTTTAAGAAGGTGGTAACTTTGCAGTTTCCACTGGTATATGGCATGGTGAGACATACTCTTTGACAAAAGAACTTTATTAACGTTCAAATTAAAAAAATTAATGAATTACGGTTGAATTTCAACCATTGGAAGGCAACAAGTTTTTAAAAATCGGGAAAATTTCAGCAATATCAGTCAGATGATTTAAATTTCGAAATTAGAATTATTTTAGAAGACATTAACAAAATACTGAAAAAAAAAGCGTCACGCATGTCAATTTTCGGCCGCATGAACGGATTTAGGTTCTTGAATCCAAGTAATAGATAAAAATGACATTCGTAAAAGTAACTGAATAATCTTGTACCGTCCTTCATCATCCAAATACCGTCTCCATGCGAAAACTGAGTGGAATTTAATTGTTTCAGGTAAAATAATAAGATTTTATCACAACAAAATATATTTAATTTAGAGTTTTACGGAAGAATAAAATGGTTAATTTGCGAAGTTGAGCAGTTAGATTGCAAGAGGTTGTAGTTTAAAAAAAAGAGAGAGAGAGAAGCAATCAACGATAAGTAATCCTTCGTTTATAAATCCCGCAGGAGTTTCAAGAAAAGAGACTACCTGATTTTTTTTTTTTTTTTTTTTTTTTTTTTGAGCACCGACAATCAATCAGCATGCGCTTAAAATCTTTAAGTAAGCAGATTTGCAATCAAAAGAATATTTCAGTAGTATAGAAAATTTCAGTAGTATAGAAAATAAATGTGTATACGTACTCTTAGTTTTAAAAAAAAAGTTTTGGTATAGAGCTAGCTTAGCCACTATTGAAAGTCTTTAACAAGTTTGAGGTGTTAGGTTCAACAATCGAAAGTCATGATGTGTATTAGAATTTAAAGGTAAAAATGTAAAATTTTGCCCTTTTTTTTTTCCTTTCTTCTTTAAAGGAGAATAAACATTTGCTGCCTCCACCTTATCAAACAAACTGCACTGATTATATGTCGAACTGGAAAGCTAGAGGAGGCTACGGTCCTTTAAACCAGTTGGTAAGTTTAACTTTGTATTTATATCAATTTTAGTAACGGACAGTGTCATATATGCACAAAACGCTCCAAAACAAATTCCCATTGTTTAAGAGCCCTCGACAAAAATGTAAACGTGATAATAATTTTTAAGCGTGAATTCCCTGGTAGAAATGTAGAACAATTGGGTAGAGGTTGATAGCGAGGACTTGTTATTAGAGTAAGGAATATAGCTCTGGCTGAGAGATTTTTGTATGGGAAATTAATGAAGTAGATCTGTATTGTAAATTCTGATAAAACATCCTGAGCATGGTTGGTCTAAAAGAAAAATGCTGTGTGTGCAAGAATTAGTTTTAGTACCCTTTACAATGATAATGGATACAGAAAACCCTCCAAAATATATTACTGATGCTTCATAACTGAAATTTCTCGGAACGGAATACCCGAAATTATCATTTTAAAGGTATTAAAAACCAAAACCTAAAACTAACAAGTAGCAATATACAGTAACTATTAAGATAAAATATTTAATGCCTTTTCTGTATTTATATTTTCAATGACTCCTACTACTAACACTTTTATTTGACTTTCTAAAACTTCATGAGGCGTGCTGTACTGTGCTCGTGTGAAGAACAAACACCTAACAATATTTTATTTGTTGAAGAAAAGTTATTAACGCATTCAAATGGCTGATTTGAATTCAAAATTACATAAAAATTTAATTTTTTACCATATAATCATTTAATTTTTTTTTTCTCTTTCGCAAAAGAACTTTATTAACGTTCAAATTAAAAAAATTCTCAATTTTTCTACGCCTTTCTCAAGATCGCATGTGTGTGACCGCAGACGACTTAGGTCGGCTCTGATCTTGAGAAATGGACTAGAAAATGCTGCCCGCGAACCTCAATGAATCTGCCGAATTCTAAATTCCTGCCACTATCATGATTCTCTTTTTCTCTTTCTTTCTTTTTTGAACTTCAAAAATGTTTAGCCGCTTTTAAGGCTAAACAAAGAGGTGCAGAAAAAAAATGCATCTGAAAGTAGAAATTGGTTTTTTTATTGAATAAAACTTTCTGGAAGATAATCGGTAACTTTTATTTAGAAATAAACTTAGTTGGGGGAAGTCATCAAAGACCGCCGAAAACAGGATCCCGGCATTTTTGGCTAAATTACTGTTGCCATGTGTCAAAAAAGCACATGGAACTAGTTGCAGTAAGCTTCCATGTTATCTGGAGTCGAATGCTATTATTCAATCGGCTACGATAATAATTTGAAAAAATCGACAAGAAAAGTATTCATTTTTTCCTTCATTTACCTCATTTTACAGTTTTTAATTACTCAAAGATTTATTTTAGGCAAGTTCAAAAATACGATAACACCTCTTTTAGCTATTTTTTTGAATAACTAAACCAAGTTTTGGATTAAGTTTAAAAAATACGCTATTGAAATTTTCAGGATGAAAATGAAAGAGCTCTTATAAAAACAAGCATGTTCACTAATTCATTTTCACTTCCTGTTCAGATGGCAGTTGAAGAGTGTAAGCTGAACCAAACTTTTGCTAGGCATGGCTGTATCCCATTTTCAGTAGACTATCCACACAATGAGACTGTATGCAAGTATTGCGCCAATTGTAAGGGTATGTATCTGGTTTTCGTTTTGATTAAATAAAAAACTAATTATTATTTTCTGAAAAAGATGAATCTTGAGAAATAATTCTCTTTTTTCGGTCCTCGAGGCTCAGGGTCAATGTCGTTTATATTTTTGTGAAAAAAAATCGTAGTATTAGCAGATGATACTGCCGGTAACCTGTAAATTACGAAACAGACAAAAAATAAAGGAAAATAAAAGAAAGAAAGAATCTCAGTTATTAACCCTTTGTATCACCGTATTGGAGATTTGCAACATAACATACTGTATAAATTAATTATAGTGTATTTAAAAATACTTGAATGATTGTTGTTTTCTAGAATAACGTGAGCATAAAAAAATTCTGAAAAGTTTATGATGGTTAATTTTGTAACACAAAACTATATTTTGTCCTTGAGCAGTCGCACTATTTATTGGTTATTACAGCTCTTATAGTGTTTTTTCGTAGGGTCAACCTTACAAAAATGTTAACGATTTTTAAAAAAGCTCTCAGTTTAGACTGCTCGCAAATACTTATAGTGTGAGTAGTATATCAAAGTGTTCCAATACGTTGGTATACTACAAATGTAATTTCAAGTTATTCAAAAATAAAAATAACCGTTATATTGAATTCTGCAACGAAAACATTTTGGTCGATAAATTTTCCATGAATTATAAAACTGGAATATAAAAACTTTCAGTATGTTAATAATCTGTTTTTGCAACGTTGCAGTAAAAAATTTAAATTGTTGACATTTAATCTAAAACGAAATAAACGTTAATTAATAATGATAAATAAAAATGAAATTCTGTTTGTTTGTTTGTTTGTTTGTGGATTTGATTAGTATACAGATCCACAAAAATGGACCAATCAGCCTGAAATTTTGCACAGATATGTAAAATAATATAGAATAAATGATAGTCAACTTTAAAAATTTGAAAGTCCACCCGTTCCCGGAATTTAAGAGATTTTTTTATGTTCTCCGCGCAAAAAGCTTTCCGTAATTGTAACCCATGTAGTGAAAAAAGTGTGAAATAAGCATCGTGGTTGCCATGTGTGGCGATTTTGCCGAATAAAATGTTTTGAATTCTCAAAGTAAAAATAAAAGAATAATAATGGTTTTTTTTGTTAGTTTATATTTGTAAGATTATTATTATTATTATTATTTAATCATAATATCGTGTGCATGGGAAATCACAGCAGGAATGAAATGTTTTATACGCAAAACAATAAGAATTGAAGATTTCCGAGGCTAATATCTAAAATATTTTAGTTTGGCGAAAAATAAAATGGCTCAAATACCGATTTTGAGTAAGTGAGTTCTAGCACAGTTTTCGGCTTTGCACAGTTTTCACAGGTTTGCACAGTTTTCGGCTTGGCGCAATTTAATGACAGCTAAAGGAAATAGATTTTTGAAAACAAGTGCAAAGGTTTTATTAGAATACAGCGTTAAATTTTAATGATCCGTGCGGAAATAATGCAGTTATTAAGGGATTTCAAGCGATCTATCTTCAGAATTCTCGCCAATTGAGTACATTGATTTAAGTTGGGGGAATTCCGCCAAATTTCAGAAAATTGAAATCTTCTCATTTAGTACATGGGAGTAACGATGAATAAAACACGTTATAGTTGATATTTTAAAAAATGTGGCTGTATTAAGGGATTCCACTTTTCAAATAAATGCGTGCTTTACTTTTTGGCGGTCGAACCATTTCCCATATTGATTGCTGCTAAGTCAATGCTTCGAATGATTCCCTGAAAAAACGCTTGCAAAATGGCGTATGTTGGCACTTTGGCGAGGTTTAGATTTGAAACTGGCAACACTGGTTATAGATAAAAATGAATGTTGGTATGTGTTTATGAGGTTGAAAAACTCCAGCACCGTTTGACTAATCACCATGAAATTTGGTTCACCTAAGTCTTTTATCATGAAGTTTTTTATGCTATCCATTTTCCTCTAACTAACCACTAGGTGGCGCAGCAGAACGTCGAATTCTATTCCATTTAGCGTTTGCTATGCAAATATCGTCCAACCGATTACGATGAATTTTGGTACACGCGGATATTAGAACACGGAGAATATTTTTCACTATCTATTTTGCTGTAACTTGCCGCTAAATAGCGCTGCAACGCATCAACTTCTATATCGTTCGACCGATCGGCATAAAATGTTTTACACTTGCACATTTGAGCAGAAGAATATATTCTGTGTTCCTTTTGATATTACTCATCACTAGATGGCACTGCAATGCATTATTATTTTAACTCGCCACTAGATGACGCTGCAGCAGGTCAAATTCCAGACCATTCTTACGGTCCTATGAAAATCAGTATACATAGCTATTTGAACAATGAGAATATTTTGGAGTTATCCATTTTACTGTAACTCGCCACTTGACGGCGCTGTAACAAATCATTACTTTAATTAACCACTAGATGGCGCTGCAGTGCATCACTTCTTGACTGTGCAACTGATCGCTATGAAAATAGGTATACATAGATATTTGAACACGGGGCACGGGGAAGAGTTTGGCGCTATGCATTTTCCTATAACTTGCCACTCGATGTCGGGTCAACACATGAACTTCAGGACTGTCCAGCCGATCGTCATGAAAATTCGTATACACCGATATCTGAATGCGAAGAATATTTTCGCCGTATCCGTTCTGCTAAAACTCGCCACTAGATTGCGCTACGCCGCATCGCCTTCTGCGCCTTACAAACGATTGTGTTGAAATTCGGTATGCAAGATTATTGAACACAATATAACGCGATATCCATTTTGCTATATCTCTTTATTACAATAAATAGTAATCACGACAAATCGTAATATCAAAAAGTCCATTCATTCCCGTGCGAAGAACGGGTACTTCAGCTAGTATATATATAAATTTCCTTTTGTTTTCTTCTCATTTTGGCACCTGTAAGGAGGTGCTTTGGGTGCTTCTCGATGTTATGGAGCTTACGATTCAGCTTCAACAGCATCTACGTATGTGTGTACCACTTATTCGGTTCATCTAAGGTGAATTTAGACAGAACGGATTTAAGACACCTTCATTAATCTGTTTCCTCAAGGAACTCCAGTTATTACGTTTTTATGCTTCATGAACTAACTCACTACAAATCCGTGAATTCCTAGTAAATGTTTTCGAAAATGAAGTCTATTTGAATACTTATCCAAACTTTAACTCTTAGAACATCTTGAAAAATGGAGGCCCACCCGGAAGAAAAGTTCTGATTAAGTTACTGAGATTAATTAATTTAAATAACACGAGAACTAAATTTGGATTCAAACAACTATATTTAAAGAGAAAACGTGTTTTAAATATCACTTTCAAACTTTAAAATTTGAAAATAATTTATGATAACATGATTTTCTTTTCTTTTTAAATGTTATACTTCAGAAGCTTAGTAAGTTAAGCTCGGTTCCCCAAAGAACATAGAAAGTGAAACGGCGCCGACTTCTGTTAGCGCTTGCGAGGGAGACACCTTCTCCCAACTGGATTGCTGTGGACGCTAAAGAAGCTGGTGCGAGTGGTTCCAATGTCCTCCGTGTTCAAACCATACTCCTGAGGGTGGCGAATCAGGGGCTAGGTCTCTCATCCGGAATTGGCTTCGGCCGGTCAGTGGCGGAGGGAATCACTGAAGATTGGTATATGGTTGAAGTGTCAAAGTCCAGGTTCGGACCTCCTGCGCGGCTAACGGTCTGGAATTTGGGGCGATTTTCTCCACATGTAACTTGAAAACGCGTTAGTACTTCTTAAAAAGAACTCCGCCCAAGGCATCAACCCTTAGGCAGATAGACCTCGTGTAACTTTGCCTTAAACAACTTGGCATTCGTTCAAAGTTAAGAGACCAAAATTAAGAGGTAGCAACGTTAGCCTGCCTGCCATAATGAAATGGACAAATTCTGTATTCCCGAAATCTTCCGTTTGGAGGATGACCAGACCATTAGAAATTAAAAAAAAAAATATTGTAAGGGTATTGCAATGAATAGTACACGTCAGTAAACAGAATTTATATTAAACCCGCTTAGAAAGTTTACATAACATTTCATTCAGACAACTGAACATTGTTTTCTATTTCACCAGAATTTTCAATGATTGCAGAGAACTGCTCGTCGGTCCTGGACATTTATAATCAGCCATGCGAGTAAGTTATCCCTTGGTGGCTTCTTACAGTACTACATTTTTATGTACCTTTTATCAGTTTCAACTTAATTGCCAATTTTCTATTATTTGATATAATATCAAAATCTAATCTTTTTAACCAAATATGTTAAACCGACTAGTAAGTGAACACTCAAAAATCATAATATGTTTTCTAAATATAGCTTATCGCATTTATCTGTGTAAGCATATTTTTGCTAGATGTATTTTATGTGAAAAAATTGGGGTAATATGTAAGCTATTGAGTTTGGGTTCGTTAAAAGTTCAAGTAAAAAAATGGAGCAGTAACAGACTAACATGGCAGTGTTCCTTTTCTGGAATTATATAACACTCCTAGCAAAGGAACGTGAATAAACATCGACAAATGATCATCTTTTCAAGAGAAGGACATGTGACCATTATAACACAAATAAATCGTGAAATAGCTTCTTATTGTAAGGAAGCAAATAGCCATTGTTGCTGTTGAATTGTTCTGCTGTTGAACTGTTGCTGCTGAAAAACTCTCCAAACCTGATTTAAAAAAAAAGTATGTTCAAAATGTTTATTCACTGGCTTTGCTCACTCATTGGTCGGTCTATCATTGCTTGAATTTCGTCTAGAGCAGAAGTAACAGCATTCTTTAACCCTACGCGCAGTGTTCCCACTCTGAGAACACCCAACTCTGACGTTTTGACTGTTGCCAGTCACGAAGAATAGATTGGATTTCTATAAAAATAGTGGCGGGTGACAGAGCTCCACGAGAATCCTTTACTTTTGAGCACGTCCTTTCCCGTCAAAAAAGGGTCACGATTCTTTTGAACAGCACTGACATCTGCCGAAAAATGGAAGAATGCGAGAACAGCTAGAGAGATGGCCCCATGCTGAAAAAAGGGCAGCCGTTGCCATCGCTCGACTGAACGACCCGCAAGAGGGCGGCCGATTGAAACGTTCATCGCGTGCCACAGATCTAGAGACCCTTTGTTTGACGACAGCTGGCTGTGTGGGAAAGGGTTGCCCCATTCGATGTGACAAGCGATGGCAACGGCTGCCCTTTTTTCAGCATTGGGCCATCTATCTAGCTGTTCTCGCATTCTTCCATTTTTCAGCCGATGTCAGTGCTGTTAAAAAGAATCGTGACCCTTTTTCGACGGGAAAGGACGTGCTCAAAAGTAAAGGACTCTCAAAATAAAGATTTCAGCATTGCTGCATTTTTCAGCTGCCCTTTTTTCAGGATTGGGAAAGGGTTGCGCCTCAAAGGGTTAAGACGAGCTAAATTTTAACATCGATTAAAAACTTGTTTTCTATCTTTTCTAAACGTAGCATTTCTTCGCATTCACTTTTCATGTAGAAGGGGGGCCCACCATGGCCGAGTGGATAAGACAGTGAACATGGTAGTTGGGCGAGGTGTGAAGGTCTTGTGTTCGAGCCTACGCTCAGCTGTCGATCTAACGTTCTGGAGCTTTGGGCGAGTTCTTTTTCTTCTAAATATACCGTGAATACGCTTTAGAGCCCCTTAGAAATTCCTCCGCCCAAGGCAACCCCTCGTCAAAACTTGCCATAACACAAAACCCTTTCATACAGGAGGAATCATTCTTTTTATATTCATTTCGTAGGAAAAAGTCAAATGATTTGGTTAGGTTCAAATGTTCTTGATGTTTTCGCTTGGCAAGCGAGGCCGAAAAATTCCAACTCAGTAGTCCCGAGAAACTGTTCCGATTCGATTTCCTACGAATTACGATCGCAAAAATTGCAACAATATTTTGTTTATGAATGAGTGTATTGATTGGGGGCGACACTTGACACACACGTTAGCACAAGCAAGCGTGTTGAAGTTATCGGAAAGATATCTTGCCGATGACTTAATGTACGCGCTTGGGTTCATTCGCGTGTCAAATGTTTGGTGAACAAGGGCGTTAGTGAGTCGGAAAGTAAGGTCGTTTGTTTTGCATTAAAATGGAAGAAATAATTTTTAATAAGTTTTCACTACAAACAAGTGTTGCCTAAACGTGCGATTTATTATTATTATTATTTTTTTTTTTTTTTTAACAGCCACCTGGGTGGTATAGTGGCTAATGAACCATTGTATCATACCTTTGGTCCGCGTTCGATTTTCGGTTGGGCATAATCTCGTTCGTCCCTTCAGAGAGTTTAACGCTGGCCGACTAATGAAAGACATTCATAAAATATTGGTAGGGTTGGCACGTTCTTGCCCTTTGACAAAAATATTTTAAGCAAAAATTTTATACATTTTTCTCCCATTAGAAAATGTGTGAAAGAAAACGACAAGGGGGAGGGGCCCTCTTTCCTCCTTGGAGAACTAATTTCAAAATGCACTCAAATGGATTTTTAGGTGATCGTTAGTGTTATATTTTATAGCAAAAATTTTATGAATAACTCTTTTTTTTTTTACTTTGTATATGTAAACAAACCGCCTTCTCCCCTCCCCCACTCCATAAGTTACGAATTTTGGAAAATGCTGTCTAGCACCAACTGAAAAAACTCACATAAATACTAAATTAGCGTCCGTAGCGTTGGCTAGGTGAAATATTGACATACGATAAAACGACATTACTTTCTGGTTACACCCAATACATAAGAGTAGGATAAGACTCATTTATACATAAGAGTAGGATAAGAGTAGGATACAATACATAAGAGTAGGATAAGATGCACTTTTCGAGGAATCAGGAATTCTCCCTTCTTCAGGGGCAAAATATTCACTTAGTACTCACACGAAGGCTACATAAAATACATTTAAATCAAATACCATTTCGAAATACATTTTCCAGGAATCGTTTCATAAATTTTTAATTCATTTCAATTTAATTCACTTATTCACAAAACTACTATAATATTAATTATTCATTTGAAGCACTGTTTGTTTCCTAGCGACGGAATAAAAATTAAAAATAAGTTTTGTTCAAAATATTTCTAGTTGGTATAGTATTGCTGCATTATTTTTCAATTTCATAGTCAATTTTTAACTCTATAATTTTAAAATAAGGGACACTTTGTGCTTTCAGTTTTGCAACTTACGAGATGGATGTCGAAGAAATGGACGTACTTGTGAAAAAAGTGCTTGTAAGTAAGAATTTTACTATAAATTAGAAATATGAAAAACTCGGCTATTCAAGCCTCGTCAGGGGGAGATCCCCCTGAACCCACCCACCCCTAATTTTTTAGTTTCATGATGGCCCTATTAAAACGATATTCGTTGACTTTGTCATTTTATCGCTCCTCTTTCGCGTATGTCGCCCGGTAATCCTATGTTGAAATTTTTAGGAGTGTAACCTATTGATAGAAAAATACATGTGAAGCCTATTCTACAGCTGACGAAATAGTGTAATAATAGATTTAAGCTGTTGTGAACGAATAGTATTTAAATATCTGTAAAAAATACATGTGTAGCCTATTCTACAGCTTACGATATATTGTAACAATAGATTAAAGCTGTTGTGAACTAATAGTACTGAAATACATGTAAAATTGTGTCGCTTTTTTATGTCGCATTTTTGGGACACATTTTTCAATAAAGGGTGTTGAGAGATAAAATGACATAGTCATTAAAATAGTAAAAATGTTTACTGTTTTAATATGTGTGTGTGTGTGTGTGTGTGTGTGTGTGTGTTGTGTTAATCTCTTCGGACACGACATAAATCTCACATCTCAAATTGAAGATAAATATGATTATTGTTTTTATAAAAAAACCTGTTACTCTTAAAAGGAGGAGGCACGGATTTCAATGATCTTAGGCACAGTGGTAGTATACCATGTGAATATACTACGTGTAAAACGCAATACTAAAATACAGTCGAGAAATATTAATATTTATTTTCGAACCACTTGACCAAAACTTTAAATATAAGTTACGCGCAAGTCAGATTAAGCGCGCCGTGGCGAAATGGTTAGATCGGTGGTCATCTACTCTGGGGTCCTTGGCTCGGATCTCGTGCTTTTTTTCCCCTCTCTCTCTTCTTTTAAATACATTAATACTGGTAATTAATTCTTTTTTCAGTACAGTAAATATTTCCAGTAAATTTATTCATTTATTTATTTTTACTACTAATTGAATTTTTTAATTACTTATTTACATATTTTAAAAAAAATTCTACTATTCGAAGTCTATTTTTACAGTTGATTATAGTTATGGTTATTTGAATAGAATAGTTATAATTATTAATATAGTTACGACAATGGAATTTCTTTTTATCTCACCATCTGGTACATAGTCGTCAGACGAGTTACCTTTAACTGATTCGAAATTTTCTTCTATACACTCTTCTTGAGCAGGGATCCATTTCTCATCAGTTACAAACTTCTTTTCATTCAACACATCCTATGTATTATTGTACAATTCTGTGCCTATCATCACAGTTTCTTCAGGTATGGTATCAGAAGCTGGCGTTGCAATTACATTTTTTTTTTTTTTTTTTTTTTTTGAGAAGTAAACTTTCAGAATACACTACTCCATTTTTTAGTCGCTGCTTCAAAACATCTATCAGTAGCTTTTTCATCACAACAGTAAGAACTTGCTTGGCTTGTGGTAGCATATTTGTAACTGTAATATAATTCCTCAAAATAAGTTTCACGGCTTAAATACGTCTATTCGAAATTTTCACACGTGATATTTTAAATTTGAAAACCCATCAACAGAGGAGAAAAGAAATTAGAAAGAGGATTAAAAGAAATAATGCTGTTGCTGTGGCATATCACGAACGGGTGAAAATTAGACAAAAAAGTCTGTCTTATGATTGTGACAAAAAGAAATGTACCTTAAATAAAATATTGAGTTTGGCAAATGTTAAAAGTGAATTAATTTGAATGTGTAAAATTCTGATTAAAAAGTTAAGATTTTGCAAGTAGAAATGAAATTTAAATAATGATAAAAAAATCAATAAGTAGGTACTAAAAATAAATAAATACATAAATAAATAATAAACGGATTAAAAGAAAAGTAAATTATTTACTGGACTGAAAAAATAATTAATTATCAGTATTGTTGCATTTAAAAAAAAGAGTGAGCGGAAAAAGAAAAAAAAAATGCTTGCTCAGCACGAGATTCGAACCTGGGACCCCAGAGTAGACCACCGTTCTAACCATTTCGCCACGGCGCTTAAGCTGATTTGCGCGTAACTTATATTTAAAGTTTTGGTGAAGTGGTTCGAAAATAAATATTACTTTTTCTCGACTGTATTTGAGTATTGCGCCTTAGTATTTTACACGTAGTTGCACCTTAGTATCTTTCTCTGCTCCGATACAGACAAGGTGAGACCACAGAGCTAAAGCATTGAATCCAAATTTCTCCTCGTTGATCTTCGGGAAATTTTTTGTTACAGAAGATACATTCAGTATCCTTGTTTTGTGATTTTTTAGTTGATGGCATGAAATCCATTACAATATAACCTAGTATCCCATAATACCCGGCACGCCATCTAGGAAAATGAACCTTTATGTGCTCGCGCACAGCCAGCTGTGTCAAAAAAAGGTGTCTCTAGATCTGTGGCACGCGATGAACGTTTCGATCGTCCGCCATCTTGCGGGTCGTTAAGTCGAGCGATGGCAACGGCTGCCCGTTTTTCAGCATCGAGGAAGGGTTGCGCCTCAAAGGGTTAACCACTTTTCATAAAGTTTACAGACATCGATGTCGCATCCCTAGTCTGTGAATGCCTCGCGTGTCGAACATTGTGTGTTCGCCCAACACGAAATTCCAAATTTAATAAAGACTTAAAAAAAATATTTGTTTTAAATTTGAAGCATGATAGCTAGCATTAAGACATTTATGCGTCCCTCATTTGTGCTTGTTCATACACATTTTCAAAATTTTTCTCAGAATTTCTGTTGCTGTAGTATTTTATTTGAAATGTTGTTGCGGTGTCTGATTTTTTTCCTACCAAATGAACTCAAAGAAAAAGTCAAAACGTGAAAGTAGATTGAAAGTACTCCTTTTCGATTATTAAAAAATGATTCTTTTTTAGTGAGTGTGTGCATTGTTCCATTATAAATTTCTAAAGTCTACTTTTTAAAAAATTCTGAAAAACAATTAAAACAAATAATCGATAAAAAGGTTATTAAACACTCACGACTTTATGTTTGCAAGACGAGAGTTTAGAGAAATTTCGCGTGAAACCGAGTTTTGTCTCGTCTTGCATTAAAGTTTCCTATCGCGTCTAGCATTTTCGTCTCTTTGAGAAACGAGACGCCATGTTGTATATACATCACTGAGTCCTGATAGAAGTAAAATGAATTTTTTGAAAAAGTTATCATTTTAATCCCAAAATATGTGAAATTTCTTTTTTGTTATTTTTTAGGAAAACAGTGAAACTGGAGAAAATGAAGTAAGTATTGATTCCGATTGATTTTACGAGGCTGGGTCAAAAAGTAAAGTAACAAATGCTTTCACCAAAAAGTTTATTCGCGAAATTTAAGAGATACACAGACGTAGCAAGGCATGTTCTGCAGATTATTTTTCAACATAGCTTCCTTGGGCATCAAAGCATTTGCTTCATACTGCATACCATTAGTGGTGTAGTCCTAAGAAAAAAAGTTGGGAGACGCTTATTTTTGACGAAGTTTAACCTAAACTTATCTGATTCATTAAATTTAATGGTTTCTTAAACAACGAATAAAACTAATTTAACTATCGCTTGTTTGTGACCCCCCCTATCCCCCCCTTGGCCACGCCACTGGATCCAATATATTAAATAAATTCTCCTAAAATCACAAGCATATTCAATACACAGTATTAATTGTCCATACAGGCAAAGAACTATTTTACAAGGAATCACCTCAATAATTTTAATTCCGAAATACGTATACGAAGTTTTCCAGTGACGTAAGAAATAAATATTATTTGATAGTATTTTTTTCCGGGAATAAATTTAAATAATTAAACTAATTAGTAATCTGTAAAAAGTTTAATTTTAAATTAAATTTAGAACTAAACAAATTAACATTGACTAAACTATTTAACTTTAAAAAATAGTATAAAATTAATTTGTGTAATAAACTAATCAGTTTAATGTTTTATTTGATTTAAATTTTGATACCGTCAGTCGGATTAATTTCAAATTTTAGTTAGCCTATTTTGTTACTTGCACATCAAAAATATTCCTTTCGCTACGTCCTTGCTCAAGATGTACAAATTCGATAGTCCTTAAAACATTTTACATCTCCTTATAACATTTCCTTATCCTGGACATGTTAATCCTTATAATATTTATTTACAATAATAAAATAAATAAGAAAGAGAAGCAAAATAAGTTGTTCAAATTATGCAGCATTTTAAAAAGTTTTTAAAAGAAAAATATTCATCTTTGTACACTTTAATGTTTGTTGAAAACGAAGTACAATTTTTAGTATTTTAAAAGTTAGTATTAGTTCAAAGTATATAAAAGGAAAATATACACTAAAATATCTTTCCTCTATTTCAAGAATACAAAATTAAGAAAAATGAATTATCTCAAATTATTTAAAAACTGTTTAAAGAAGACTGCTTCTTTTTTCAAATAATACTTTTTTTAATTCCCAAATCGAATTACTGTTCATTAAAACCTATTTAGATATTTAATTATTTAAGCCATACAAGTTATAAGAGTGCTGAGTCTAACGGTGCTAATATACATGCGTCATCAGGGTTTTTTTTTTTTTTGTACTTCTTCAGAATTCATACAGTCAATTAACAGTTAAGCTCTTCCTTATTCACACCTGAGACTCAAAATTCTGCGCTAGTCCATGCACATACGCAGAGCTCACCGCAACATATCGGCCAGCTTGTTGCGATGGAAATACAGCGAAACCACGTGACCTCCGGCGTACTAGTGTCGCTGCCCCCTCTGCCGTGAAAATAATGTTTGCTCTATGCCGTGAGCGTAGTCACGGCGTTTTAAAAATTATATATTTCTAGGAAATCTTATAATATTATATCGTACCATCCTTCACATTTAGTAAATGTTTGTTAAGTCAGTATGAGACATCTAGTGCATACATGCAATAAGCATACAAGCTGAGTGCCCATTCACTGCATCTGGGAGAATAGCTTTCTTCCCTTTTAGCCATACAAAAATTTTATGAGGCATCTCTCTATTCTAAAAAAAAAGTAAAGGCAGCTGTCGCGCTGGCGTCAACAGCTTGTGGACCTATCTCCTCCTAAACCGTGGGGATTTGAGTTTCGACTAAGGTGCCCACAGATTCGAAAAATTCCGAGGAACTGATAAGCTGACTTAAATTTCGAAAATCGAATTATTTTAGAAGATATTAATAAAAAACTGAAAAAATAAACAGAATGCTTGCCAGATTGGGCATAAAATCATTCATTCCTTTGCAACAAAGCGTTTCTAAGTATCTAGAATCGCGTGAAATTTACAAAGTTAACACAAAAAGCCTAATAACTTCTTCACCGTTTGCACGATCCGCTTGAAAATTATCATGATCATGTATAAAAATATAGAAAACAATCTGCGCTTCTTTAAAAATCTGAAAATTCACCCGTTCCCTCCTTTTTAAGCGATTTTTCGCTATTTTCAGCACCATTTTATTTCCGAGAGTCAAAAAAGTAAATCATTTGCGTGACGAAATTACCCTTTTCAAGTGAATATGACGTCATACAATTGGGATTCAAATTCGTCTAAAAACACTTTTCTAGATTACACAGTTTATTATCATTTTTTTTTTTTTCTCACAAATAAATCGTTTGCATGGACATGAGAATAGCTGTGTACACAAAACGAAATCTTTCGATTGCGAAAAGATTCCGCGAGTTTCCAGAACAGCATGAAATTTAATTTGGGTATCTCTCTATTCTAAAAAAAAAGTAAAGGCAGCTGTCGCCGTCAATAGCTTGTGGGCCTATCTCCTCCTAAACCGTGGGGATTTGAGTTTCGACTAAGGTGCCCACAGATTCGAAAAATTCCGAGGAACTGATAAGCTGACTTAAATTTCGAAAATCGAATTATTTTAGAAGATATTAATAAAAAACTGAAAAAATAAACAGAATGGTTGCCAGATTGGGCATAAAATCATTCATTCCTTTGCAACAAAGCGTTTCCAAGTATGTAGTATCACGTGAAATTGTCAAACATGAAGTAGAAATACACCCATTTTACGCCAAAATAAAAACTATATGAAATAAGTAACTCAAAATGTGTTACACAAAGTGGACCCTTTTCAAATAGTAAGTTCGCTTAGACAACAGGAGTTTAGAATGAGCGATGATTCATTTTTCCAAAACAGAATAACTAATATCTTGAAAATGAAAAATAATTAAAATGCAGATTATTTTAAAGCCGGTTCGGTCCAGCTGGATTATTGGCTACCAGTAGAAATATTGGGCGGCGTTCACTATGCCATTATAGCAGTTATAGTACACTTTGGATATTGGCTAGCTCGACGAGATGGTATCATTCGTGGTGCTAAGTACGCCAATCTGCAAACGATTATGTAAATGAAAATATGGATAACGGTTTTCCGGTAACCTTAAATGAACAGTCATTATAGGTTGTGAACATGTGTAAATCGCCAAATAATAAAAAGTCGCCCTTGGTGGCAAGCTATGCTATCTGTTCCGTAGCTTTTATTGATGTTACATGTACGCAAGTCACCCAATAATGAAAAATCGCCATGGGTGGCAGAATTCGCAAGGTGTCAATAGGTTTTACATTATTAAAAATACAGCTGAAACAGATGTTCTGATTTTATGACGCTTTAGCTCCTCATTAATATAACTTTTGAATGGCAACATTCAATATCATTGTGTTTCTGAGGAGTGCCAATCATTTTTCCAGCGATTATAAGCGGAGTCCGCACTCCAGGTGGAGTCTAGCTCAGGACCCGTACAACACGGATTCCCATAACAAAATATCTTCCGTGTTATGAGGGGGAGGGGGTCAACTATAGTGTGAAGTTTAAATTTTTATGTACCAATGAACATGCAAGAACCAAGCAATGTGTAGCTCAGTAACATTCTATCTGATCCAATCTTCGGGTTTTGTCTGTTGAAATTATGGCTTTTTTACGTATAAGCCTTATTAGGGGCCGAATGCCTCATACGAAAAGCGAGCGTAGCGAGTCTGGGGGCCTTGGCCCCTAGTTCCAGAAAAGAAAAAATATTTAATCATAAATCGTATAAAATCTGAAGCTTGTGTGTGCAATTTGTCATCTGCTGGATCTACTCGGAAGATGGCATTTACTAAATATTATAAAAATAAATATTATAAAATAGTATAAAATGTAATAAATAAAATAATGTAAAATAAGGGATTGTACTACCCTTATGAAGAGGCGACGTGCAGTTTTTAAAGAAGGGGCAAGATTACGAAATTGAAGAAAGATTTGCTTTTTTTAAAGATAATATTATTTTTTTAATATTATATATTTAAACTAACTAAAACTTTTTTTCTGCATGTAGCTTGCTTCATCATGTTTTATAGATCATTCAGTTTTCATTATAATTAATGTAGTTTTTCGCCAAATTCGACAATGCATCGCCATAATAAGTTCAGGGACAAACCATCTTGCTACCTTATTTCATTTCATTGTGTCAGCTGTTTTTATATGACTCGCGAACAGCAACCAACCAAAAAAAAAAAAAAAAAAAATGACAGACACACATATTTTATTTCTTAGGGTCATTTTGGGCTTCTAGGTTCTTGAAACGGAAAGAAATTGCCATTTTTTTTTCATTCAGAGCATTGTACAGAAACTTCTTATTTTATTAATCTAGACATGTAATTTTGTGTATTTATTGATCCTTGTTCTAAACAAGTACTCCACAATGTTTATTTTGTCGACATCTTAAGACGATTAGTTCGTACCGATTCTTCATCAATATTCTTTTTGTTTTGAATACATACATATACTTACTTTATTTTAACTGATATAAGTATTCTTTTATTCTTACAGACATTGGTGTTTCCAAGAAAAGGGGTAAGTTTATATTGTATAATACTGAACCAACTGAGAATTTCCTTTCTCAAAGATCCTCCCGTGTAATTATGTATTCTTCATGCATATTTCATTTTATTAACTGTTTTTAGTTTTTAGCATTTAGCCCATTTATGCCTTGGGTCCCTTTTTTGGGACGGCATTTTTGCTATCAGTCGAAAAGGTTATTTATTTTTTCCTAGCCTTTATTCACGAGTATTGAAACTCAACTCCACAAAATATTTTAACATGACCCAAAAGGATGGCTGCACTTCAATTTTTATACATAAAGACTTTAAAAGAAATCGTCCCTTGTTCAAGAAGTTGACATCAGAAATTTATCTATCATTGCTGGTATAGCAAAAATCGAAGAAAGTTGCAAAAATATCGAGGCACAAATGGGTTAATGCTAACAATCCGTTTTAATAACAATAATAAAAAAGTCAACGCCCAACTTTAATTCTGAACTTTCGGTCGTTTCAATGTGAAAACATTTTCCTTTAACGTTTTATCTGTCAATCGAAAAACATACACAGGCATTTGTCAATTTTCCTATATAGTAGTTTTACGATGAATACAGTTTATTTCTACAAAATTCTTAAGAATGGAAAATATACGTGTAAGTCGTTCACATTTTCAGTACACAGTTTTAATGTGTTAATTATTTTCAAAATGGATATCAGGATAAAAAAGAAAGCAAAATCCGGAGAATTTGATAAAATTGGTTGTCCGTTAAAGGGCTGAAGTACACTTCCATGTGTATTTATGTAACATGAAAAATAATTATTAAAAAGAAAGAAATCAAAACAAAAAAAGCTACACAAATGCGTAGCTTTTATTTAACCATTGATATACAGGCTTATAATGGGCCCACCGGGTATACTTCTTTCGAAAACTAAGAAGTTTGCAAATAACATAGTCAAGACTTTCTTTCATATTTGGCATTTTATGCAGGTTGACATCAGAAATTTATCTATTATTATTAGCAAAAATTGAAGGAAACCGCAAAAATATCTGGTCACAAATGGGTTAAATAAATGTACTTTCATTACAATATTTTTTTCTAATCTAATCTATTTTTCAATTTCATACATTTTGTCGAATCTAAATTTCAGTGTCAAAACTTTCAGGAAAAAAAAGCACTCTAACCCATTTATGCCTAGCGTCCCTTTTTTGGGACGGCATTTTCGCTATTAGTCGAAAATGTTATTTATTTTTCCTAGCCTTTATTCATGAGTATGGAGCCTCATCGCTACAAAATATTTTAACATGACCCAGTAGGATGTTGATATTTCGATTTTTATGCATAATGATTTTTAAAGAAATCATCTCTTGTTCAAGAAGTTGACATCCGAAATTTATCTATTATTTCTGTTATCAGTAAAAATCGAAGAAAGTCGCAAAAATATCCAGGCACAAATGGGCTAAACAAAAGAAAAACTACGCAAAAGCATATGTTTCATACGGAATACTAAACGAGTGTTCTTCTAAACACCCGTGGCAAATTTTTTACACAATAAAATGTAAATACAGTAAAACTGAACTGAATTCCGATAATATGCATTATAGTTACTTCCCTAATAAAGCATGTGGATCATTTTCAAAACACTTTTTACAAAATCATGTTTCTTTTGCGCGTTCAGAGAAATTCTATTTCTTTTCTTGGTGATATATTAATAAACATTCGTGTACATTGATAAAAACCTAATTACTAGCAGTAAAATAAACTCATATTTAAAAAATAATAAGTTTTTTTTTTTTTTTTTTTCAAGGCAAAATGTACTGTTTGGAGTTGGACCAAAGTAACAATGTGGACAAACACTTATGATTTAGTAATTTGAATTTTTTTTTTTATTGCATAGGTCATTTATGATACTTTTCACCTGCCATATGATATAGGAAACCCCGGAAATGTTTCTAACTTCAAACATAATGACTGGTAAAATAGTGGCTGGTAACAGTTGAACATTCTTCATACTCTAGTAAGAAAAAAAAAATTAACTGCGTGAAATGGGTGCGAGTTTTGTTAAATTTCTCTAAATTAAATAATTTTCTCTCCAATATCAATAAAAGTTTCTATCAAAACAAATTTATTGAACACATGTTGAAAGGAAAGCTGTAGCATTTATTTATTTATTTATTTATTTTGAGAATAACACCCTTGTTAGAAATGAGTTATGTCAGTACTAGAGCTTTAAAAAAGTATTTGTGTGTGTGTCTGTTTAACATGGATTATCTCATTTTCTCTGTAGATTTGATTTGATTTAAACAAAAACTATTTCAGAGAAATTTTTATTAAGCTTAGAATGTGCTACAAAGTTTTTAAACTTCTGTTTTAATATATTTCAGTACAACTGCACTTTCGAACAAGGATGGACTCAAAAGTAAGCGTTATATATTTATTTACTTATTTATTTACAAATTGTTTTTCTGTATGAATTAATTGAAAAGTTCACTCTCCTACACTTATGTGAACAATTTTCTCCGGATACATAAGTTGGCGTTAGAGTAAATACTAAACCATTTAGAGAAATTGCTTCACCTGTATATCAAACACCTTACTTCAAGGTCGGATCGTAAGTTTTCTGGCGGAGGAGGGTATGCAAAGTTTGATTGATTGATTGTGGGATTAGGACCGTTTAGCTCCGAGTGGGCTCTAGGTCGAAGAGTGGGGTGCCCTCCGTGGGGGTCTTTCTAAGGGGTCCTAACCCGTATTTACGCTAAGTTTCGGAGAAAACCACGGAAAACTCCGAACGGTTAGGTCGACGGACGGGACGGGACCCGAACCCGGGACCTTCACACTTCGTCCGTCTACCATTTCCAGTGATATAACCACTGTGCCATGGTGAGGCATGCAAAGTTCGAATGCCAACTCAGAATTCCATGAATGAAATGTCATCATGTTCCAAAACACATTTTATCTATTGTCAATAAAATGTATTCACTGAAAGGCCACTGACCGCCGCCCCTCCCCATAGGATTCCACCCTTGATCATAAATATTTTATTGATTTAACAATAATTTCACTGAAGCTGTTTCAACCCAATAATTTTATTCATTTAATAAAATATTTCTTCCGTGCGAATTAAGAAAACTGCTAAGTGTATGTGACTCAATAGTCATAAGAATATGCGTAGGGAGACAGGGAACCGGTCACTCCACCAGAACGTAGATTTTCACGACAAAATATTAATAATTTTTAAGCTCTTTTAGGAAACCTTATGGGCACTTCATAGAGGTGGTTTTTTTTTCCGTCTACGTCCTTCTCATGATACTTCAGCCTCCTTTTTAACTCGCAAAAATTAATTTTAAAGGTGTTCCCGAAATATAAAAAGAGCGCCACCAACTTACACAACCATGAAGCACAGTGAAGCATGTTTCAGGCTTGTTAGTTCTCATCAAATGCTGTTGATGACCCCCCCTCTACATTGTTAGCGCTGGCCCACAAGAGGACGAACAATTTTAATTTGCAAGACCTGTTCAATCTTATTGGAACAATCAGTTGTTTTTATTAAAAGAAAATATAACTTCGTTTAAACACACACAAAAATAATTACAATATGTTCTTAGGATAGTACAAAGATTTATTTCATTTATTTATTTCATAAAAGAAATGCACACTACAGATTGAAATCCATTTACAGTGATGCATAAAAGGACAAATTACAAAAGACAAAATTAAGAAAGATAAAATACTGAGATAAAATAAATACCAGTCATGACTGCAAAAGTTCAAAACACCTAACTCAACTTCAAAACACCAAGACTTTACAAAACATGTTAAAAATATCCAAATCCAAAGAAAACTTATTATAAATTTTATAAAATTTATATAACGAAAAGTATATGTAATTATATTTTATAATTGGATCCACAAATAAATGGCTATTACGAAGAGACCTGTTCGGTACATTTACACAAATACTTTGAAGAATATCA
Organism: Cheiracanthium punctorium; assembly: GCA_038373885.1. NCBI lineage: Eukaryota > Metazoa > Arthropoda > Arachnida > Araneae > Cheiracanthiidae > Cheiracanthium > Cheiracanthium punctorium. Next base: position 225,019 of record JAWZYV010001345.1, on the reverse strand, counting down.
CTGCAGTCTACCCTATTATTGACAACTTTATAAAAAAATAATAAACAAAATAGATCACGACGAGAGCTTAAACTAGGAAGACCAAAAATACTTCTCAAGTAAGATGAAGAAATATTCGGAATGTAAATAGGATTACTTTTGTAATATAAATAACGAGTAAACTGAGTCTGCACCCGCTCAAGAATTTTCATTTTATTTTTATAATACGGATCCCAAATGAGACTACAATATTCAAGATTAGAGCGTATCAAACTAAAGTATAAGATTTTAAATGCATGAAGGTTAGAAAATTCTTTAGTTTTGTACTTAAGAAAACCAAGTTTTTTGTAAGCTTTAGAGATAATGCTATTGATATGGATTGAAAATTCAAGTTTCCTGTCAAAAACAACGCCCAAATCAGTTATGGAATCCGAACGAAATAAGGGAAGATTATTAATATGATATGAATAAATTAAAGTTTGAGATTTACGAGAATAACTAAGAATACTACATTTCATAATATTAAGAAGTAATTTGTTATCAGCGCACCATTCATATAAACTATTAAGATCGCTCTGTAAAAGGCAAGCATCAGTAACAGACCGTATCTCTTTAAATAATTTCAGATCATCAGCAAATAAAAGATACTTAGAAAATTTCAAAACTGAACACAAATCATTAATAAACAAAATAAAAAGTAAAGGTCCCAAATTAGAACCTTGGGGAACACCAGAAGTAGAGGTAAAATTCTCAGAAACAGCACCATTAAAATACACACAAAGCTGTCTATTACACAAGTAAGAAAAAATCCAGTCAGTAAGATTAATGTGAAAACCCAAGCCAATTAATTTCTTAAGAAGAATTCCAAAGTCAATAGAGTCAAATGCCTTGGAAAAATCGGTATAGATGACATCAAGTTGATATCCGTTTTCAAACGAAGAAATAATATTGCTATTTAAACAAAATAGATTAGTAAGCGTAGACCGTTTAGGAATAAAGCCGTGTTGAGATGAGGAAATTAAATTTTTAACCTGCTGAAAAACTTTATTGTGCATAATAATTTCAAATATCTTAGAAAAAGGACTTAAAATAGCAATAGGTCGATAATTTTTGCAGTCATTTATATCACCCTTTTTAAAGACAGGAATAATTTTAGTATGCTTCCAAGCATCCGGAAAAGTATAAGTTTTTAAAGAAAGATTAAATAAAATAAGAAGAGGATAAATCAACCCATCAGCACAACCTTTAACAATAAAGGAAGGTACATTGTCAACACCAACAACTGAAGAAGTCTTCAACTTCTTAAATGCCAAAAGAACATCCTCAAAAGTAATATTATCAATTTTAATGAAATCATACAAGGAGCTGTCAATTAAGGGAGAATTTCTGTCATAATCCGAACTAGATTTGTACACAGAGCTAAAGTAGGTGGCAAAAACATTAGCGATATCACTACTGTCATTAAAGCAGATATTTTTATAACAAAGATTGTTAGGCAAAGATTTGTTTTTATTAAAATAAGACCAGAACTTTTTAGGGTCAGAGATCAGTTTATTTTCTGTATTCTGCAAGTAAGAAGCATAATCCCTACCAATGCTGATCTTTAATTTAGATCTAAAATACTTAAATTCATCGGAAATGATCAGATACCCACTTTTTATTAAATGCCTACGAACTTTACTTTTACATTTAATTAATTTAATAGTTTCAGTGGAATACCAAAAGGGGAATTTTTTCCTTGAAGATTTCAGAGGAATCGTATGGTTTAAAACATCATAAAGATACACATAAAAACAATGCACAGCTTCATCAACATTATTAAAAGCATTCAGAAAATTCCAGTCAGTCTCAGAAAATAAATGCCACATAGTAAAAAAATCAGCTTTTTTTAAATCATAACCACCAATGCCACTACTTTTTTTAACAGCCCGAGTTTTAACATAATTAATAACAATAGACAATGCAGGATGATAATTATCCTCAGAAACCAAAGGCCTATCACTGTGCTCAACAAATATATTACAAAAATTGATATTAGCCAAAATCAAATCTAAAAATTTTTTGCGAGCAATAAAGTGAGAACTGCTTTTCTAAATGGCTAATGGAATATTTTCTAAGTTAACAAAATACTTAAAGTTAAATTTTCTAAGTAAGAATTAGATTAAAGTAAGATTAAATTTTCTAAGAGGACGGTACATACTAAAACATATCTTTCATAATTTATGTTTTTTTTTTTTTTTGTTTGTTTTTTTTAATCTGGGATTTTTTTTTTCTTAAATCTTTTTTACGAGGAAACCGATAAATAATTTTCTTTAATTTAAAAACTTCAATTTTTTAACCCATTTGTGCCTGGATATTTTTGAGACTTTCTTCGATTTTTACTGATAACAGAAATAATAGATACATTTCTGACGTCAACTTCTTGAACAAGGGATGATTTCTTTTAAAATCGTGATGCATAAAAATCGAAATATCAACATCCTACTGGGTCATGTTAAAATATTTTGTAGAGTTGAGGCTCGATGCTCATGAATAAAGGCTAGGAAAAATAAATAACGTTTTCGATTAATAGAGAAAATGCCGTCTCAAAAAAAGGGACGCTAGGCATAAATGGGTTAAACTTACTATTTAAAAAATAATTTTTTTTCATACTTTGAAGTTTTTAAGGTGTTTTTTTCCTTCGGGTTAAGAGTTAAAAACACTCAATTAAAAAAAAAAACAGAGCACTATTTTTTAAGTTCGCCAATCAGTTATTCTAAATTATGTAAAAAAAGAAAAATATCACAAAACTGAGTTTAAATTAAACATTAACTTACTTATATGCTTTTATACTGTTATGAGGATCGAGATGAACCAACATTGTAAAATGGATCCACAGATTTCTGATTTATCTATGCAGCTAACTTTACAAATATTTTGAATTTTAAACAAACGTTAGACCTCGAAGTATTTTTCAGATGTATTGCAAAATATTCTCGGTTAAAACGCATTATAATATGCCATTCTTATTACTTTTAGAAAAAGTTCGTTAATAATAAAGATAACTGAATACGATTTTTTACAAATGAAACAAGTGGGTTGAATTATGACACAATAATAAAAAATTGTATTACACTCATGTCCATAAATTAAGGATAATTCAGAATCGCACAGAAATTGATCTCTATAAAAATACAAATTTCACCTGTGGAATGATCACACACATCTTGGAGAATATGCAAATTACAGGAAACCACCAGATGGCGTGGATGGTACGTCACAATGACGAGAGTGTAAGAAAGGGGTATATAAGGAATGGTGGCAAAGAAGTAAAATTGTTCGCAAGCGCTGTGAAAGCCTTTCAGTGCAAAAACCGCATAGTTATGGCACAAAGGAGGCATTTGGATGATGTTTTACGTGGCAGAATTATCGGACGACTGGAATGTGGACGTACCCAGCTGGAAGTATCCGAGGAACTTGGAATCGCCCAGAGTGTCATCTCTAGGCTTTGGCAACGATTCCAAGATGATGGTAATGTGAGTAGACGTTACAGCACAGGTCGCCCTGAGTTACAACGCCGAATGAGGACCGCTATTTGGCAGTTACTGCCAAAAGAAACAGACGGAGTACAGCATCAGACCTGTCTCGTCAGCTCTCTTCAGCTACCGGTACGACAGTTTCAAGGCAGACCGTGTACAGACGCTTAGGGCACATTGGTGTATATGCTCGTAGGCCTGTCAGATGTGTTCCACTTACCGCAACTCACTGTCGCCTGCGATTAACCTGGAGTAGAGAGCGTGCATTGTGGACACCGCAACAGTGGTCTTGTGTGATGTTTTCCGACGAGTCCAGGTTTAGTTTGGAGTCTGATTCTCGCCGGACATTCATCTGGAGAGCGCCAGGTACCCGTTACCACCGAGAGAACACCATTGAAAGACACCGTTACGGTGGTGCAGGATGGCTCGTTTGGGGAGGAATTATTCTTGGTTCCAGAACTGACCTGCATGTTCAGAGTGTAACGATGACAGACCACATCTATCGGGATGTCATTCTGGAACAACATGTACGTTTGTTTCGGGGCGCCATGGGTGCTGAATTTGTGTTTATGGATGACAACGCCCGTCCTCACCGTGCAAACATTGTAGACGAATGCCTTCTATCGGAGGATATCACCCGTATGCATTGGCCAGCATACTCTCCGGACTTGAATCCAATAGAGCATGTGTGGGATATGCTTGGCCAACGAATTGCAGCCCGTCAACCCCCTCCCACCTGTCTACCGGAACTTCGGAGTGCATTGCTTGATGAGTGGTGTAATATTCCCCAAGATCAGATGGATCATTTGATACTCAGCATGCCTAGGCGTTGTCAGGCCTGTATTGCATCGTCCGGGAGACATACTCCGTATTAACCATCCTACTAACCATGTTATACTGTTTTTTGTAAATAGGTTCTTTTTTGAAATTTGGTCAAGGGAGTAAAACTTGCAATTTTTATTCATTATGTCAAACATATAGCATCTTTTTTGCTCTTTACCTTTTGTTTAATAAATAGACTTTACAAATAAGTCAAATTTGTTTTGCTTCTTTCTCTTTCTTTGCCTGAACGTCATTATCCTTAATTTATGGATATGAGTGTATTACTTAAAACACGTGGTTCCTTTAAATGAAAAAAACTATGTGCGCAGTTAATTGTTTTCAGATTCATTTTTCTATTTCTTGTTGAAATTGAATTAATGTAAACATTACAGCACACAGGCGACCCGATGCGTCTCAAAATACACATGAAGTAAATCTGGGAACATTTATCGCAGCTCTTACTTTCTGAGGAAGTTTTACATGCTGTAATTGTTTTGTTGTTTTTAGGTGTCAAGAGATAAAGATTGAAATTGTGTTTGACAATTTTTTAGTAACAAATATGACCTACAACCCTAAAATCGAAGTAAGTAATATTATTTATTTAACACTTTACTGCTAATTATAGTTTAAACCCCCAAGTAAAAATAAGAGACTTTTCATTAAGACACATTAAACCTTGGATGCGCCATGAAAAAAGACCTTATTTCAGCGATTTCACCGATAGTCACAAAAACATATGGTTAAATGGTCTCAACGCTGAAAAAGTGCAGTTGTTGCCATCGATCCATTTAACTACCAACAACCATCTAACTCCCAAGAAGTTCTCTGGCACAGCTGGGCTATGCAGCCGCGCAGCAAGCTGTATCAGAAAACTTCCTTGTTGTGCCAAATGAGCTATTTGATGGACCCTCCATGTTCCTGATAGTAAAATGGATCGATGGCAACGACTGCCCTTTTTCGGCGTTGGGCAGTCTATCCAGTTGGTCTCCTATATTAATGTGAAAATGCTTGAGCTTCAAGGGGTTAAGACTTATTACGCTACTTTGGGCTTGCTAAAATGTGTAGCGAGAAAAAAGGGGAAGATGGAGCAAAATTCTTACTATAACTCTAGAATAACATTCCGATTGCTTTGCACTGAAAAATGAGATTAACTATCAATAATATTATAATAAAAATGGGAACAAAACAGAACAAATGTCAAATTTCAGGAAATCGGCTCCTTTGGACAATATTTTTATAATTTATAAATGTATACTTATCTCACGTATGTATTATTTTTATCACGTACGTATTATGGTTATTTTCTCTTAAAAAACAGAAAGTTAGAGAAAATTTTAAAATTTCAATTTTTATAGAAAAATTAAAGATTTTAAATTCCCTTCTCTTGTTTACCAATTTTTTGTTAGAGAAATTTTGTTACACTTATAGTTTCCAACATTAAAGATAAACCTTGCAATTGGTGAATTTGTTAAAAAAATATATATATACGTTTGTATTCATCGAAATAGGTACCGAAAAAAATTCTGCTACTATTTGACATTGTATTTTCTTAAGATCTCGGCAGATCTTGAGATCTGGGTTGTACCAAAGATCCTTACAGAGATCTCTGGTACAACCCAGATATAGATGTTTCTGTGATTAGGGCAAACGCTACGCTAGGGCGATCTGCCAATGATGGGGGCGGGGTGCCTTGGTAAGTGGACTTTCTAAAGGGTTCTAACGCGTATTCACGTTACATTTGGAGAAACCCGCTCCAGATGTAGAAATAGGAACAGTAATTTATGACATAGACTGTATCGAAATGAGTGAACTGCAAGTGCTAAAAACAACTAAAAGCAGAAAAGCTGCACAGATAATCTAAACTCTGAATTTTTAAAATATGGAGGTGCTTTACTACATGAAAAACTACTGCATTTCTTTAATATATGCTGGAAAAAATGTGAAATACCTGCAGATTGGCAAACGGCAAAAATCATTATGAAAGAAGATAGAAACTGCTGTGGAAATTACAAAGGAATAAATTTACTTAAGAGCCCTTATAAATTACACCGTAAAAAAAATAATAAATAACAGAATAATGACGATAATGGACTCACTACTTCTGGAGGAACAATCTGGTTTCAGACGAGGTAGATCTTCGATAGGTTCGAACAAAACATTGATTTCGTTTTTGTTGGGAAGCAAATAGTTGAAAAACGCAGTGAATTTAATCTTGAAACACATATCATTTTCATAGTTTATGTAAAAGATTTTGATCATAAAAATTATTAGACAGAGAAGTGCTATGCTTTGTAGTGCAAAAAAAAGGTATCCTTTGATATTTGATTCAGGCATGCCAAAACACAAAAATACAAGGGAGAAAAAAATAGGAAAAATTGACACGGAGGAAGTTGAACCCCCCACCCCTATATTGGTGGCATCATACGAACGCGGAAATTATCATTAATTACTGGTATCCACTTGAATGTGTCAACTTGTGTCAATACATTACTATTTGCAGGTGACCAAATGATAATTCAGACAAATGAAGATGACCTTCGAAGATCCACCTATATCCTTCATAAAATATGCCAAGATTAAAGTATGAAAATCTCAGTTTCAAGAACGAAAACTGTGGCATTTAAAGGCAAAGAACCGGTCTGAAGAAAAATTGTTATCGATAATAAAGTTATCGATCAAATGGAGCACTTTAGTTTCCAGGTTGTGACATCACCTTCGACTATGATAATGATACCCTAAATAAGCTACACAAATTCTAAGACATCTGTGGCACTCTAAAAAGAACCCTAAAACGGAAAACAAGAAGCGAAACGCAACTGAAGTTTTATAGGATTGTCGCAGTTCCCACTTTTTTATATGGCTCACAGACATGGACTTCGGGTGCCCAGGATATAAGCAGAATCCAGGCAGGAGAGATGAAAATACCTACGATCCGTAAAAGGCTGCAAAATTTTAAAATAAAATATGGAACGAAAATATTAGAAGACAATTATAAATATTTAGTCTATCTGAAAAAATCCATGAAAATCGTGTTGACTGTAAAAATCACGCCCAGCGTCTAAAACCCTCGAGATTACCTAGAGCTGCCTTGTACTACATGCCTAAGTGCAGACAAGACCGTGGCAAACCGAGAAAGCGGCGATTGGACCAAGAAGCCGGAACAGGCTTTTTGCCTAATCCGTGAGGTTGATGATGATGATGATTTCCTCAAGATATAAAATCTATTCCTACTTCTATGAAGCTAATCATGTTGAACAAAAAAAAAAAGTTAATGAATATATTTTGAAAAATTCCAGCATTTTAAATACTATGATTTTGTAGAAAAAGAAAACTAAAACTGAGAAAACGCAGTTTAAAGGGCGTTGCATTTAACCCTTTAACGCGCGGTGTCCTCGCCTTTAGGACACAACTGACATTTTGATTTTGATTCACAAAGAATAAATTTGATTTCAATAAAATAATTAAGGAGGACAAAGTTACACGAGAACCCTTTTGTATTTAGCACATCATTCCCGATAAAAATTGTCAGGATTGTTTTTAAAAACACTGGTATCTGCTGAAAAATGGAAGAATACGATAGAAATACATTGATATAGAAGAACAACTGGATAGACTGTCCAATACTGAAAAAAAGGGCAGCCGTGCCATCGCTCGACTTAACTACCAACAGCATGGCGGACGATCGAATCGCGCATTGCGTGCCGCAGATCGAGACCATATTTGACACAGCTGGCTGTGCAACTGTTGGTTCGATTTTTAATCTGTTTTTTAATTTTAATGACAGATTGGTTTACCATTATCAAACCTAACTGTAAAAAAAGTTTTTAAAAAAAATCAGTATTGATAAAATAAATGAATGTATAAAAAACACATAAAATGATGCTTATAGCAAGATACGATCGCTTCGACTGAAAATTCGTTCAGTCGGAACGATCGTACCTTGCTATAATTATCATTAGTTGTGTGGGTTTTTTTTACAAAGTTCTTATTTTACCGTTTAAAACTACAGTAATTTGAGTGTTTTATTCCAAAATCGGTATTAGTTTGAACTTCTTTGAACGCTTTCAATAAAAACTCTGACTAAAAGGATTAGAAGCAAAACTTTCACATCATAAGTTACTACTGGAATATCTGACATTTCCTAAATTACCTGTATTCCTTCCTCTATAAAAACTTTAAGCATTCAAATTATTATTTAACACCATTTCATGATTGATTCTATAAAGATCTTTCTTCTATAGGGTATCCCGAAATTTACGCAACATTCCAATTAAATAGAAAATTAATTTAGTTTCGGCAACCAAAAAGGTTAGGGTTGAACAACGAGTTTTCATTGTTGAACAACATTTCAAAAATAATGAAAGTTTCATTCATGGTGATTTTGATGGTGACTGATGAGAAAGATCGTGTGATTTAACACCATTGGATTTCTTTCTTTGGGATTATCTAAAGTCAAAGGTCTGTGTCAACAAGTCCACATTCACTCGTGCATTGAAGGAGGATATGCGGAACACTCAACGCTGCATCAGCGAAATTCAGCCAAATTTATTCAAAATGATTCAGAAAATTTCGACAAAAGAGTACGTGCATGCCAGCAAAGCCGTGAAGGTCATTTGCCCGATGTGCTATCCCAGCGGTTCTCAACCTTTTAGCGTCGCCCCCCCCAACAAAGGCTAACTTACGGTGGCGCCCCCCCCTCACATTTTTCAGCATACATTCAGTTTTCTAATCATTAACAATCAACATTTACTCGAATTTTCTACAAAATAAAAGTTTAAATAAACATTTTAAGCGAAAATGGATATATTTGTGAGTAAAAATGAGAATAAATAAGATGATTTTTTAAAAACATGCATCACTACTTGCTCTTTAGTTTTTCTCGCCCCCCCCCTTCTGCAAACGCTCTGCGCCCCCTTTGTGGGCGCGCCCCACAGGCGAGAAACAACGCTGTGCTATCCCATACATAACTTTATTCCATGTACTTTAGATTTCAGTAAAAAAAAAAAAAAAGACCAATTGAAAAAAATCTTGGAGGAGAGAATAATATGGAGTTTTCATGAGGGGGGGGGGCGGGGAAGTGAAGCCACAACTGTAAAGGCCTAATTACACGAAGGAATTTTCGTGCGATTGGGTTGCTGCAACCAGTTGCAGAAACCTTTTTCCTGGAAATTTCCCTCGGTTACCTAGAGAACAAACAGTCAGCTCCAACTTTTTCGTTCAGAGGCGAAAAAATTGCAGGTTGCTGGAAATCCAGCCAATCGTAGTGCTTCCTATTTCTACGTCACAACACAAGATGGCGGAAGAGTCAGCGTCATCCATACCGTTCGTAGTGTGCGAAAACAAAATGTCCTTGAAATGGAATATCGAGATGGAATTGATTTGATTGAAGAAAAGAAAAATAAATATTAATCCAATCCGAAGATACACGAGGTATAAGCAACCAACGATATGCTATTTATAATGACATGCTCTAGCAACCGACCATTCGGCGAATCTCTGACGTTTGTGAACACAGCAGGGTTTGTTTACTATGGCAACCCTGCGTGCACATCTGTGCTCCCTGACTTGCGGGAATGAATTGCAGCAACTGGTTTCTGCAACCAAAATGGCTCTAAATTTTGTCCGTGTAATAAGGCCTTAACCGGTTTTACCTCCGTTCGCTATGTTTTTCTATGGGGAGAAAAATGAAGTAACCCTACGCGTAGCCTTGGGAGGCGTGGCTCAGAGTTAAAGAGCGGTTTGGAGCTCATACTATTTATTCATCCACGCCCCCCCCAAATACTACGCGTACAGTTGCTTCATTTTCTCGCCATAGAAGAACTAGCGGGTGCCTACTCCATATTATTCGTTCCTCAAAGAAAAAAACCTGTGTTTTCTATTTAACTCAAATCTTACGTAAATTTTGTGACAACTTATATTTATTTGACAATTCTATCATTTTGACATAACACTAATTTTTTGTAAAAATTTCAGGATTTAGAGCTGTTCAGCATTATTGGCGGATACCTAGGAATGTACTTAGGAGTGTCCTTTGTTACTGTGTACGATGTGGGGGAGTGGCTTTTCCTGAAATTGAGCGGAATGTGGAAAAAGAAGGAGAAGAGGAGAATTCGCAAAAATAAAATATTTGTCGCCAGGGAACCGTCCTCAGCTTTCACACGACGCCGCCATTTTAACCCAGAGTTTATGGAAACGCACTGGTGACAAACTGGAACTTATTTGTACTTGATCTTAGACTTCATATTCTGCACAATATTTAGACGAAAAATACCGCAGTTCATTTTTCCCCTGCCTATGAAATATTAAACATTTTAACGCCGTGTTAACACTAAAGTTTAATCTCAAACTAAAAGTATAGTCTTATACACTTTAAGGTGAATGCTTAGCTTTTAAATGCAATTTTTTAACAAAATATCCGATTTTGCAATTAGATTTCAATATTAAACCTTGATTTTTTAGCTTTCTAAATGTTTGAAGTTGGTTCCTATCTTGCTTATAAGTTCAGTTACAAGAATTTAAATATTAGTAATTGCTTAGGTTAAACACTAGTATATATGTATAGTTCCAGACTTTTCTCAAAATGAGCTTAAGATTTTGCTTTATCTTAAACCATCCTAACTCAAAATGTGATTTTAACTTTTTTTTTAGCTTCAGCAAAATACTCTACTAAAAGAGGGTTTGAACGTCTGGCACGAATATTCTTAAATTAACTTTAATTTTTAGTTATTTAAAGCTATGGATTGTTACACATTTTCACAATTTTTCTACACGAAGAAACGTTATGTTCTATGATTCATCTTTTTAAAATAAAAACAATTAGTCAAAATTATATTCGTTTCCTCAAGGAAATTTCAAGGATCAATAATAAAAATACCTTCATTTGAGTTTCGATATCTTTCAAAAATACTCTTTTAGGTTAATTTTTTATGCCAGTTTGCAGCCTAAAAATCAAAATATTTAAAACCATACATATTTTCGAATTTGATTAACAGATTTTGCTTATGTTCTGCAATAGTGCAGATAAGTAGACAGTTTTACATATATTTTTAAAAACGTCCCCCACCCCCAAGGTAGGCAAGAACCTTAATTTTACAAATATATGCGCAAGTGTACATGTAATGTTGCACTCAACGAGTTTATGTTAGGTAACGAGTGGAAGTAGTTTAATATATTAATTAGGCATGAAAAACGACAATTTTGCATTGTAACAGCTTTATCGTCTCTTAGTTTATGATAAGCCAAATTTATATAAAAATGCATTCCTGTCTGTTTTATAGTACACACACGTAATAATAATGATGACAAACTAAATAAAATGGAATTTTGAGATCTAATTGACATATATAATAAAGATGAAGGTATAATTTTACTTTCGGCAAATATTCTTTATTATCCTGCATAGTAATTTTTGTTAAACTGTCACAGAGGAATGAATAAAAGTTTAGCTATGAAATTGTGCTATCTCATTCAATGCTCACCGTACAGAAACTAAATTTGATATATCGGGTAAGTGAGGCTTAGTAACTAGAATGTGCCAGTTAAAAAAAAAAAAAAAAGATAGTTGCATTAAAACTTTCAAAGTTCAAATTAGGGAATCCAATTCAGATGCTGCTGAATCCCGCACAAATTTTTGCTGGAGTATAAAAAAAAACTGTGCTGGATTAGGACGTAAGTACGCGAAATTGAAATTGAGAAATAAATTATTTCTATTACAATTTTACTCAGCCATCCCAGTTACTAACTGAACAAAAAAATTGCATATTTAAGTATCTTAGCCAAAAATACAATAAGCAATAACTAATATTATTATTTAAATTTTAATTCTATTTTAAATTATCTTCCAGCGGGAGTCTGAATCGAAAATTGTAATCTAAATTTTTCAATAACTTCCGAATCTCCAGCTAAGCTCGAATATTTCATACTAGGGTCATTTTCACATTAAATTTTACGTCCCTTGCTAAGAAATGTCAGTTAAGCATGCCAATCAGATGTTTAAAATTTGTTTCACCAATTCTTAACAAGCACTACACTGGACATGAGTTTAAACATAAAAATCTGGAGTGACTCCACTCGACTTTCCGAACACTTACGATTAAGATCATGACCAAGCATTTGAATAAATTTTAATCGATGAACAATTCGAACGTATATAAGCTCAATCGAATGCCCCGTTCAGGAGCCAGCCCGCTCCCCCCCTTGTTTATTCTCAAATTTATAGCGAGTGTATCATGTGTCATTACCAGCTTCATTATTACTGAAATACGTAATTAATAAATTTAAATTGGTTGTAGGATTTTTAAAGCGGTTTTATGACTACTTTCAAATTAAATATTGCATTGCAATTGTTATAATTTAGCTTCCAATAGACTTAACTTTTAAAAAATATCATTAACAAGGCTTTCTGAAAACACGAAAATGACTTTTAATGGCAGAGTTTTAAAGTAAGAGATAGTTTTGGAATTTTTGAAAAATGCCTTACTATTCCTTAGTTGATATTGTGAGCATTTTATTAGATGGACTCATTTAAGCGTGTATAATTAAGTTGTTATTGTGTTCAAAAAGGTCATTATCACATTCCTGTCTGTCATCGCCCCCCCCCCGTTCTGGAGCGCGCAAATATATTTCAATGAAAAAAATTGAATATTTAATTAAACCAATGATGTAGACAGATTTTTCTCTCGGTTGGAAAGTTCAAAGGGGTCAAAAAAGACATCGCCGTAAAAATAGCACAAATTAATGCAGAAGAAACTATCAAAATCGCATTTTTTCATGATTGCAATACTTCCCTCATATGGTATATGTTCGGAAAGTTAAGAATCTTTTTTAAAACGACTAATTACAAGAATCACTACTGATCAGGGGCGTAGCCATAAATTTTTCATTGGGGGGGGGGGGTTTACGACTACTGCAACTCGCATATATGCATACATTTGTGTGATAGAGGAGTTAAGAATATACATTTTGTATGGACAAATTCCTCATGAGGGGGTTATGACCCCCCTAACCCCCCCTTGGCTACGCCCCTGCTACTTATGCCTCCTTCTACTGATAAGAGCAGTCTTCTGCTAGCAGGCTTCGTATGATTCTTAGCACAACAGTCTGAAAGCGTTCTGTCTTGCAAACAATAAAGAGAACATTTTTATAAAAATAATTATAAGAAGGTTGAATACCTGGAGATGATTCTGTCCCTAAAAGAATTGAATCGTAAAGCAATTTCCGAAAATGGTTCATGAATTAAAGGATAAGGAAGGGTATTTTTTATTTTCCTGTGTCTTTAAAAGAACGCTCAGCTTTTAGTATTTTTGATGTCGGTCGCAAAAATGTATTAGCGTTATTTTAGTTTCCTATTTCCCTTAATTCAATTTCCTCGAATAAAAAAAAATTGATTTTCACAAAATTTTTAACCGATTTGTGCAGGTTATCACATTCTGCATTTTTTTTCTGATGTCTGATGTAATTATAAATTTAACATGAAATGTGTGATCATATATTTTTCTTTATGTATGACAGTGAACACTTTATACGATTCATTTCGTCATTTTAAACATTTCTTGGAAATCAAATTTAATAGTCATGAAGTAAGTACGGGAAAATGAACACTTATGAATGTTTGCGAGCATGAGTGAAAAAGTTTAAAATTTTAACGTCCTATATGTCGGACACTGGGCACAAGAAAAGTTGAGATTGACAAAGTGATACATGCGAATATTTCGCTATTTTTTTTGCATATATTTTAGAAAAAGAACCATTCATGCCATCGAGATTTTTGACATGACGTTTCACATATGTCCTATATGCAGGACACTGGGCACAAAAAAGTTGATATTGACAAAGTGATACATGCGAATATTTCACTATTTTTTTACATATATTTTAGAAAAAGATCTCCATTATTCATGCCATCGAAATTTTCGACATGGCGTTTCACATATGTCATTTGAGTGGCAACGGACTGCATATATTCTCCCATTATACTTCTACTGTATTACCAGAAAAAAAGGGTGCTAAAAATATCAATTTAAATTATCTTTAAACTCTTCAAAACATAATACACCACTGAAAAATCTAAGAAGGCTTACTGAACAAATTCAATTCATTCTAATAACTTTCATACCGCGTTCTGTAATGGGGAAAATTTGATTTCTCCCACTGAAAGAACACTTCGAAAATTGTCCGTCAAGCAAAGGCCCCAGTGATTGCTATGATTGTCTAAATATTCAATTGACATCGGAAATTAGGAACAAATTGCAGACTGACAAATTATAACTGGGCGGTTCTTTGTTACGACGCATTATACAGAATTTAAATTTCTGTTATTAGCAAACCGTCGTATCGTTTAATTTTTCTAAATCTGTATACTTATTAATTCTTTTAAATGATTTCAGTTCGTTTTAAATAAAACTAACGTCTATTCTCTAAAATATCTACTTTCCAACGGAAATCTGAATTGGCAATTCTTATGCAAAAGCAGCTTTATTATTCAAAAGTAAAGTTCACCTATAAACACATACATTTTATTTACCGTTCTAAAACAGACCACTGTACAACATTGTAAAATTATCTAAAAACATGCGGTTACCAGCACACACATTATGCAGTACAGGAATTTAGTCAATCACAAATTTTCACGTCTTGGAAACGTGCCCGTCAGCCTCATTCCTAAAAATCACTGTACCCAGGAATTCAAAAGAAAGCTTTTTTTAAATCGAGATTTAATAACTAAATCACTTCGAATGTAGCATAATTGTCTGTTCAACTTTTGATATCAACAACATCCAGCGTTCGACGCAGTCAGGTTTTTTTTATTTTTTATAATAGTCTTTTTAGTTTCAAAGGCATTGTAGATATTCCCACAAGTCTAGAAAGGCCAAATAAGGAGAGCTGAAGAACAACTCCGTCAGGCATTCGTCAAACCTGATTGAAAACTTCACCAGATCCATTTGGTTCTGTGTTTTCCGTTGCGCCTTGAGCCCCAGATACAGAAGCGTCCGAGTACAGCAGAGACTGAAACCGCAAGGAGTCGTAATCGGGAGGATTGTCTTCTTCAGCCGGTTGCTGAGTGGCTTGTTCGGTGACTTGAAGAAGTGATTGTAAATGATGAGGGGAATACTCAAACCGAGATGCGTACATTGGTTGAGGAGTTGTAGCGTAAGTTGAACGAGATCCAAAAACTGAAAGAGATTGAAAAAAAATTCATTTTTTCTTCAGAAATAACCAGTACAAATGTCAAGAAACTTAAATTTTAAGTCTGACTTCGAAATCACATGTGCGACAATAAGTGCAACAGATGGCTTACGTGTTTTTTCATTGTTGTAGTAAAATATCTTTAACAACTTTTTCCTTTCAATGTACTGCCCGAAATTGCGCTATCCAATTGTCCAAGAATACGCTTAGTTAGCATGCCTTCAATATGGATAGTCACATTAACCCTTTGAGGCGCAACCCTTTCCCAATGCTGAAAAAAGGGCAGCCGTTGCCATCGCTCGACTGAACGACCCGCAAGAGGGCGGACGATCGAAACGTTCATCGCGTGCCCCACAGATCGAGAGACCCCTTTTTTTGACGACAGCTGGCTGTGCCGCACAGCCAGCTGTCGTCAAAAAAAGGGGTCTCTCGATCTGTGGGGCACGCGATGAACGTTTCGATCGTCCGCCCTCTTGCGGGTCGTTCAGTCGAGCGATGGCAACGGCTGCCCTTTTTTCAGCATTGGGCAATCGATCCAGCTGTTCTCGCGCTCTTCCATTTTTCAGCAGATGTCAGAGCCGTTAAAAAAAATCGTGACCATTTTTTTTAACGGGAAAGGACGTGCTCAAAAGTAAAGGATTCTCGTGGAGCTCTGTCACCCGCCACCATTTTTATAGAAATCCAATCTATTCTTCGTGACTGGCAACAGTCCAAACGTCCGAGTTGGGTGATCCCAGAGCGGGAACACTGCGCGTTAAAGGGTTAACATCACGTAACCAAAGTTAGAGAGAGAGGAAATATCCGTGATATTAAAATCCATCTTTGACACACACATCGCTAGGATATACGAGCAAGTATCATACAAATCCTAGATTCATTAAAATTCCAAAAGTCTGAATAAAATTGTCCAAAAAAATTGTCTTCTAAAATATGGAAAGAAATTTTGAAATATCTCAAATAGAAGGACATTTTAGGATAACTTTTCAAAAGTTAGGAATTCTAGAAAACCCAGGACTTGTGCGAACCCCTTACGAGGTTGTAGCTCGCCGCACGTCAACGAATGTAATCTTCAAAGCAACAGACCACCACCCCCCTCCCTCCGAATTTAATTCTGTTATACATAATTTTAATCTTGATTCAAATATCTTTTTGGGCTGATACTGTTATTACCAATTTGTAATCTGATATTATCAGATTGGGAAAGAAATTATGAATATTGGAAGCCCTCAAACTTCTAACCAGCATGAAGCATGTGTGTGATTAAGGCAAACCTGCGCGATGGGTATCTGCCCAAGATGAGGGATGTCTTGGTAGGAGGTCTTTCTAAGGGGTTCGAACGCGTATTCACGTTACATCTGGAGAAAACCTACCAAAACTCCAGATCGTTAGATCGACGACCGCGCGATGGGACCTCAACCCGGGACCTAAACTTCTAACCAGATCTCAAAGGATCTTCAACAAAGACTAAAACAGGCTGTCGGGGAACGAATTTTAAGCTTTTCGGCTACTATAACGCCATCCTAACTTTTTCTTTACTGTGATCCCAGCAAGGCTTCAGCTTCAACTGAAAAATCAGATAGCTAAGAAAATTGTGCAAATGAATACTGAACGCATGCTTTTTTAAACTGTCATTTTCATACAAAATGTCCCTATGAGCTCAAGTGCCATTTTTAGATAGACCTATTTCGTGTATTGGAGCACTTATAAAATTATTCTTCCATATCTTATGTAAAACTCAATTACTTAATTCCCTTTACTTCTGAAGCAAAAAAAAAGAAAAAGAAAATGTTTAAACTGGGCGCTAAGTTATCAATATGCCATATAGATAGCAGTTACTCTAATCATATTCATTACAAACATACAGGGTGACAATTATTGAGCTACACGAAATAAAAATTAAAATTTTTTCATACCAAGTTTAGAAATCCAATGAAAACTTTAAAAGTAACTTCAAATATTCGGATTTAGTTGATGACATGTTCGATATACTTGCCATATGATGTGGCACAGGCGAATGGCAAAAATCTGCACAACCTGATGAAGGGGTGTATGATCACTACTATTTTTTCAATGCAAAATCATCTTTGAATCAAATTTTTGTATGTTGTAATACTTGTAGTACTTACCTTCAGCTTGTACTCTGCTGCGAATTTCCTTTGTCCTCACAGCAACAGGACTGTTATAGTTTGATATTTTACTTCATAGTTTTATCAATTAGTGAAATATCTTTACTACCCACTGTCCTTTAAAATTTTCATATTTTATGATCAACCTATGCTGTATAAATTTTTCAAATAAGATCTTAAATACGCTTATTTTTTTTATAACATTTCAAGCTCAAAAAAAAATGTATAACAGTTAATTTAACCCTTTAACGCGCAGTGATCCCGCTCTGGGAACACTAATCTCTGACGTTTGGACTGTTGCCAGTCACGAAGACTAGATTGGATTTCTATAAAAATAGTTGAGGGTGACACAACTCCACGAGAATCCTTTACTTTTTAGCACGTCCTTTCCCGTAAATAAAGGGTCGCAATTATTTTTAACAGCACTGACATCTGCTGAAAAAGGGAAGAATTCGAGAACAGCTGGATAGGTTGCCCAATGCTGAAAAAAGGGCAGCCAGCTGTCGTCAAAAAAGAGGTCTCTCGATCTGTGGCACGCGATGAACGTTTCGATCGTCCGCCATCTTGCTGGTCGTTAAGTCGAGCGATGGCAACGGCTGCCCTTTTTTCAGCATTGCGAAAGGGTTGCGCCTGAAAGGGTTAACTGCTTTAAAAATTATGTTTCCAGCCTCTTTAAAACACGGTCCTTTCATTCTGTGTCACTGCCATCTAGTACATTCTGCTCCCTTTTATTATTGTCATTACCATCCTTCAGTATAATGATGTATTTGAAGCGGTTAATAATCATTGAAAATAAACTCTCTTGTATGCTTATATTAGTAGTACTTTTGTTCAAAGTGAGCTAAACTTTTAATGTTGAGGTAATAAATTTTTGTTCTCAGTGGGAATGCGGTACTGCCGTTGGAGAAGTGTGCGAATTGTCATTACCATCCAGGTCAAAATTTGTGTGATATTTATGCATACATAATCGCTGTCTGAAATCTCTGTAGCATAATCAAAGTTAAAAAGTAACAGTCCTGTCATAAACCTTTTAGTTTAGAAAAATTTTAGCTTTCTAAAAGACGTCAAAAATTATAAAGTTTAAGAGAAATTCTCCGAAAAGTCTAAAATCAGATATTTCAGAGAATCACTCAAACAGCCCTTAGAGACGTTTTATTTATAATGTATTAAGAATATTTTCGATTATAAAACATTGAGTATCTTTCAAAAGCCACCTATAAAGAAGGCTTCGTTTAACTTACCATTACGCATTTGCACTTCTTGGACTAATACAGGATGTCCTGAAGTAGTCGTTTTAGGATTATCTCTGACGAAGAAATATAGTTTAATTGAGCAATAAATCATCAGGGTCTGTAAAAAAGGAACTATTTTAAAAAAGAATCATCATACATTTATGTTATTTGGGTGCATTATATTCTTTAAGTTGTTTCTTTAATAAAGGAAGCTTTTTTTTTCAGTATGAAATTGCTCTACCGGTTAAAAAAATAAAAAGGATCATGTTGAGTCTACCTCGACATAAGACTATACAAAGAGTTATTACTTATCTCCTGGGATCGTTCAGTAAACACTACCCCGTCCAACCCTTGAATAAGTCGTCGAAGACAGCGAGCAGAGCACATGCAAAGCGCAATGAAATCTATGGTCGGCTTCGATATTATAAAACATTTAATCTGTGCTAATTTATTTAAATTTACGTGTTCATCGCATATGTCTGAGAGTTCAGAATCACTCTAGACATAGTCATCTTCACGTGGAATAAGTTCCGACCCACTACTGCTATTCTCATCCACATTTTATTCAAGATTTTTAATAAAACGCCCAACGAAAACACGCACATGCTCTAAATAGCAACAGAGCCGCTAAAAATTACCCTTGCAAAAGCATTCCGGTATGCTGTTGTTTTTAACCGTTTGATTCACATCCCTACAAGACATGAGAAATTTTATATTCACCTTACAACTATGATTCGCCTTAGCGTATAGTGAAACACTGAAACCACGTACACATAAGCGTAAAGTTTTAAAAATTATTGGGGGGGCCGGGCCCCACAACCACATATATTCACGTCAGTGGCGTAGCCAAAAGGGGGGGGGGTGTTAGGGGTGTCATAACTGCCCATGAAGAGTTTTTTTTCCCATACAAAATGTATATTCTTCACTCCCTTATCATACACCCGTATACATATATGTGAGTTGCAGAAGTCGTAACCCCCCCCCTTCCATGAAAAATTTCAGGCTACGCCACGGATTCACGTACAAATAATTTACTCATAGCTGCCAACTACTACAGAATATAATTAACCACTTTTTCTACATGATTTTTTGGCTTAAAATATATACTGTTTACAAAAAGTGGTTAATTATATTCCGTAGTAGTTGGCAGCTATGACTTAAGTGTAAATTATTGGAGACGCTCGAGCTCTATGGATCCATATAATTCTACACCTGTGTAAGTTAAGTATCCATGTTAGTATCTTCCTACCATGTTATAAGTTAAAAATAGAAGCAGTGTAAAAAAATCCAAAGGAGGAAAAAAAAAAACATTTTCGATGAGATAGTGCATTTTAGACACATCTGACTTTTTCTTCATTTCATACTTTACATTGCATCATCTGATTTTAATGAACCAGAGCCTGGCGAGGGCAGCTTATTGTCACATTGTGTGTTACGTGGCGTCACAATGAATACTAAATCATGATTGAAATCAAAAGAAGAAAATTTTTAAAAGTAAAGGTTTTTATAAACGTTTGTAAATGGCGTGAAATACTTTCTTTTTATGTTAGTATAAATTAGTTTTGTGTATTGAGTGGTAAATTATTGGGTGGGCTCAGCCCCGATTCACAATTTATTGGGAGGGCTCGAGCCCCACGGGCCCATATAACTCTACGCCTATGCGTACACAACGTACGTTGCTGTCGTTACGCTCGTACTTTCAATCACATGCATGGGCGTAGTCACTGGTTTAAGAGAATAATATTGTTGCAGAATGACTCTGCTTGTTTCCGGGGTTCGTCGTTCTAAAGTCCAGTGGGTGTAGAAAGTTCCAGTAAAAAGTCCACTGGTCAGGATGGAACACAACTTTATGGCTTCTAGAACTTCGTAGAACCATCCGCTGAACAAAATTCACAACCACAATTAAGCAGTCATGTGCTTTTAACAAACAGTCCGCTGAGATCAGAAGCTCTCACAAAGGCTATATTTCTCAGACAAAATAAAACACTTTCGCAGGCAAAAATTCAGTGAAAATATTCAAGGGTTATCGTACACAGTCCCTTAAGACACAGCAATGAAGAATTTGCACACAGCACTTTAAAAACAGCTTCAAAACGCAAGCTAAAACACAGCTTCTATAGCACTATCCATTCACAAAGCAAGCTTACTCACTCGGAGAGCTTTCACAATACGGGTGCTCACTCACACTGAACTGGGGCCCAACTCACGGCTTCTATTTATAGGTAGGGCAGAAGCCACGAGAAACTTCCAGAAGAGTCTATTTCTCGAGGATTCTTCATATAGTGGGAATTTTGATTACATCATAGAAGAGAAATGTTAGGTTATGTATTTTTAATGCAGCAAAAGCAGCTTTACAGGCGCTATAGGGAAAATCGCGCCCAATGACCAAAATGTCGCCAAGCTTGGCGACTTTTAGCGAAATATCGCCCAATTAGGCGCCCAAAATAAGTCCCCGAAAGTGTAGAGATCGAAGCCCTAGGACCCCTATTTCTCGAGATTTCTAGAAACCCATTGAAAAACAAGGAGAAAAATGAAACTTCCGGATCTCCAGTTCTAATTGCCCGAATTTATTGCAAAAAAAGGTAAAATTTATCTATTTGAAACGTAGAATACGAATTTTAAACTATTTTAAGGCCCAGAACAGTGGGTTACCCCGAAAATTCGTAACAATATTTTATTGCTTATATGCAAGTTGTCGAATACCTTAACGTTCTTGATCGGAAGACTGCATATGCTTATCAAAACACACGAATAATTTTGAGTACTGTTATATATTTTATATAACGAATTCTATTGTTCTTTCACACCAGTATTTTTTAATATTGAGCCTGGCTTTTTTTTTAAAGCGGTTTCTCTCCACTCATATCCATACCGTTTTCTGAGCTATCTAATTTTGCGCCTTTGGATAGTTTATAATATTACTGTTTTTATGTCAATAAATTTCATTAAACTTCAGATATTTCATATACTTTTGTGCTAAGAACTTACCTCGATCAGCAATACTGTCATTATAAGACCAGCCGATGGCAGCGCATATTCTAGAATTGCCGCGTCGATACTTGCTGAACATACCTGCAAATGAATAGATGAATTTAAGTAAATTATTAAGAATAAATATTGTTTTAAGATTCTAATTGTTGCCCTTAAAAGCCCGCACTGGCCCAGTCGATTGAAGCCCGAACATCGAAAGTCAAGCAGCTTCTAGTTTGATCAGCGCTTGGTAGAGTGACAACCTTTCTCGGCTGCACTGCTGTGGGATCGTGTAGACTGAGGAACGCTGGAAAATCTATCGTGACACCGATAACCTTTTTCCCGTTGAAACGATACCCCTCAGGGTGAAAATTCTGATGCAGGTAGACACCCCTTTGGCCGAGTGGATAAGACAGTGAACATAGCGGACGGCTGAAGTGGGAAGGTCCCGAGTTCGGGCCCACAGCGCGGCCGTCGATCTAACGATCTGGAGTTTCGGTCGAATTTCTCTAGATGTAACGGGAATACGCGTTAGAACACAAAAGCCCTCCGCCCAAAGCACCCCTCCCTCTTCCCCGTAGGGAGGACTCGCTACGCTCGCTTTTCGTATAAGGGATTCGGCCCCTAATCAGGCTTATTCGTAAAAAAGACAATTTCAACAGACAAAACCCGAAGATTCGATCAGATAGAATGTTACTGAGCTAAGCTACACATTGCTTGGCTCTTGCATCTTCATTGGTTCATAAAAATTTAAACTTCACACTACAGTAGACTCCCCTCCCCCCTCATAACACGGAAGATATTTTGTTATGGGAATCCGTGTTATACGGGTCCTGAGCTATACTCCACCTGGAGTACGGACTTCGCTTATAATCGCTGGAAAAATTATTGGCACTCCTCAGAAACACAATGATATTTAATGTTGCCAGTCAAAAGTTATATTAATGAGGAGCTAAAGCATCATAAAATCAGAACACATGTTTCAGCTGTATTTTTAATAATGTAAAACCTATTGGACACCTTGCGAATGGGCCACCCATGGCGATTTTTCATTATTGGGCGACTTGCGTACATGTCAAGTTAATAAAAGCTACGGAACGGATAGAATAGCCTGCCACCCATGGCGATTTTTCATTATTTGGCGATTGACACATGCTCACAACCTATATTGACTGTTCATTTAAGGTTACCGGAAAACCGTTATCCATATTTTCATTTACATAATCGTTTGCAGATTAGCGTACTTAACACCACGAATGATACCATCTCGTCGTGCTAGTCAATATCCAACGCCGCCCAGTATTTCTACTGGTAGCCAATAATCCAGCTGGACGAGAACCGGCTTTAAAATAATCTGCATTTTAATTATTTTTCATTTTCAAGATATTAGTTATTCTGTTTTGGAAAAACGAATCATCGCTCATTCTAAACTCTTGTTGTCTAAGCGAACTGATTATTTGAAAAGGGTCCCCTTTGTGTAACACATTTTGAGTTACTTATTTCATATAGTTTTTATTTTGGCGTAAAATGGGCGTCATTCTAACTCATGTTTGTAAATTTCACACGATTCTAGATACTTGGAAACGCTTTGTTGCAAAGGAATGAATGATTTTATGCCCAATCTGGCAACCATTCGGTTTATTTTTTCAGTTTTTTATTAATATCTTCTAAAATAATTCGATTTTCGAAATTTAAATCAGCTTAGCCGGTTCCTCGGAATTTTTCGAATCTGTGGGCACCTTAGTCGAAACTCAAATCCCCACGGTTTAGGAGGAGATACGCTGACAAGCTTCGACAGCGGCGGCGACAGCGGCCTTTACTTTTTTTTAGAATAGAGAGAAACTAGTAGTTAAAACTTTCAGCATGACCCATTTTATAGAGTCACCTTCGGCATAAAATCATTAAATCGCCTTGTTTGCATTATTGAGCTGCTGAAAATTCAAGGACCTGAAATGGGACATATAACTTCTTGTATGTTATTTGTACGGAACTTTACTTTCAATGATCATCATACAAATAAAAAGAAAGCATTTTTTTTAATGTAGGCTTAATAATTTAAAATAGAAAAGACGCCAAAAATATTTAATTAAAAGTGATTTTATGTGGTCGATACAGATTTGGCTGAAATTGTTTCTGGAAATTCTACATTTTGCCTACAAAGTAGCATATTTAGAATTTGTTTAAGAACTTTTAAAATTTCTTGCTCGTAAAAAACTAAATGTCTCATTTATTAGAAAATGAAATTCAATAGCATAATAACAAGATTTAAAAAGTGTTTATTTCCTTGATTTTTCTCTTCTTTTTGGTAATAGTACATGATTTCAGGAAGAAATTTGCAAGACATTCACTTCAATGCGAACCATTTTTACAATTTAAGCCGTATTATCGAAATTCATGCAGATATCTAATCTTTTTTAACAAATGTGACCACTTAAAATTTCTATAAAAGCACATCGAAGTAAGTAAAGTATACTTACGCTGTTGCAATCTGGAGTCTCAAGTGCTGCAGATACCTAAAAAAATTATGCGTTAGATAGAAATATGACGCTGATTAATAACTTGCATTATAAATCAGAGCTTTATAAAATTATGTATTAGGTGTACCGGAAAAAAAGTCGTTGCTTTACATAAAATTCAGACAAATGAATTTTCATCCATTATTGAATTAACAAACAGGCTGTGGTTAAGCACAGGACTCAATTTCAAAGCGAGAATTCTATAGATATTTTTTTTTTCCCTCTCAGAGAAAAATGGCCACCCTCCCCCTTTTTTTCACGTCTACCCTTCCTTGGAGTATTCTATTCGAAATGTTCTGAAATCTATGTTTAGGTAGTCGTGAGCATTGTATTTTAAGGCAAGAATTTTATGGATATCTCTTTCCTTCTTTGAGATCACACAGGATATCTGAAAAGAAAGTTTTGGCTCCCTATCCCCCATGAGTTACAAATTTTGGAAAATGCTCTGTTTTGTAGCGCCTATGTAATAAAACTCACGTTCCTGGCAATTTGACTGACGAAAATCGTGGGAACATAACCTCTTAGCAGTGTCTTGCAGCGGCTCATAACCTAAACGTTTTGCTTAAGAGGTAGGTCTCGATTTCGCCTATAATAACTATGCAACTTCATGTTTCATTGCTTACATTTTTTGGGTCCACTTTGTTGCTACTTCTACATAACGAGAATAGAGTTCCCCAATGTAAATTTTCAGTTAAACAACTCAATTTACGGGTGTCTATAGTTAGTATTTCAAAACAGTCCCTTTACCCAGTTATCGACACACCTGTCAATAATTGTGAATTTCACATAAATATGCTCTATGACATTATTAAGATTGTTTTCGATTTTTAGCACAATTATGCTCGCCCCCTTTTAAAAATAACGAATGGATCCAATTTTTGACAGGGGAGTGTCAATAACATGGTTCACGTTACAGTCAATAATTCCAATGTTAAGAACCAATTATGGGCAGCCTAAATATTCAGATAGTGTCATTTTCGAAATAAGTAGATAGGCATAATGAGAAATGTTAATAAGTATACATGTTGGACTAAAGCATAGTTTGCATGTCTGTGTCTATTCTCTTGCAATTTTTAAAGTAGACTTATTATAGTACCACCCAAATCGATGAATGGAAGTTAAAAAGTCGAAAAGCTTATATTTTCCATTTTTAGGTTGGCTACATCAAGTTAGTTGTTCTCCATTTTCAGGTTAGAAAAATGGCTACAACAAGCTCTTCTAAACAAAAAAGGAAAGGTCCAGTTGTAAGAAAAAAAAATCTGGAGTGACTCCACTCGACTTTCCAAACACTTACGATTAAGATCATTACAAAGCATTTAAATAAATTTTAATCGATGAATCATTCAAACATATATACCAAATTGAGACTCAATCGAATGTACCGTTTAAACGCTAGCGCACTTTCAACAATTTTTCCCCCCATAGGCCATAATGTAAAAGAAATCTTGGTCGTAGCCCTGTAGAAAAACTGTAAGTCCTATACACACCCAAATCAATACCGGTCTTACGATGGTGGTTTATAACATGTATACCGAATTTGAGCTCAATCCAATGCACCGTTTAAACGCTAGTGCACTTTCAAGAATTTTTCCCCATAGGCCATAATGTAAAAGAAATCTTGGTCGTAGCCCTGTAGAAAAACTAAGTCCTACACACACCCAAATCAATACCGGTCTTGCGACTGTGGTTTATAACCTATATACCCAATTTGAGCTCAATTGAATGCCCCGTTCAGGAGCTATCGTGTTCACTCACATACACACATCTCGTAGAAATAGCATAAATGAATTCAGAAGACCTCAAAATGTGTCCATACACCCAAATCTCGAAGTCTAATTTTTTCATGATTACAATACTTTCCTTACATGGTACATGTTCGGAAAGTAAAAATGTTTGAAGAGGTATAAATATTGGCAGCATTCAGTATTGTGAAGAATAGTATTCCACTTGCATGCAGCAGTCAAATTTTTGGGGGTACTACTCCGTATTAATTTGTTTACAAAGCAACCGCTAACTCCCCAATCAGTCGTAAAGCCTGGCTCCGTAAGTATTACAGCAAAAGGAAGAGCACGTATGGGAACACGCTTTTTATAAAGCATAGGAAAATCCAAGAAAAGTGTTCAGTGGTGACGAAACAGCTGTGATGCAGATCACATATTTAATTTTAATAATCATTTATTTGGCTTTCTTTAATGTAATCTATCCAAAATCATGTATTCTAAATCACTTCTGTTCTCATTTTTCTGCCATTTCGGCTTTTAAATATGTATTTTCGCTTTTCCCTTATGCATTTTTCTTGTTTATTTCTCTAAAATGAGATATTGTAGCGTCGTTGTGCTAAAAGTAGATTTCATTGCGTCCATTTGCAAAATCCACGGCCTTTTTGATTCCCCTCTTGGCATCCTGCTGGCGTAAGTTATATTTTTGTTGCCCTGCGACATCTTTAAAATTATTGGCTCGCGATTACGTCATTTTAATTTTATTGGATTAACTGTTAGGGTTGCTCTGGAATGGGCGTTATTAATCTCAGCCAGGTGTTTGTTCTCGCCCATGTGTCATTCTGTGCTGGCGTCATTTTTAAGTCATTCCATCTTAATTTCACTGTCCATATAGGACGTATTTTTTTATTTCGCTGGCCACCACCATCCGTTGCAATAATTTTATATTTCAATACTATCTTTTTAATAAAATAGTTTTTTTAAGTAGTTAGCGTCTTTTTATTACATTGCAACTAAGTGTATCGAACCTGGATTTTTCATGTATCACAACGCAGTCTTAATAATTTAAAACAGCCTAACTAATTAACTTCTTTATAACAGCATTTTCCCTAAATTCTGAATGCAAAAAGTATAGGCGCCTAAGGATACAAAGAATGTATACTTCTCGGTAAATAATGCGGGAAAAGAGTGCTTTACTGCCCATATTACAGCTGACGCTTGCAGTGATTCAGCCCCCGTCGTGTTAAAGGGCCTGATATCGTCCAAAGCGTTCCCGATACTTGGAATCTGAAGATGAGAGGATGACTTGTTCTACCTTTTACGAAAACTTCGCCAAAATTTTCAAACTTAATTCGAAAGAAATGTTCATTTGTGAAGAAACAGTCAATTCTTTAATCCTTTGAGGCGCAACCCTTTCCCAATGCCGAAAAAAGGGCAGCCGTTGCCATCGCTCGACTTAACGACCCGCAAGAGGGTGGACGATCGAAACATTCATCGCGTGCCCCAGATCGAGAGACCCTTTTCTGACGACAGCTGGCTGTGCCCGGCACAGCCTAGATCTGTGGCACGCGATGAACGTTTCGATCGTCCGCCCTCTTGCTGGTAGTTAAGTCGAGCGATGGCAACGGCTGCCCTTTTTTCGGCATTGGGAAAGGGTTGCGCCTCAAAGGATTAAAAACGATAAGATGTTTCATGGAGGCAATTAATGAAGACCCTTTGGAAAATACCGGAGAATTGTGTGACCAGGAGTTTATCAAGGCTCACAATATCAGGAGCAGAACGACATGTCTATTCAGTGGCGTAGCCAGGGGGGGGGATATCGGGATATATCCCCCCCCGAAATTTTTGGATTAGTGATGAAATTCCGTCTATTTATACAGATATAAGTTCATATCCCCCCCCGAAAAATTTTCCTGACTACGCGCCTGTGTCTATTGATATGTGTTTATGCAATTGAAAACATTTATCCCCATTTTCTGGAGAAACCAGTACCTCTATCATATCATGTCTGCAGGGGCGTAGCCAGAAGTTTTTCATGGGGGGGGGGGGTTACGACTACTGCAACTCGCATATATGCATGCATGTGTGTGATAAAGGAGTCAAGAATATACATTTTGTATGGCAAAAAATTCCTCATGGGGGGGGGGGGTTATGACCCCCCTAACCCCCCCCGTGGCTACGCCCCTGCATGTCTGTCACATCATGTCCTGAGCGTCGTAAGTCCTTCCTGTTAATAATTCCAAAACAGCCCGATCTGAGCCAAATCCATTGATACATGTGAAAGACATAGCACATGCTCAGCCTAATGCCTAGTGTACTGTCTTCAGCAGATTATAAAACTTACCCGAAGAAGATGAATAAGAGGACAAATGGACAGAAAAATCACGAACTGTAGAGCGAGCTGAATAAACAGCAGATTAAATTACAGAAAATAGAGGGAGAAGAGGAACAAGCAATAACGCAGTCAAGGTAGAAAGATTACCAGAACCAACAAACCAAGGAAAGCACACGAAATTTCAAGCGATGCTGAAAACAAGAAGAATAGGAACCATGAGAT
The DNA here is from genome assembly GCA_038373885.1 of Cheiracanthium punctorium. Classification (NCBI taxonomy): domain Eukaryota; kingdom Metazoa; phylum Arthropoda; class Arachnida; order Araneae; family Cheiracanthiidae; genus Cheiracanthium; species Cheiracanthium punctorium. The sequence goes on along the minus strand of JAWZYV010001345.1, from coordinate 196,400 downwards.
CAGCGAGATGAAAAGTGAAATTTTAGTGCAAAATTTATCAATCTATCTAGAAATTTATTTTATTTATTCATTTATATATTTTTTTGTAATAGTACCTTATTTTATTCAAAATAACAGCGTTCAAAATTGTACTAGGTTGTGAATATCTTGTTTTATTTAACTTCCAATAAGTGAATATACATGTCAATAATTAGCACTTATCCATGTCAATAACCGGTTCATTCGTGTGAATAATATGGGGGGGAAATTGCTGTTTTTCGAATTTCCTTTCATAAAACGGAAGTTTTTATTAATTTGTCTAAAATAACGAATGGAATCGGTAGTGCAGATCTTGGTAATAAAGAAAAACTTTGGAACATTAATATTGCTTTATCACGCTTAAACCCAAAGAGCGGGAAAAAAACGATACACTGCGGAGCGATCCGTTTCCTTGGAAACCGACCGGTTTTTCCGCGAAAGGGCTCTTTACGTAGTCCTTTTTCTGAGAATCCGCTTCCAATCTTTTCCGAGAATTTCCCCTCCCCGCTCAATTTTATGTTCCGCTCTGCTCTTGTGATCGAAAAACGCTCCTAAAGGAGAAGCTCACTTTTCGCTCCGACTGATCGAATTTCGTTCGTTTGATTTAAACGTGTAAATAAGAAAGTTAAGAAAATAACTCGAAAACTTAAAGTGTCAATAACTGGTGCCTTTACTCTATTGTTTCACACATCCTGCTCGCAATTTTTTGTAACTTCAAATTCACAACACTTAGTAAACTGAAGCCAGGATACCGTTTTCAGAAATTAACCTTCTTTCACTTTTGACTAAAGCTTTAAGAGTTTTCTATCGCGCTTATAAAATCATTTATTTTTAACAACTAATGCGAATGTTAACGAGGTTAATGCTCGCTTAAAACCGCGCAAATAAGTCTGAATATCTTTCTTGTTCGGTTTTCTAAGCACAAATATAAGATCTAATACTGAATTATGCAAGTAAATAAAATATCTGTATTCCATAAATAGTACAATACCTATTTTATCCTAAAAAATATTGTATTTTGGATTTCGTTTAGATTTTTCTTTGATTTTAAAAAGTTAACATTTAAATTGTTTAGATTTATTTTCAGTTACCATCGCGTAGACAACATTGAGTTTCTAATCAGAAACTTTAATTTTGAAGAAAGATGAAACATTTCTTTATCATAAATCCTTACTGGAGATCTACTTTCAAAAGTAGTTAACTAATATTAGAATTTTTCGTAATAAATAGGTTATTTTGTAAAAGTTTATTTAGAAAGTAGCAGAATTTTCAAACTGGAAAACTAAGCTAAAATAGTAATATCTTTTCACTGTCCCTTAAATGCATACAAGTAAGTATTCACTGCGATAGAGTAACTAGTTCTTCAAAACTTACCGTTTTCTTGACTATCATTAGCGTTACGACAACAGAGAATTCCATTACAACTATAATGCCCAAGGAAATCAAGTACTGCAACAAAGAAAAATTCGTGAATTTAAATCAAAACAATTTCAATTACAAAGCAAATTTTAAAGTAATTAGTTGGAAATCCAATATGTAGGTGTTTTTAACGAAATTTAAGCTGTTAAAGTCCGCCTAAACACTGAACAGCAATTTTCCATCTCCAAAAATGAAGTAAAGCTGACAGTCTAGGAGAAGAACTTTTCAAAGAAACCGTGGCTCATTATACAGGGCGACACAAAAAGGTGGTAAACGCTTTAATTCTTTATCTATTAGAGATAAGTGGATGATGTCTAAATCGAAAAACTGTTCAAAATAAGGTAGCGAAAAATACTGCTTTAAGAAAAAAATTCCTCTCGTCAATTTTCGAAAAGTTACACTTCTTGAATTTTACATACGACCCCCCAATACAAAAAAAATCCCAATCCCCATGAGTACCCCCCATACCCTAATGAGGTGATGTACAAAATTTCAGCTTTTCGCCATAAACTGCGTCAGAGATACTTATAAATAAAGATGACCGGGGGCTAGACAAGACTTTGAATGTAAACGTCTATTGCTATAATTGGGGGGGGGGGGGGGGGAATTCTTTTGTAAGTATGTACGACCACTAAAATGCGATTATCCGACGTGATTTTTTTCCCTTCGAGAACTATTGAAAACTGGTTTAAGTCGGCATGTATTTATCTTCATACCTGTGGCACTTTTTAGGATGCAAGTGTGAAATTTTGCACATCACCTCATTAGTGTATGGGGCACATTTTACTATTTGGGAATTTCTGTACGGGGTCATAGACAAATTAAAAAATGGCACAAATCTAAAATTCTCGTTAATTTTGAAAAGTTTAAAGAGAAGAAATTTTTTCTTAACAGAGTCCTTTCTCCTACCTTCTTTTAACCCTTTCACGCGCAGTGTTCCCGCTCTGGGAACACCCAACTCTGACGTTTTGACGGTTGCCAGTTACGAAGAATAGATTGGATTTCTATAAAAAGAGTGGCGCGTGACAGAGCTCCACGAGAATCCTTTACATTTTAGAACGTCCTTTCCCGTAAAAAAAAAAAAAATGGTCACGATTATTTTTAACAGCACTGGCATCTGCTGGAAAATGGAAGAATGCGAGAACAGCTGGATAGATTGCCCAATGCCGGAAAAGACGCTGGTAGTTAAGTCGAGCGACGGCAACGGCTGCCCTTATTCCAGCATTGGGAAAGGGTTGCGCCTCAAAGGGTTAAGGGATTCTAACGCGTTTTCACATTACATCTGGAGAAAATCCCTCAAAACTTCGGATATTAGATCGACAGCCACTCGTCGATCGGTCATGTTGGGGCCCCTGAAACTGGATCATCCGATGCGACTTTTTTTCCTTTTCATATTTGACACATTTTAAGATATAATTCTGAAATTTTGTATACCACATCTTTTGTGCATGGGGCACATTTTACTAACTGGGAAATTTTTACGTACACATTTAAAAAGTGTTTGTGTTTGAAAATTAACGAGAGGAATTTTCTCTTAACGATCTTTCCTATAGCCTTAGATATTTTTCTCAGTTCACATTGCTTACTTACCCATAAAGGATAAATTAAATCTCTTACCATCTTTTTTGAGACATCCTGTATACATAAAAAAGTTGAGATTTCTTTCTAGATTTTTTATATTAAAATTGTTTAACTTATTTTTGAAGATGACGACCATTAGCACAGAAGCGGAATCGTTTCAGTCTCGTTTTTTTTTTTTTTTTTGCAACAAATGAAGTTAACAACTGAAAGTAAAAGTCCCTCTTTGCATTAGAGTTGGTAGCGAAATAAAACAGTTCTAACTCAAAAAAATCAATATTTCATTTAGTTCATTATAAACTGTACTGCGCAAAAATTGCGAGATCTTTCTAATTATTAAATAAAAAAATTTAAACAATGTATTTTGAATAAGGATTAAGAAAATATAATCATGGAAAGAACGATCAGTTTTAAAGTACAAAATCAATCAAGTTTTTAAAACCTATCATTGTTTAACAGAAAACACGTACAACATTTTTGCCCACTTACAGGTAGTCTTTAAATCTTTTAGAAAGAAAAAATCCAATCTTACAAAAACTAATTTTATTCTGCAATTTCAAATTACATTTGAAACTATTTCAGAAGTTATTTAATGACACTCGATTTACTACAAAATCAAAACCTTTATGAAATAGTGTCTTTGAAGCAGTCAAAACAGGTTAACCATTTCTGAAACTTTGGCGCTGTACTCACCCCAAGTAATAACCACCTGTTTTCACAGCAAGCGCCGCACAGTCCTGTGAAACCGGAGAGAGACACGAAGAATCCAGTGGCAATCATAGCCTCTACCGCGTGCAGCACGATGGGTATGTTTGTCAGCATCAGTACAGACAACGCCCACTTCATTTTTATGGCCAAGATCAAAACGGAGAGTCCAATAAACTGAAATTAAAACCAAAGATTAATTGGGACGCAAGCACTGATATTTGATTATAAAAACGTACGCCCACTTATTTTCGACGATTTCTAAACGTTGGGTGCGAAGACACGAGTGCGGTGATTCTACTTTCCCGTCGCTCTGTAAGATTTCTTTCCAGAAGATTTTGTTATCAGATTTGAAAGTAAAAATTTCATCCAAAAAAAAAAAGAAAGAAATCCAAAAATGGCGCATTTTAACCCTTTGAGGCGCAACCCTTTCCCAATGCTGGAAAAAGGGCAGCCGTGGCCATCGCTCGACTGAACGACCCGCAAGAGGGCGGACGATCGAAACGTTCATCGCGTGCCACAGATCGAGAGACCCTTTTCTGACGACAGCTGGCTGTGCCCGGCACAGCCTAGATCTGTGGCACGCGATAAACGTTTCGATCGTCCGCCCTCTTGCGGGTCGTTCAGTCGAGCGGTGGCCACGGCTGCCCTTTTTTCAGCATTGGGCAATATCTGCAGCTGTTCTCGCATTCTTCCATTTTTCAGCAGATGTCAGTGCTGTTAAAAAGAATCGTGACCATTTTTTGTGCGAGAAAGGACGTGCTAAAAAGTAAAGGATTCTCGTGGAGCTCTGTCACCCGCAACTATTTTCATAGAACTCCAATCTATTCTTCGTGACTGGCAACAGTCAAGACGTCAGAGTTGGGTGTTCCCAGAGCGGGATCACTGCGCGTTAAAGGGTTAAGCAAGACTTTAAACATACTTAAAGACTCCCATTATTTTCAATATCAAAATAAACTGCGTGGTTTTCATTCAAAGAATGGTTTAAAATTACAAGATCCCGCTGATAAATTCTGCTATATCCATAGATTCACTCTTTTTTCTTCACTTTCCTCAAAGCTTTTGAATTTCAGATGCATGAAGTTTGTTAAAATATTTTTAAGTTTCAACGATGTCAACTTGCCTGTAAGTTTAGCGCTTAATATGAGCCTAATAATAAGTAGTTAGGCTCAGCCTGGCGCGAATGAAGCAGCAAGGCATTCAAAGATCGAAGTTGCCGAGTAGTACAAATATACTCAGAAGAGGAATCTCTTCTGTTGATTATTTGCGGCAAAGAAAGCAAACAGGTTAGAGCCAAAGAAACAGACACGAAAGTATTAATTTCTTAATCATAGTTCTTGGAGCCTATTGTACTATTTATTTTGTTTGGCCCAGTTAAAAAGAGCTTAGTATAACCACGTAAACTGTTTCCAACGTACAGAACTCTTTTAATAAGCCTGAATTACGTGTATTAATTTTGTTGTTTGAAATGCATCAGAATCTCTAAATTAGACTTTGAACAATTATTGTCTCAACACACCAGTGTATTAGCATATTTTGTCTATTCTTGTAAAAATAGTATTCATCTGATGTTTTCGATTAGACACATGGTATGAAATATAACAAAATCATATTGCAGTATTGTATTTGCAGTGTTTACACTTCTTTTCAAATGGAGCAGGGCGTATTTATTAGAAAGGGCAATTTTTATCGAGGAAAGGAGCACTTTCTTTTGAGAAAAAGAGCACTGTTCCCGACATTCCAATGGAGGGGGGGGGGGGGAAACTTTTCTTTCTATAAAAAGCAGGGTGAGTCGGCACTCATAAAGTTTGAAAAAGGCTAACCGGAAACACTACTTTGCAGCAATCATGGTATTCAGAGCACAAACGAAATCAGTTTTTAACTCTGCTGCAAAGTTAAAATAAATCAATACTTTTCAAAAAAATTGCGTGGAAAAACTGTATCCTTACTAGAAGTGTTATGTTAGATCCAATCAAGCATACTTTGTAACATTTTGGACCACTCATCACTAAAGCCATCTTGAAACGCTGATTTTAGGGTAGATTCAACTCGACTGGACAGGTTGAAGATGCGGGAATATCGCTGCTAATATAAGCTGCAAGAAAAACCGATTAAAAAATTCCGACTTGCACTGTATAAACAGCAATCGTTGAGAATTTACACAAAAGTAGCGCGAATAGTTTAGCTGTGTTGGCAAAATCTGTGCTTGTTTCCCAAATTTTTGTGAGATAACTAAATGGGTTTATTCCGGTGCGAACTCCCTGAGTGATTTAAATTTCCCATAAATATGGGCCGCATTCGTAAACGCCAAACGAGTGGCACTCGTGCAACGAGTTTCTATCCAAGGTGTTCGTAAAGGAAATTGAGTGCATTCAGTTTAAAAACTAAAGCGTACGTATACAAAACTGAGCGCGATTTGTTTCAAACGAAGTAAACTGAGCACGGATTTGGTTCAATGAGTTTGTTGAGAAGATTACTTAATGCACGTTGTTTTTGTTTAGAAATGGCGTCCGTTGTCATGGAAATGTATGTTGTTCTGAAAAGTATTTTAGCTTTGCTGAAGCTGCAAATATTATTTTTTCGAGGAGGAAATTCATGCGTATGTTAGAAAATGCTACGAAGTTACATAATTTTTCAAAGGGAATCATTTTCTTGTATTTTTCGTTTTAGTGAATCCAAAAATGCATCTTTTAGTGTCGAGATAGAAGTTGATGTAAACCGTTATGAGCGAAATTTGAACTTCTCTCGCTAAATACTTTTGAAAATATGAAGTTGAAATTTCTAAATTTTGATCTGTGCACTTCAATTAGGGCCACTCATTGTTTTAAAAATCCTGTTGATTTTATATTGAGTATGTACTCAAAACTCTCCTCAGCAAAATGAATGCATTCGCGAATTGTAAACCAACACGTCTCCTACGCGACGAAACTAAATAAACTGAAGTTGTCCGTAAAGTCAAAAAAAACTGATGGCCACTGATAGCACTCAACACACGCATTCCAGTTTTCTTACGAAAACTCGTGCAACGAGTTTGTCGTTTACGAATGCACCCTTAGTCCCTACAATACCACGTGGCGCAGCGCTTGTCACCATTTGATGATTGCGCATGTCTGGTTATTTAGGGTCCATTCGTAAACGACAAACTCGTTTCACGAGTTTTCGTAAGAAAACTGGAATGCGTGTGTTGAGTGCTATCAGTGGCTATCAGTTTCTTTTGCCTTTACGAACAACTTCAGTTTATTTAGTTTCGTCGCCTAGGAAACGTGTTTGTTTAAAATTCGCGTCTGTTGTTATATCTACTGAAAAGAGTTTTGGTACATACTCAATATAAAATCAACCGGATTTTTAAAACAAAGAGTGGCCATCATTGAAGTGCACAGATCAAAATTAGAAATTTCAACTTAAACTTCATTTTTTCAAAAGTATTTAGCAAAAGAAGTTCAAATTTCCCTAATAACGGTTTAAATCAACTTCAATCTCAATACTAAAATATGCATTTTTGAATTGACTAAAATGAAAAATACAAGAAAATGATTACCTTTAAAAGATTATGCACTTTCGTAGCAGTTTCTAACGTATGCATGAATTTCCTCCTCAAAAAGATATTTCAGGTTCAGTAAACGTAAAATACTTTTCATAACAACATACTTTCCATGACAACGGACGCCATTTCTAAACAAAAACAACGTGCATTAAGTAATCTTCTCAACAAACTCAATGAACCTAATCCGTGCTAAGTTTACTTCGTTTGAAACTAATCGCACTCAGTTTCCTTTGCGAACACCTTAGATGGAAACACGTTGCACGAGTGTAACTCGTTTGGCGTTTACGAATGCGGTCAGAGACAGGAGCCAGTTTTGTCAGTTATCGGTAGTTTTTTTACAGTTCCTCCGACGAAGTTCAGAAACAAATGCATCACTCGGGCAACGAAGCTGAGTAAACTGAAATCCTTCTTAAACTCGAAAGAAACTAGGACCACTAATCACATCTGTTTCACTTTTTGCACGGAAACTAACGGTACGAGTTCATGAGTTTATGAATACAAGTTGCTTTTGGAGGATTTCCAACCAAAAATTTAAACAAGTTATAACAGGGATTATTCGGAACAATCGAGACTACCACCTCTTGGCTAAGGGTCTGAATCAATCAACCTCTCTCGGTTAGGACTCCTTAGAAAGACACCCCCCCCCCTCCGGTTGGCACTCCCCCTTGAGTTGTCCTTCTGACGTGGATTTATGAGTGGGATTTCGGCCCAAGAACATTCCGAAATACCTGGTACACAAACAAATAACCTCTCAAATCAAATCAAAACCAATGTGTAGCACAGTGGTTAAAGCCACTTACATTGGGAGATGGCTCAAGTGGGGGGAACAGGGTTCTGTCCTCTCGCGGGGCCGTCGGTCTAGCGGTCTGGAGTTTTGGGCGGTTTTCTCCAGATGTAACGTGAATACGCGCTAGATACCCAGAAAATTCATCTCCCAAGGCGTTTGACCCCCCTTTGTATTTTTCATTTCTTTGACGTGGATTTATAAGCGGTTCCTCGTAAACATGCACACAAATCCGAATACATCAAGTTCCATCAAATCAAACAGGGATTACTCCTTCCATATTTTGTGGAACTTGAATGACTCGACAAGGGTGCTTGAATAGGATACAAATGACTTGCGAAATTTAGACAAAAGGACGTTCCATAAAACGGTTTTATTTAATGGTTACTTGACGGTAATAATTGCACGGTTCTTGTTCATTGTACATTTTAGCACTATATGACGCTAAAATGGCGTCTTATAGGAATACGTTTAAATGTTGTTAAGCACGTAATAGTCATGAACCTTTTGTGGTGGAGTTTTATGAGCGTCAATACTGTTATGAATTTCGGAGTGATGTGCTGTTTGGGGGTTAAATTTAAGTCAAAATTTGAATTCTACACGTCGAATAATTAAATTTTGCATTTTGTTGCATGTAAATCGGTTAACTTGAACGCTAGATAACTAGTTTCCCCATTGTTTAGCATAAGGTTTTGCGGATCTCGTCAAATACTGGCGATATCGCTTAGATGACTTCAATTTTAGAAACTTATTTTTAGCGTTCACCTAAAAGTCGCTAAGCTCTGTGACAATTGGAGATGTTTCATTAATGGGGCCAATAATGTTTGCTTTCCTACATTGGCATTAGGAAATAGCATTAGTACTGCATTATCAATATATACAATATTCTCGAAGACGGAATTATCACGAAAGTACTGGAAATATCACCAAAAGCTATAAAAATAGCAACTTTCCCTGTTCTTAGTTTTTGTGTGACTGCTCGTAGTGAATGCTGAAGCCCAAACGCTTGGAGTCTTTGCTTAGCGGTATTTTAAGTGACGCTTTCTCGCTTGTTTTGAGTCCTGCAAATTGTGTACAGCAGATTGTCCCCCGAATTCCTAGAACCAATAAAATTTATATTACGTCCTGCCAGCCGGACTCTTTACAAGAACTTTCCATATACACTGGACTTTTGAGTTGCTCACCTGAAAACTAGGCACTGATTTCTGCAACAATATCTGTATATGGACCTTAAGTGGACATCATTATCTACACAGATATTCATGAAAAGGCCAGAAACTATTCGTAATATGGATTATCTTGAATTAGACTATAAAAAAGACTTATTCTCATATTCTGTTATTGTTTGGTCTATTTATATGTACATTTACTAGGTTTTTTCAGATTATATCCTTAACCCATTTGTGCCCAGATATTTTTGCGACTTTCTTAGATTTTTGCTATTACCAGCAATAATAGATAAATTTCTGATGTCAGCTTCTTGAACAAGAGATGGTTTCTTATAAAATCATTATGTATAAAAATTGAAATGTCACCATCCTGCTTGCTCATGTTAAAATATTTTGTGGATTTGAGGTTCAATTCGTGAATAAAGGGTAAGAAAAATAAATAGCGTTTTTGACAGATAGCGAAAATGCCGTCCACAAAAAGGGACGCTAGGCATAAATGGGTTAATTAAATTTCTTATTTATGTTTTTATGAATTATACATGAACGTCTTGTGGATGAGCTGTAGTTAACCCTTTGTAAGGCAGTGGTAAGAATACTTACCACCTACGGTCTATCAAGTACAGAAAGCAATTAGCATTAGTGAATTTTCTGATGTGTGTTCAGTTATATATTGGATGTATATTTTTTCCATACATCAAGATTCTAAATTATATTTGGCTTATGAACTTTTCTTTCATTCGTAATTTTAAAGAAAGCTCGAATAATTACTCGAAAATGGAGCATAAGAATCATCGCTTTTAGTTAAATATTTTTGCGTTTCATTCCGTGTACAAGCAGCAGGTAGTTTTCCGACTGTGATTTTGTGAATAATTAATGTATTCTCCAGCAAAATTTCTATGTTTGTTTAATACTTGTTTCCCCAATTTTCACGTGGGATATTACAGTAGAGGGAAAATACATGAATTAATCCTAAAATATGGGCCAGACAAATCCCAAGTACTTTCGACTCTCTGCACATAAACTCGCATTATATAAGGTTAAAAAGACTCAAAATGGACAAGTGTGCTTTCCTAGAAGTCCGGAAATAAATATATACTCGAACAAGTAGGTAAAGGCACCGGTTATTGACACTTCAAGGAAATTTTCGAGTTATTTTCTTAACTTTCTTATTTATAACAAGGGGCCAAGGCCCCTAGACTCGCTACGCTCGCTTTTCGTATGAGGCATTCGGCCCCTAATAAGGCTTATTCGTAAAAAAGACATAATTTCAACTGACAAAACCCGAAGATTGGATCCGATAGAATGTTACTGAGCTACACATTGCTTGGTTCTTGCAGGTTCATGGGTGCATAAAAATTTAAACTTCACACTACAGTAGACCCCCTCCCCCTCATAACACGGAAGATATTTTGTTATGGGAATCCGTGTTGTACGGGTCTTGAGCTATACTCCATCTGGAGTGCGGACTCCGCTTATAATCGCTGGAAAAATGATTGGCACTCCTCAGAAACACAATGATATTTAATGTTGCCATTCAAAAGTTATATTAATTAGGAACTAAAGCATAATAAAATCAGAACATCTGTGTCATCTGTATTTTTAATAATGTGAAACCTATTGGACACCTTGCGAATTGGCCACTCATGGCGATTTTTCATTATTGGGCGACTTGCGTACATGTAAAGTTAAAAGCTACATGCTATGCCGACTTTTTACTATTTGGTGATTTACACATGCTCACAACCGATAATGACTGTTCATTTAAGGTTAACGGATAACCGTTATCCATATTTTCATTTATATAATCGTTTGCAGATGGGCGTACTTAGCACCACGAATTATACCATCTCGTCGCGCTAGCCAATATCCAAAGTGTACTATAACTGCTATAATGGCATAGTTAACGCCGCCCAATATTTCTACTGGTAGCCAATAATCCAGCTGGACCGAACCGGCTTTAAAATAATCTGCATCTTAATTATTTTTTATTTTCAAGATATTAGTTATTCTGTTTTGGAAAAACGAATCATCGCTCATTCTAAACTCCGGTTGTCTAAGCGAACTTACTATTTGAAAATTGTAAACTTTGTGGAACACATTTTGAGTTACTTATTTCATTTAGTTTTTATTTTGGCGTAAAATGGGCGTCATTCCAACTCATGTTTGTCAATTTCACGCGATTCTAGATACTTGGAAACGCTTTGTTGCAAAGGAATGAATGATTTTATGCGAAATCTGGCAACCATTCTGTTTATTTTTTCAGTTTTTTATTAATATCTTCTAAAATAATTCGATTTTCGAAATTTAAGTCAGCTTAGCAGGTTAATCGGAATTTTTCTAATCTGTGGGCACCTTAGTCGAAACTCAAATCCCCACGGTTTAGGAGGAGATAGGTCAACAAGCTTTGACAGCGACAGAGGCCTTTACTTTTTTTTTTTTTTTTTTTTTTTTTTAGAATAGAGAGAAACAATATTTATAAAGTTTTTCTTTGTGACCAAGATCTGCACTACCGATTCCATTCATTACTTTAGTCAAATTAATAAAATTTTCCGTTTTATGAGAAGAAATTCAACAGCAATCCCTTCCCCTCATTTTATTGTCATGAAATAACTGGTTATTGACATGCATATTCCCTTATTGGCAGTTAAAAAGAACAAGATATTGACACCGTAGTAAAAGTTTGAACAATATTTATTTTGAATAAAATAAGGTAATATTACAAAAAAAAAATGAATAAATAAAATAAACATTTCATGGTAGGTTGATATATTTTAAACTAAAATTTTACTCTTTCCATCTGAGTCATCTTGTGGTTCCCACTCTTCTGGATTTCCATCATCGCTTGAGATTTCGTGTGCTTTCCTTGGTTTCTTGGCTCTAGAATTTTTCTACTTTGTCTGCACCATTGCTTTTTCCTCTTCTCCCTCTACTATTTTCTGTAATTTAATCTGCTGTTTGTTCAGCTCACTCTACAGCTCGTGATTTTTTGTTCTCTTGCTCTTTTGTTTTCTTATTTATCTTCCTCTTAGGGTAATTTTTATAATCCAATGGAGACACTATCCTAGGCATTATGCTGAACGTGTGTTATGACTAATATCTATCAATGGATTTGGTTCATATCGAGCTGATTTGAAATTATTAACAGGAAGGACTTTTGATGTTCAGGATATGATATGATAGACATGTTATGTCAGAGATGCTGGTTTCTCCAGAGATTTAGGATAAATGTTTTCAGTTGCATAGATACATACCAATAGATGTCGTTCTGCTCGTGATATGCTGTGATGTGAGCATTAATAAACTCCTAAATTCTTCTCCGGAAGTTTCCTAAGGGTCTTCCCTAATTGCCTCGATGAAACATCTCATCTTTTCTAAGCCATGAAAAGAGCGAAATCTTCAGTATGTTTTGTTCCTGATTAAAATTTAAATTTTTTTTTACATATAAAACAATGTAATTTTTTTAATTATAAGTTGCTGCTTGCTCTGTTCGCTCGGACCCCGGATCTGGTATTTTGTTTAACAGCAGAACATTCAGAGCGCAAAAAAATGCTTAAAACCAAAAAAGTGAGCTGTTCTCGAAGGTTTATCCTGTTATCCTGGTGATTCTTTGAAGGAATTGACTGTTTCTTCACAAATGTACCTCCCTTTCGAATTTGAACATTTTGGCGAAATATTCGCAAAGAACAACTCATCTTCTCATCTTCAGATTCCAACCATCAGGAACGTTTTAGGTGATATCTGGCACTGTTTTGTACTTGAACACAACAGGACTGAATCACTGCAAACATTAACTGTAATAACTTTTTACTGTACGTAAAGCACTCTTTTCCCTCATTATTTACAGAGAAGTATACATTCTTTGTACCCTTAGGTAGGTGTCCATACTTTGTGCCTTCATAATTTAGGGGAAATGCTGTTTTGTCACCACTGAACACTTGTCTTGGATTTTCCTATGCTTTAAAAAAAAGCGTGTTACCATAAGAGTTCTTCATTTTGTTGTAATACTTACGGAACCAGTCTTATGACTGATTGGGGACATACCGGTTGCTTTGTAAACTAAATTAATACGGGGCACCCCCATAATACCTTACTGCTGTTGCAAGTGGAACAATATTCGTCACAATACTGATACCAAATTCTAAACCAGTCGCTCTACTGCAATGGACAGGAGGTGAAAGTTCACGTACACATCACGCACAAATCTTGCAGGTTAGAGAAGAGACATGTCTAATAAATGAGTGATTTTACTGTTGGAGGCAGCGCATTCAGGGGCGTAGCCACGGGGGGGGTTATGGGGGTCATAACCCCCCCCCATGAGGAATTTTTTGCCATACAAAATGTATATTCTTCACTACATTATCACACCCACGTATACGAATATATGAGTTGTAGTAGTCGTAACCCCCCCCCATGAAAAATTTCTGGCTACTCCCCTGAGCGCATTGATGTGGTCGAATCACACGAAAAAGAAATTTTTTTGAGAGGGAGTTTGCGGTTATGGGAAATCCAAAAAGCAAATAGATTTTATAATGGAAAATTCAGAATGCATGAAGAATATCAGGGTAAATACACTTGTGTAGGCTGCAAGAAATTAAGTAGAGAGAGAAAAGTGCTCCCGGAAAGAGAAAAAAGGAAATAATCCGAAATGTCTAAATATTTTATTACATTTCAAAACTATGTTTGTATAATTACTTATGTACTAGTATGCAGTTTCGTAAATAACAAAACGAGCAATATTTATAGCTTGTTTTTCTTGGCAATCAAATGTTTATACTCCTTTGAAACGACCATCTCTTTTAAAGACCTATTTTTTCGCGGAACGGAGGGTGGTCACTCCCGAGGAGTTTCACTATACGCGTTGAACATAGTAAATACCTCCTCATTTTTTGAGGTCAGTCAAAAACCCAGCGGCGGAGATATTCGCAAATTGTAGAAGTCGGTGTCCCTGTAATAGGGGTATCACACTAAGATCCGTCCGACCAACTTTTTCTGCAGATCAACTCTCTGGTGGATTTTCTCCCGTCGTTGCCTTGACGACGACGATCTCCAACTTTTACCTTTCGGAACGAAAAAAATCCGAGTCGGCCGAAATTGCGGCCAATCAGAGTACTTCTTCCTGCTACGTCATAAGCAATGGCGAGTATTCCGACGTTCTAGCCATTTCCTCTGCCATATTCTTTTAGATGGCTTTCTTCTTGCAGAAACAGCTGCTCCTATTATGGCTATAGCTAAAATACTTTTTTCTTCATCAGTAATCGTTATTTTGATAAATGTAATATAATCTCAACTTTCAACCAACGATAGGGTTAACTTGACGCGAAATGCTGAGTCACGGTTAGTAAAATATTAACATTCATGCCAAATCAGCGATGCGACGACTATTGGGAGTCGGAGACAGTATGTTTACTTTTGAAACCCTTAAAGATAACCACGCTTTCAAGTCCGTCGGGAGAGTGGGTCCAGCTCGGATTTTCCCTTTAGTGAGATACCGGGCACAATCGCCAGTCTCTGCGGAAATCAGCTAGTAAAACAAGGTTAAAAGAGGCTAGTAAAACATTCATAATTTATCCACTGAATATCCATATATATTGACTTTGAATCAGGGACGTAGCTAGGGGGTGGCAGGCGGGACAAGTGCCCCGGGCGCTGAACGAGAAGGGGTGCCTCAACCCATTTATGCCTAGTGTCCCTTTTTTGGGACGGCATTTTCGCTATGAGTCGAAAACGTTATTTATTTTTCCTAGCCTTTATTCATGAGTATTGAGCCTCAACTCTACAAAATATTTTAACATGACCCAGTAGGATGTTGATATTTCGATTTTTATGCATAATGATTTTAAAAGAAATCATCCCTTGTTCAAGAAATTGACATCAGAAATATATCTATTTTTTCTGTTATCAGTAAAAATCGAAGAAAGTCGCAAAAATATCCTGGCACAAATGGGTTAAAATAAACTGCAAATCAGACCTGTGAATGGAATGATAGCACCGACCATCGAATATTGAGTATCCCTCTTCAAAAAAAAGTATATGCCATTGTAACATTGAATGCCGGCCAAAGCTTACCTGATAATGAATGAGTGATCCGACAGCGATGTAAATCTTTGGCGACCATGAAGATTATGGATACGTGTCATGGCATTTACGTACCCAATATTTTACACTTGAGGAGCCTATTTAGATTATGAGCATGGCTCGGTAACCTGGTACTATTATTACAATCGCAAACCGAAGTTGTTTTGGAAGTAAGACAAAAGACTCATCGACGGGATTTGAAAATAGCGTAAGTCGAGGTCTATTTCTGTATTTCAGAATGTTCGAGATCATTGTAGATTGTTCCTCCAATAGGAAGTCAGTGAATCAAGTCCAGATTGAGTTTAAGCATTTTGAAGAGTGT
This sequence comes from Cheiracanthium punctorium, assembly GCA_038373885.1. Lineage (NCBI taxonomy): Eukaryota > Metazoa > Arthropoda > Arachnida > Araneae > Cheiracanthiidae > Cheiracanthium > Cheiracanthium punctorium. Next base: position 180,786 of record JAWZYV010001345.1, on the reverse strand, counting down.
TTAAGAATGCTATAAACTGTTCTATGGTGTGTTTTAGAGCCAGTTTCCTATATCACTTTTCCGTCATCGAAATCCATGGAGTTACGTTTGTTATTTTTTCCCATGCGAAAATTCCACGGTCAATATATATTGGTAAATTTGCAGATTAGCTCAGATATTTATAGGCCTTTGGGGGGGTCTCCTCAGGGCCATATAACTAATTCTGTCTACGAGCAGGAGCCCTGTCGATAGTCATTAGTAGTTTTCTAATGGAAATAAGCAGGAGTTCCTCTGAAATGTCTAAATAGAGAAGAAAAATCAATAAAATCTAGGGTGAATTTTAAGAGACCAGCATACAACCGTATTCATCCACCAGTAAAATAAAATATTAATTAAAAATAATATTCAGAACAAATTCAATTCATAACAAATTTTTATTACCGGCATTGTCATATCTCTAATGTCACGAAATATTTGATTTGTTCAAATTATAGAATATGTCAAATGTCCAGTAAAAGCTGCTTGAAACACGGTTCAGTGAAATAAGAAGCTTGGTGCTCATTGAATAAAATGTTTAGTTCCACAGTGCAAAAAACATTTCAATTAATTTTCCGTTGTTAAAATCGTTTCTTAAATTCAGTGTTCACGATACGGCGCCTAAGTGCAGAGGACTGATTTCTCGTGACAAACACTTTGTTTTTGCGAAGTCTCTTCGGTTTATTGTTGCTGTTCTTTTTCCAGGCATCGCATAGTCTCAGAAGCAACCATTCTACCATGTCGTACATCGTCACAAAACAAACGCCTAGGTACATGCCCATGTAGCCACCAATAACGCTGAGTAGTTCCATACTCTGAAATTGTCATCAAATAAAGCAGAGTTTAATTTCATATTAATATGAACTCACAAAAATATACTGTTAAAATTTTTAAAGCAAATAAACATGGATCAATATTTAATACTTCAATGCGCGGTGTCTTTGCCCTGAGGGCACAAAACTCTGACGCTTTGACTGCTCTCAGTCACGGAGAATACATCTGATTTCTATAAAATACTTAAAGGTGACATAGTTACACGAGAATCCTTTACTTTGAAGCACATCATTTCCAGTTAAAATTGTCAGAATTATTTTTACTGGCACTGGCATCTACTGAAAACTGGAGAATAACTAGAAATAGAAGAACAACTGGATAGACTGCCCAATGCTGAAAAAGGCAGCCGCGCACAGCCAGCTGTGTCAAAAAATGCTCTCTAGATCTGTGGCACGCGATGAACGATTCGATCGACCGCCATGTTAATGGTAGTTATTTCGAGCGATGGCAACGGCTATCCTTATTTCATCATTGGGTAATGGTTGCGCTTCAAAGGGTTAAGAATAAGTATCTCCATAGTAAAACGTCTCAAAAATTCCAACAACACAGGACTCTAACTAGCTCAAGAATTGTATGTTTGTGGGAGATATATGGTTGCTATATGGTACGCGCTTCATCTCTGTTTTTCCTAGCATATAAGTGCATTTTTATACAAAAACAGTCATTTAAAATTACAGAATAACACAATAGAAGTATAAGCACAGGAGAAGAAGAAAGTGACAACCACGGGCAAACAGAATTCTAATCCGAAACCGGAGGCAGGAGGCAGCGACTGCCTTGGAGATTAAAAGTGGAGTCCAGTTAGAGTTCTGGACGAGGCATTTGGTGACATGGGTTACCCTTTCCAGAATTGAACCCTCACTGAGGCATATATTTAAATGGCATATTCTTGAATAAAATCATCATAAATGGAAAATATTTTACCCAAGAAATTCTGTTCAATAACCTACGGCGTACTGTTTGCCAGTTACTTATTTGTGAAACTCAGCTAGACATTTTTGGCCATGTATCTTAGGGACAATACTAGAGACCATTACACTATGCAAAAGATAGTCAAATGGCACCTAAGTCCTAATTTACGAATCCTACTCCACGGCTATGAAGCGAGGTGAACCCAAAGTTTACAAGTTAATTGTCGCATTAGAAAATGTATTACTAAAAACGGGAACGTACTGCGAAATATCTTTGCAACAGTTACAGCAGTAAACCAAATTCAATAGTCAGAACATGGATCAGGTCAAAAATATCTTTTCAGAAATAGGATTTTTAAAAAATCTATTTTATCTTGAATTTCCGTTTTTTTTTTCCGAGTGCTACATAGAATTTCTCCATGAGAATTTCATCATGAGAAATAGGACTATGATAATGCACTATAATATACTTTTCACTTTAATGAGAAATAGCACTATAAATAAAACTTACCTCAATTTTTGGGTTGTAAGTCATATTCGATACTAAGAAGTCATCAAATACAATTTCAATCTTAAGGCGATTACACCTGCACATAATGAAAAATGCAAAACATACTAGCATTATAAAAAAAGTATATTTAAAAAAAAAGAAATAAAGAAAACCGGTTCCATATTATTTAACCATAACGGAAAATTATCCCATTCTAAATTAGAAGGGTTTGGTGAATTCTCCCCCAATAGTAACAGGTATCGCCAAGCTGAGTTCAGTTTTGGGAACCTTTTTTGGACGCCAAACGTGGCCAACTTAGCGAATTTACATATTCGCATTAACTACCCTTATGAAGAGGCGACGTGCAGTTTTTAAAGAAGGGGTAAGATTACGAAATTGGAGAAAGATTTGCTTTTTACTTTCCGAACATGTACCATGTAAGGGAAGTATTGTAATCATGAAAAAATTCGACTTCGAGGTCTTCTGAATTCATTTATGCTATTTTACGAGATGTATGCATGTATGTATGTGTGTGTGTATGTGAGTGAACACTATAGCTCCTGAACGGGGCATTTGATGGAGCTCCAATTGGGTATATAAGTTATAAACCACCGTCGCAAGACCGGTATTGATTTGGGTGTGTATAGGACTTATAGTTTCTCTACAGGGCTACGACATTTCTTTTACATTATGGTCTATGGGGGGGGGGGGGGAATTCTTGAAAGTACGCTAGCATTTAAACGGTACATTCGATTGAGCTTGAATTTGGTATATACGTTTGAATGATTCATCGATTAAAATTTATTTAAATGTTTGGTAATGATCTTAATAGTAAGTGTTCGGTAAGTCGAGTGGAGTCACTCGACTCCACTCGACTTACCGATTTTTTTTTAAATGAAATAAAGTAAATTTTTAAAAGCCTATTTTCTCCAGAAATATTTGCAAAATTACATCATATTCGAGTCCTTTACACAACACCATAAAAATATAATGAGGGGAAAAAAGCAGTATAACAAACTCACTTTGGAGTCCATTTTTCATAATGGGTACAGTTAAACTGAAAACATAAAAGAACAAAGTTATACAGAATGTTATAAGTCATTTTTTGATGTCATATATAAAGACAAATTATCACAAATTTTGATATAAAGTATCAATAATCGGAAATTGGTTTCGGCAAAGTGTTATCTAACATCTTCAAATGATACTTAAACGGAGAACAGGAGTACTTAGACAAAGCCCCCTTCTTTCTTTATGCATTTGAAATATCCCATACACTATCATCTAATTAAAAATTAAGCTACAGGCAAATACTATGAAAGCCAATAATCTTGTCGAAAAATAACTTGAGGTAATGCAAGAATAGAATTGACATGCAGATCTCTTCTCGTCCCTCACAAAAATTCGAGATCTTCTAGACTATGTAACTTCCACCTCTCAAAAAAGGACAAGATGGCGAGACCGTGAGGCATTCAAACACATATGCCGGGAAACAACGATATGAACAGAAGAAGAAGAATCGCTGCCGTTTGGTCTTTGCGTGCGACGAAGGGAACTAACGGGCTAATTATATGATATGCATGAGCACATGCTCCAATAAGGCTATGTTAGAAAGCGTCTTGTAATTGATGTGTTCGGCATGATTTGTCTTTCTTGCTTTTTTCCTGCTTAAGGTTAAGTCAAATGAAAACGAGAGACAAAGGAAATGAACTATTAATTATTTCAAAAGCAATCGCTATGTGTGTCTGTTAATACATTTGTTACCGTGAAAGTCCGAAAATTGGAGAACGTCGACACTCACCGGTGAATGTCGACATTCACATAATCGCTTGGTGTATGCTCCAAATATTTGCCAAATATCCTTACACCGACGAATATCGACATTCACCATGCACGAATGGTGAATGTTGAATAGATCGGAGATTTGGATTTTGATCTCCATATTTCAGGAGCGATAAAATTCCACAAGGGTGACGTAACTTTTTCGTCTATCTTACTGAGAGGAGTAACCATTCACGGTGAGAAGAGGGGTTCGTCCCTCTGTAAAGGAGTTTTCGCTGTCGGACGTGTAGCTTTAGATTCTAACGTGAGACGAGATACTCGATATTACTTGCCCTCTTAATAATAACAGCAGTTGTGCTTGAATAAATGTTAAGCCTTTAGTTTTAAATTTAGCCAATAAAGAAGTTTTTTACTTTTGCATTTATACCGTATATGTCCAAATAGAAAAAAGCTTACGTAACAACACATGTAAATAAATGTGTTGTCATCATCGAACCTTGCATAAGACTGACAAACAACAAAACTTGAATCGCAGCAAAACAAAGGATTTGGCGACAGACTATCGCCCTTCTGTTGATCTCGTCTTCTGTTTTGGACCTCCACCGCAGTATATCTGTGATTGTCGCCATACACGGAGCCCCCGGGAAGCTTCTTCACTCGCGGCGACCCCGCCATACACCGGTGATGGTTCGAATGTACAAGAATATAATCAAATATTCGGTCTTTCATCGATGTATTTGGTATATGTCGACATTCTCCAATTTCGGTCTATCCCAGTAACAAATTTATCGCACTGTGAGACAAAATCGTCAGTGTTTTCATGGGAAAATGTTTGAGGTGGCCTTCGGAGCAACAATCGTTCCCAAGCATGCGCCTCTTCATCCAAAGCAAACAGATGACCGCCTACTAGCAATTTTGATCGGGCTACCACCGGCCCCGCAGCCAGCCGATGACGGCCCGAGCAAAATTGCTAGTAGGGGAATGTCTTTCTTGGGGGGCTTTAAAAATACGGAGAGACATTTTTTCTTCTAGGCAGGACAGAACCGACAGGGTCTTCAGTCGGAACAAAATGATGGCCGTCCATTAAGCCTTTGAGGCGCAACCCTTTCAAAATGCTGAAAGAACGGCAGCCGTTGCCATCTAGGGATGGACGCGAGACGACTTTTTTGCAAGACGAGACAGAGATTTTCAGCTTTTTTGCGAGACGAGACACACATTCTTAACATTATGATATAGGGATTTTTGCGAGACGAGACAAAGGTTTTAGGCTATTTTGCGAGACGCGAGACGCTTATTTTTTGTCTCGCTTCCTCCATCCCTATTGCCATCGCTCGACTGAACGACCCGCAAGAGGGCGGACGATCGAAACGGTCATCGCGTGCCCCACAGAATCTAGAGACCCCTTTTGTTGACGCTGTGCGCGCCAGCTGTCGCCAACAAAAGGGGTCTCTCGATCTGTGGGGCACGCGATGAACGTTTCGATCGTCCGCCCTCTTGCGGGTCGTTCAGTCGAGCGATGGCACCGGCTGCCGTTTTTTCTGCATTGGGCAATCTATCCGGCGGTTCTCGCATTCTTCCATTTTTCAGCAGATGTCAGTGCCGTTCAAAAGAATCGTGACCCTTTTTTGTACGGGAAAGGACGTGCTCAAAAGTAAAGGATTCTCTGGGGAGCTCAGTCAACCGCCACTATTTTTACAGAAATCCAATCTATTCATCGTGACTGGCAACAGTCCAAATATCCGAGTTGGGTGTTCCCAGAGCGGGAACACTGCGCGTTAAAGGGTTAACATTCCTGGTCGTTTGAATATGGTGGCGTCTATTTGCTTCGGACGAAGAGGTGCACTCCTGGGGTACAATTCTGGCCCATAAGCAACCACATTTTTCTTTGAGGACACTGACCGTTTAGTCACACAGTGGGACAAATGTATTAACAATTACTCTGCGGATACTTTTGAAATCATTGAATAGCTCATTTACTTAGTTTTCCATCTGTCTCGCGTTTCCATTTGACTGACCCTTATATAAGGATAAAAAAAAAATATCGTCTGTTCGAGCCTCGTCAGGGGGAGACCCCCTTGAACCCCCCTCATTATTGAGTTTCATGATGGCCCTATTAAAACGATATTCATGGACTATGTCATTTTATCGCTCCTCTTTCGAGTATTTCGCCTGGTCACCCTATGTTTAAATTTGTATGAGTGTCACCTATTGATAGAAAAATACATGGGGTGCCTATTCTGCAGCTTACGAAATAGTGTAACAAGAGATTAAAGCTGCCGGGAACGAATAGTATTTAAATATATGTAAAAAAAATACATGTGAAGCCTATTCTACAGCTTACGAAATAGTGTAACAATAGATTGAAGCTGTTGTGAAATAATAGTATTTAAATACATTTAAAAAAATACATGTGATACATATTCTACAGCTTACGAAAGAGTGTAACAATTGATTAAAACTGTTGTGAACTGATAGTATTTAAATACATGTAAAATTATGTCGCATTTTTGGGACACGTTTTTCAATAAAGGGTGTTGAGAGATAAAATGACTTAGTCATTAAAATAATAACAAACTTATTTGTTAAACGTAGGCCTGTGTAGCCAGTCAAAGACAGAAGTGTTGCGATAAGGTGAAGCAAAAGACGTCAAACATGCTTTTGTGTTTGGACCAGAGACTGAAATATGTATTGGCTCTCTTTAAATAGAGTGAAATGGCATGTGCAAACCAATAACTCTAACTTCCTGGAACCGATTTAACTTGAATTAAGGTATTAAAAAAAAAAATAGAAATAAACGTATGCATAATTAGAACTTAAACGGGAAGTGAAGCATTTTTATCATTATTCTGTGAAGCATAAGGAAGATTAGGGACATGGAGCCATTTTATGACACCACAGCTCTATTGCAAGAGAAAGGAGAAGCACTGGACTTTTTAAATCTGTGTTGGTTTATTATTAATGACTATGTCATTTTATCTCTCAACACCCTTTATTGAAAAATGTGTCCCAAAAATGCGACATAAAAGTATGCGACATAATTTTACATGTACTTAAATACTATGAGTTCACAACAGCTTTAATCTATTGTTACAATATTGTAGAATATGCTTCACGTGTATTTTTTACATATTTAAATACTATTAGTTCACAACAGCTTTAATCTATTATTACAATACTTCGTAAGCTGTAGAATAGGCATCCCATGTATTTTTCTATAAACAGGTTACAATCCTAAAAATTTCAACATGGGGTTACCAGGTGAAATACACGAAAGAGGAGCGATAAAATGAGATAGTCAATGAATATCGTTTTAATAGGACAATCATGAAACTAAAAAATGAGGGGGATTCAGGGGGTCTCCCCCTGACGAGGCTCGAACAGCCGAGTTTTTTTATTATTATTATTACTATTACTTTTATTGTTATTATAGTTGTTGTTATTATCGTGCCTGTTTATATAACTCACAAGTGGAAAATATCGGCCATACAAATGAATTCGTTCGGATTTTTCTTTCATTCAACTTATCACCCAAGTTTTAGTTTTACTTTCGTTAGCGTTTTATAAGCACAGATTACCTTGTAAGGAATTTATTTACTTCCATCATTTCAAAGACGAAAAAGACAACGACTTTCTTTCAACGTCTGCAGCGTAGCGTTCAAGTTCCAAATAGAGAAAACAGCACTTTATTCTAAATGTACTATCGTAGTTTATGCCAATTTGCCCCCATGATCAATTATCGTATACAAGGTGTCCAAAAAGGTGCTAACGGGCTTAAATTCTTTATCCATTAGAGATAAGTGGGCAATGTAAACTGAAAAAAAAAATGTTCAAAATAAGGTCGGAAATAAAAGACTCCGTTAAGAAAGAATTCTTCTCCCTCATTTTCAAAAAGCTACGTTTCTTAAATTTTACTCCGACCCCTGTACGAAAAAGTTCCCACATAGTAAAATATGCCCCGTACACTAAAGACGAGATGTAAAAAAATTTCAGCCTTTCATCATAAAATGCCTCAGAGATATCTTTAAACAAATAGGATCGGGGTCTACAAGTGAATTTAAATGTAAATGTTCATTTCTAGAGTGGAAAAAATGTTTCCTTTCGTAATTTCTGTACGACCTCTGAAATTCAATCATCTGATATTCCCTTCGTATTATTTTTCCCTTCCAGAGCCATTGAAAAGTGGTTTAAGTCAGCATATATTTATCTTCATACCTCTGACCGTTTTCAGGATATAATTCTCAAATTTTGTGCATCACCTCATTAGTGTATGGGAGCACATTTTACTCATTGGAAATTTTTTTGTACGGGGATACATTTAAAAAGTGTAACTTTTTGTAAATGAACAAGGGAATTTTTTTCTTGACGGAGTCTTATTTATGACCTTATTTTGAACATTTTTTTCAATTTACACTGCCTACTTATCTCTAATAGATAGAGAATTAGCGCCTTACCACCTTTTTGGGACACACTGTGTAACTGGGAAAGGGAAATCATGATGCTACAACTTTCCGTTTATAAAATTGGCAATTTGGTCAATTCACAATAACATGCAATTGAATTTAACCTCAGCCCATAAATTATTCTTAGTATTCTATTTTCTCTCTTAAAACTAGACCCCTAAGCATTCATGATCGCACAATCTCTCAAGTTTGCATAGCAACATCTATTTTAACCCTCTCGTCAAAGAATTATGAAAAATCAGAGAAAAATATCTGTCTACCATTGAATGCATCTGAAATACTATTATAAATCATGCAAAAATATTTTTTTCTAATGTCGATTCATATTAGATTTTTCTAATATTAATTTCTGCCTTTACGAAGCATTTTGTTACGCTAAAATGAATTTAAAAGGATGCACCTATTAGGTAAAGGTTGAGGAATAAGAAAAAAAAACGGTTAAAAAGCAGCGTCAATATTTTCTTAATTTTTCTCCTGAAACAAGAAGCGAAAACTGTAAAAATGATCTAAATGGACTAGTACTGCAATCTAGGCACGATTTATGCATCGAGTGAAGAGCCTCCTATACTTTCTACATGAATGAAGGATATGGATATCACTGGAAGAAAAAAAAATACTAAATTTAATTGTTTTCTCTCTCAATATTGCTATTTTAAGTAGGAGCCTCCTATGAGGTTCAGGGTGACGAGAGGGTTAAAACATTTAGTTTTAGGTCAAACAATTTCAGTATACTGTACAGAAATAAAATTGAATGGATAAAAATATACTTTATCAAAACTTACTCCTTTCTGGGCAACAATCAAAGTCTGAAATAGGAGCAAAAATGTAAATTAGAATAGTAAAATAAAATAGCGAGACATTTTTTAAGTAAATAAATTCACCTCTTAATGTTATTCTTTAGTTTGCATAAATTAAAAATCGACTGAAAGAACAATTTACTTACAGCAACTTATTTTCGAAGCAGGTACAAATTTACATTGTTCTTAGTAAAAGTTTAGAAGAGTGTAATTCGATGATAAGTTACTTATTTTATTTATCTTAATGGCAGTAACAAAGAATATTCCAAAGAAATTATTTTATCACTTCAATAAAGGAAACAACACATTATTAAATACGATGATGAAATATGCTGAAACTCAGTTTTTCTAACCGATGGCACAACTCCTAAACTTCATATTCCAATTTATAAAGAGCTTTTATTGTTAGAAGTATAGATAGTCATCCTAAAATTTTAGTTTGCGGCCAACTTACAAGAAAATTTATTTTTCTTTTCGCACTAAATACGATAGAATAAGAAAAATCTGCTCTACTATGAACTGTTGAAACTTTTGAAATAGTTATTGCTGAAAGCTATCGAATTGAGCTTCATATAGTGAAAAAAACCATAAATAGATTGAAGAGCAATATAGGGATCGTTGCTTGTCAGTATCCGTAAAATGTTGCAAAACCAGCTCAAGATACGATGAAAACAGTACAGTGGAAGAGAGATCGAACCTTCCGTATTAGCCAGACTTGGCCCTTATCAGACAATCAAACTCGGTTTGGTAAATAAACAGCATCAAAACGTTAACAGTTTCAATGAATAATTACAGTTATGAAAAAAAAAAGGAAAGGAAATGGCAAATAGAAGAAAATTATGGAAATTAATTCCACATTTTTTCCCTCAATTTCGAAAAAAAAACTTATTGGTTTTCAGCAAAGACACATGAAAAAAAATGTAGAACACTTTTAAATGAAACATGAATAAAATGTATTGCAGAACAGAAATGACTCACCTCATTTTTTCCAGTTTTCAAATTTTTCTAAGAATAGAAAGAGAATGATGAATAAGTTTAATGAAAGATATTTTTTTCTTTTCATTCATAACTATTACTCAAGTTTACTTCATAAAAATAAAAGTGGTGAGATGTTTCGTCTCCTGCTTAACTAACATGAATACGAGGAAAATTGAAATAGATAATAAAGTCTTGCTTGAAACGATGTGTGGACTTCTTGCATTATTTTATATCTGAGGCTTCAAATCGAAGATTACAAAATACAATTGAAAAAGTTTCTCCTGTCATGGAGTCCTGTCTGAAATTTAACACAAGTTTGCCGATTAGTGCTCCAGTCGAAAGGCCTTTTTCATTCGCAGGCATTATATATGCTCCAAAAAGAAATTGACAAAGCGATAATCAGTTCGGAGAACTAGTTTTTTTTAAGCAAATCATTCTTTCTCTAAATCATAGCGCGATAGAATCATTATACTATCTTTTAAAAGTCCTTTTCATAATTTCTTTATTAAATGGCATACTGTTAAGTAAATTAATAGAATGGCACACTTTTCTTTTGTAGTAATATATGAATGCATCTTATGCTTGCGTGATTATGGCAAAGCTACACTAGGGCAGTCTGCCAAAGATTGGGGGGGGGGTGCCTAGGTAGGAGGACTTTCTAAGGGGTACTAACTCGTATTCACGTTACATAAGTCCAAACATACCAGTTGCATAGGTTTCTAAAAAAAATTACTTTGTCAATTCAATAAAGGAAACAACACAATATTAAACGAACGTTTTCACGTTCTGGAGAAAACCTCACAAAACTCCAGACCGTTAGATCGACAGCTGCGCGATGGGACCCGCGCGAACCCGGGATCTTCACACTTCAGCCTTCTACTATTTTCAGTGACATAACCACTGTGGCATGGTGAGGCTATGAATGCATCTTAAAGTAGAATAGAGATGAGACGGGCTCAGCCCGAGCCCGGGCCCGACTCGGGCTCGGGCTCTGTAATTCACGATTGCGTTCGGGCTCGTGAAAAATTTCTCCTTTGTTGAACATACTCCTTGAAACAGATTTTAAAAAGTGATTCATGGGATAAATAGACGTACTTATTGAAAAAAATAGCGGCACGGGGGACTAGAAGGTGTGTGAAGCTCCAAAATTTATTGTATCCTATTAATGAAGTAGTTAATTTTATTTGTCTTTAGCTGAAATTTCGGGCTCGGGCGGGCTCGGGCTCCAACTTTAATAATATTGCTCGGGCTCGGGCGGGCTCGGATTAAAAGTCTTCGGGCTCGGGCGGGCTCGGGCTTCAATAAATGAGCCCGAACTCATCTCTAAAGTAGAAATGTAATTTTATTCATCTTCGTTTAGAAATATATTTAATTTTATATTTCAATTCCATTCATTATCACTTAAAATAACGTTCAATAAATACTTGTGGTTTTGCTTACATGGCTTTCAAGATGCGATTTATTCCAGGAAACATTTCTGTATATAAAAAAAAATAAAAAAATAGTTACTGTTACGTTTGTTTTTTTTTTTTTCATCTTAAAATACATTGGAATAAAATAAACTAGAAGTTTCTGTAAAAAAAAAAAAAAAAAAAAAAAAAAGTATTTTGTATTTTGTAAATTTTTGTGTTGGAATGAATGCAGTTTGTATTTTGTAACGAAAATACATTTTTCATGTATTTGGCCAAACTCTGGCTATAACCCTATAGTACTGTTGAAACTTAGTGTTGTTATTTAAAATTGACACCACAATGGAACCACCGCCCGACTTGGCGCGAAATACTCTGCGCCAAATTACTTGTCTATTTCTTTACGATGCATTAGCATATTACACAAAATTTGAACATCGTAACTTTAACTGTGCCGAATTTCACGCTCATCCGTTCGCACAATGTACTGCAAAAGGGACACAAAGGTTTTCCTTAGCCTATTCATATATACATAGATAATTGAATATCTAAATGACTCAAAAGAGCTCGTTTGGTGTTAATATTTCTTTCCAGCTGAAAATGTCTAACGAAAATCCATTTTTTTCAAAACAACTTACAAAATGCAAAAACAAACCAAATACAGAAATGTACCGTTTTTAAAGGAAATTTTCGAAAATTAAAACATTTTTCGTCTTTTAACAGAAAATTGCCGATTCATGTGGATAACGGTCATTTTCCTGAAAAATGAAGTTGGAAGTATCCTGAATTTTCAGATTATTTTTAACTGTGTATCATCTCACAAATTTTCCTCAGCTTTAGTCGAAAGTTCTCCGTTTGTGTCATATAGAAAAACGCATGCCATTGATTTTCTTAATGAAATATTTTAATATAATGTTGTTTACTTACAAGCACTTTCTTCACCAGTATGTTCTTTTCCTCTACTAGCATTTCATAAGACGTAAAACTAGAAAAAAAAAAAATTTAATTACGAAAGAGATCGTTTTATTTCTTATCATAAAAAATATTTGCGGAAATTTTCTAAAGTTAATAGTTCTTGGTGTACTTCTTAAATGCTAAAAAACCGATTTTTAATAGTCATTTTGAAAACAATTTCATTAGTCTATTTTAAACATAAGGTTTGTATCGTTCAGGATTCCAAACAGCTTTATTTTTGATGAGCACAGTCATTAGACCTGAAGTTCTTATAAAATATATTAAACCAGGACTGATAGATGCATAATCAAATGTATCATTTAATTAAACATTAAAAAGATAAGCAGGAACAGTGAAAATGGCCGGATTGCGCAAGCGCAACACAGTTATAGACTGTCCAAAGGGACAGAGCCAGAAAAACAAAGATGAACACAGAAAGGGAATCTCTGAAGTTGCGTCTTTGTTAAAGGACATCAAATGCGATCGGATAGATAAATTAAAGTGACAAATAAGTACATTTTTATGTTTTTTTTCCGTTTTCTGGCAAAAGTGATCAAATAGGTTAACTTTTTGAGAGCAGCTGGCATACCATCTGTGACAGAATAGAATCAAGACCACAGCCCGGAGTCGGTACTTATTTACTCTCTCTCTCTCTCTCTTCTTAAGTATTTTCTATTCCTTCCTTTTTCGACTACTTACGGTAGAGGGGGTAGGTACTATAGGATACTACCTTCAGGCACGGCCTACCTATTTGGTTTAAAGCCTGTTTTAGTTCCTGAAGTGTCCTATTGTCCTGCTGAACCCTAGCTCCAGGCTCAGGTCCAGCAAGCAGCGGTTTCCCTCATTTTTATTTTTATTTTTTTTACAGCACAATTTTTGGATTACAATTAGTAAAATACATCAGTGTTATACAATATAAAAGCAGTTAGTTCACAACGATTTACAATTGCTCACACTATTGTTCTTAGTAACATTTGACCATATATACATATATTTAACACGTTCCTTTTTTTTTTCTTTTTTTACAATTTTGAAAGTTAAAAAATATATATATATCTAAAAGTAAACAATAGGCTTGAGAATGATAAGATTTTCAGTCGTTGAATATGTAACCTTTAAAAAAAAAAGAGGACTGTGTGTGTACAAAATCTGCCAGTCATTGGAAGAAAAACTGCGCTGTAAGTAAAAGATTAAAGGTTGAAGCAAAAAGACATTACAGTATTTGTTTATAATCAAGGCTTTTAGAACCCAGTACATTCGAAAATTTTTGTTTCTCCTCCTAAAAGAGCTATCTATAAAGAGCTGAACCAAGGGCGGATTAAAGGGGGCGACCGCCTCCCCCCCGAGAAACAAGAAATTAATGTAAAAGATCCTATTTTACTTCCATAAAATGGATGGATATGTCAATCTTCTAACTAACCGCCCCCACCAACAACCTAATCCCGCCCCCCCGACAAACTTTCATTAATCCGCCACTGAGCTGAACATATCATGCACTATTTTCGAACAGAGAGTATTCTTAACTAGAGTAGCGTGCGTCAATTTGTTAAACAGACGAACATGGAAATTAAAATGAGAACTGTTCATAAATTTTAATGAATTAAAATTATTTTTTGTGCTCTATTAAAGACCTGTAGGATATGTTGCAATAAAATGATTCAGTATTTCTTTGATCATAAATATAGATGTAGTTTGATTTTAAATGATATATCTTTCTAATTTATATTTTCAGACATTAGTTGGCAAGATTTATACTCTTCACTTTTTTCACTTAAGTATCATTTTATGTGTGTTTTAACACAAAGTATTTATTTATTTATCTTTTAACACCAGTATTTTGAGTGTTTTTTCTGAAGATTTGTACTCATTAAAAAGTTTGATTGCACTTGGAAACATACCATTAGCTTTTATCTGCATATTGAATCCATGTTCTTACGTCTCCAAAAACTTTCAAGAAACTAATGCATTCCTGAACATTTGAGAAATTCTGTTATTATTTTGAATTCAGAAAATGTCTATAAACATATTATTATCTGGAAAAGTAAGAATTTTTGAAAATATTTTTTTCTTTCTATTTATGTTTTAGAGTGATGGGGTAAAATGAGTATACGGTTACGCTTAGTTAATATAGTATGTTTCCAAATGTTCCTAATAAACTTTTTAATGAGTATAAATGTTGCCTACTCATGTCTGAAAATATAAGCTAAAAGAAGAAAAATAATTTTTAAACAGACTACTTACATTTTAGATTAAAATTAAATATCTACCCTTTTTATTCAACCTTACCCTGCAAGAATATGAATACAGTGTTTATCTAAAACCTAAGTGTAACATTCATTATATTTTTTTATGTGAATAATTTGTAAGTTCTGATAGGGAAAAAAATTAATAAAGTGTATTCATGGTTTTTTTTTTGGCTTTTGATAATCTATCACTCAGTTTACCTCACATTTACTCCCCCCCCCCAAAAAAAAACAGATCTTAATTAAGTTTAATATTTTTGTATTTAAAGCAGATATAATTGTACAAAATCTTTTAAGGTGCGACGAGGATGGCAGAAAAAAATTATGCATTTTAACATTATTAGTAACAGAAAATAGTCGGTGAATTTTTAAAAAAAAATGCTTGTTTTCATATCCATTTTACCCCCCTCCCCCTTACCCTAATGCTACGAGTATAATTTTCATTAGGGTACACGCCAATTTTGTAGTGATCAATGCACATTGACTGTAGTTAGTGCATGGACAGACAAATTATGAACACTAATTGTTACCTTACAAGAACTTTCTACTAATGGAGACAAAAATAAATACTTACTCGCAAGGTTGGTTATATGAGTCAAGAAGTGAGGAACATTCGTCTGCAATGTCGGATAGCTCTGTTGAAAAGAAGAAGATGTATTCAAATACATTAGATGCAGGGAATCTCATCGATTGCATAACACTTTTCAACACCATCTTACTTGCGCTTGCAATAATACTTAAGGGGACAGCCTACTTTTAAGAATGGGAAAATGTATAAATTTTAGATCAACTTTCATAATTTTTAAAAAAATAATGAATGCATGCAGAAACATAACTTTTTTTCAGTTAACTACTATGACATTACTCTATTGATTAAAAATATTATTTTAGTTTATTATAAAGGTGATAATTTAAAAAAAATTATTTTACCACACAATATTGGAAAAAAAAATTCAAGGGTACTTTCCCACTGCGCGCAAGATATCTCAATTAGAATTCCTTTGAACCTCATAATTTTTTTCTAAATTAAACAAAACATTCAAATTAACAATCTAAACTAAAATGGTTTAATTATTTTCATAATTTAAATTTTAAAAAATCATTTAATCTGAAAATTTAAATTACCATAAAAATTTTGATAGTTTTACAATCATAACTTTTTTTCTATGAAACACAACCATTTCATTTTAGTTCATTTTGTTCATTATATTAGAATAAATGCCTGAGAAAAATTTCAAGTTGATATCTTAAATAGTTTTTAAAATATCATGCGCGCAAAATTGAAAAACAGTGTTTTGAGAAAACGCCAATTAAAGTTCAAATTGTTGTTTTGGAGCATAAATTTTAATTTTTAAAAGTTAAAAACATTTTCTAATGAAACATTTACTATTTAAGAATAATTTTACGGAGTACTTAATATGATTAACCCAAAATATGTTTTAATATGGCTTAAGAAACATCAGTCTAAAGAAAAGCTCGACAATTGTAAATATGAAAATATATGTACATACCTTAACAAAAGATACATTTTTAGGATATAAAGGCATTAATATTGGTAAAGTACATGTTTTGAAGTTATTTTAATAATTATATCCATATATATATATATTTATTTTTACTTTGCAACATAACAATTTGATTTTATTTCACTTTATGAAATTTCGATTTAAAATTTTCCGCTTTCATGCACAATGCCTTCGTTTTCTTTTATTGCCTCAAACTGAGAACTGATGAGCATTTTTCTGGCTCTTCGAGTTTCTAAATTAAATTCTGTACATTTCTATTCTCCCTCTTTTATGCTTTGAGTGTCAACCTTAGTTGCAGCTTCTACAGCATGCTGCCCAACTTGCGTTTACATTTTCCTTTTTATCTCAACAAATAAATGTCATACAGAAAAATGGTTGGTATCAATCTTTTTAGAATAAAGTAGGCTATTTAATGAGATAAAAATCTCAAAATCGATTTTTTGGGCATTTTAAAAGTAGGCTGTCCCCTTAATGAATAATCTGTTTATTTTAATCGGTGAAAAACGGAAAGGAGAGCGCCTTTTTCCTTTGTGTGCTCATCGTTGCTTCCCGGGTATGGGCCTCTGAAGAAAACGACGAACAAAAGATGAAAGGTAATCGTTGTTGCCGCATTTTTTCAACGGCAGGAGGGAACAGGTTAAAGCCAATAACACATTAAAACATATGTTTTTAGAAAGTAAATCTATGAAAGGTTTTTGTTCGTTCCAGTAAAAAAAAAACTATCATGACATACATTTTAATTGAAGGGTACTCTTTAAAAATTTCGCTAACATACAGTGTGTCCCACCTAAATAAAGCCTATAACTATCTATTATTGTCGGCCGCAACTGGACACGAGGGAGACTAATAAAAACGAAACAAATATATTAAGAAAGCCTATACACAAATACGTTCTGGCAATGAGTTAGTCACTCCTTGCCACATTTTTGAAAAAGTAAAAATAAATGTGGGAAAAAAGAGGAGAAAGAATGTCCCACTGAAATAAATCCAGTAATCTAACTAGAGAATATATTCGCTATGTTTATACATGGCATTAAATACTGGATGTGGGATATAATTTACCAATCCGACTAGAACAGAAACATCAATATTACCCCAGTTTTCAATGATGGCAGCCACAGACTGAAACCGTCTGTCATTCGTCCCTACTAAGGATACCGTAACCATTTTCTTGGGGATTGAGATCAAGCGAAAAGGCAGGACACTTCATAACATATACCGCATTATCGAAAAACCATTCCCAGTAGGATTTTGAAACGTGAACGGACACGCTGTCTAGTTTGAAAATCAAACTTCGGCTACGAATTCAAACACTAAAACCACCTGTTCTATATAAGAGACAAGTATGATTAAAGAAAGAAAAGGGAAACCATTTTCAAATAACACTTTATTAAAAAAAAAAAAAAAAAAGCGACGCACCAAGAAGGAATTGTCCGATTGCTATAAAAACTGGTGGATGTAAAAAAACATACATAAAAAGCAAACTAGTAAAATTTCCGAACAATTAAATGATTCATTGTAGAGTTTGACCATTACGAAGGGAGGAAGTCAATAAGGCGTTGATCCACCTCTGGCCTCGATGCAAGCTGTCACCCGGAGTGGCACAGACTGATAAAGTTCCTGGATGGTGTCCAGCGAAATTTCTTGCCAAATTGTCTCCAACTGTTGGGCTAATCGGCAGCATTTTGTGATGGTTGCAATCGCCTTCCCATAACGTCCCAAATGTGCTCTATGGGAAAGAGATCAGGCGAACTAGCTGGCCAAGGAAGTACAGGGAAAACTTGAAGAAAATTCATAGCAATACGTAGGGATGGAAGCGAAACTGCGAGACGATACCTCAGGTCAGTTCTCGCGCGAGACCAGTCTCTCGCTATAACAGGCAAACATGGTTATAGTCAGTATCTTAGGTATATATACTGCCCGACATTGAAAATGCGACACCCATAAGGAGTGGCCAGAAAGTGTTGAAACTCGGCAAGCAGAGAGAGACAGCAGTGAAGAATCTATATATTATTTTGAAACATGTTTTTCTTTCGACAACGAATCCAGAGAACGGCTGGGTGTAAAAACTCGGTTGAGGTGTCTGAAGAAAGGTCTGGGCCCCTAGATGTGCCATCAAAAGAGAAAATCAGAAAAAGTCGAACGGTTTAGGCGTGGCGGAACGACAAAGGTGCAAATTTTCGCCATAGAAATAACATTGTGGTTTATTAACGCAGACGATATTTTTATTTTCGCCATAGAAATAACATTGTGGTTTATTAGCCCCATTGTTGGCAGACGATATTTTTATGCGTAAGCTCCGCAAGGTTTGATTTATTTGGAAAAATATTTGTTAAAAATTGCATCCGTTTGTAAATGTTGTGTGGCAACAGTGTGTAGTGATAATAAATGTGTTGTTCTAAAAAACGATCTTACGTAAACGATTGATATGCGTAAGCTCCGTAGCGGAACTTCAAATGTGCAATTTTTCGCCATAGAAATAACATTGTGGTTTATTAAATAGATTTTGCTGTCATAAAAAGCCTTCTTTATTTTAGCGATTTATCGCTTTTTAGCACTAGGGTGCTATTTCGTTCACGCCCAGACTTTGTCTACTCGATTCTGTCGATATGATTTGTAGACAGGTTTTGTAGAGATGAACTGTCACGGTGGAAATCTTTTTAAATGTGTTTGCCACATAACGCGGAAAGGGGGGGGGAATAAGTCTGACAAGGTTTGCGATTTTTGATAATTGATCGCCACGTTTGCGGCAAAAAAACTTAAAAACCGAACCATGCCTGGCGATGGTTGTAAAATAGCTTTAGTAGGCAAATTTAATATAGGTATTAATTCCAAAGATCTGTTTTATGCAACGAGAAAGACAAATATAGCACACTCATGGATTATGATGCTCATTCCGAACAGTATTTAAAATGGTGAAATATAGTTGGAATATGTTTGGCGAAGATGTAAAACAAGTTTTAGCAGCTATAGATTTCGATTCCAAAGAAATGTTTTGTGCAACAAGGAAGAAAAATACGGTACGGCTATGAATAATGATACGCTTTTCAATTTAATGAAACAAGGAAGAAAAATAGGGACGGCGCATGGATTATGATACGCTTTTAATATACAGCATTTTAGTGAGTATTTAAAATATGAAAGTGTTTCAGATTGTTTTCGAACTTTTCTCCATACAAATACACTGTGGTTTGTTAACGACATTGACGGCAGTTATAAACTCCTTATTTAGTTAGCGATTTATCTTTTATTTCTTTAATTTTTCAGTTTTCTGTCTGATACTGGAACTTTACCATCGAGGGTAGCTTGAGAAAAGGCAAATAAAGCAGGGAGCGCGCGAACGCCATTTGGCGGATTACATTTTTTTTTTGTCTCTTGCAGAATTCCGAAATTTTTCACTATTTTCGCTTCATACTTTTGGCGTTTACCTTTCTGCGCCCGTATTTTCTCATGGAATGTTGTATGTCACTCTTTCAATGGTTAGATCAAAGAATGCTGTGGCAGTCAAGATCATTTAAGAGAATTCACCTGGACGTTTCGTGGTCGATGACTTTACCCAAAATATCGTCTTCAACGAAATGCTCAATTAGAATTTGTAACTGTATTTGCTCATTCGTCATTTAATATCTACTCTTCTTTTTTTTTACTTAACCCATTTGTGTCTGGATATTTTTGCGACTTTCTTCGATTTTTACTGATATCAGAAATAATAGATCAATTTCTGATGTCAACTTCTTGAACAAGGGATGATTTCTTTTACAATCATGATGCATAAAAATCGAAATATCAACATCCTACTGGGTCATGTTAAAATATTTTGGAGAGTTGAGGCTCAATACTCATGAATAAAGGCTAGGAAAAATAAATAACGTTTTCGACTAATAGCGAAAATGCCGTCCCAAAAAAGGGACGCTAGGCATAAATGGGTTAACAAAGATAGTTAAAAACAAATTTTAAAGATTTCAATCATTTCATCGTCATTGTACAGTTGCTAAGAACTGGCGTGAAACCTTTTGTTTACTTTCTGTCACAAGTCATGTTCCGTCCGCGTCGCTCTTTGATGTTTCCTGTTAGTTTTGTTCAAGATCTTGGTGACATTCTTGATCGTTCCCATTTATTTTTGAATATTACTGTCAATAAAGTGACCGTCGAATTCGACGGGTTCCAGCTAGTAAGTGATCTTTATTTCAAAATGATATGCATAATACAGAGGGTGAGCAGCGTCGTCTTAGTAGGTTGTCGTACCACCGTGGACGGCGATACACGAAGCAACACGTCTAGGTACTGAGTCAATGAGAGTACGGATGGCGTCCTGAGGAATGTTTCTCCATTCCCTGTCAACCATTTGCCACAGTTCGTCTTTCTGAACGGGCTAGTGGCAGGGTCTGCAAATTGCGTCCAATCACATCCCAAATGTGCCCGATTGGCGATAGATCGGGAGAGTACGGTGGCCAGGGAAGCGTCTGTACACCTTGCAGAAAACGTTGGCTGATGCGAGCAGTGTGCGGTCGAGCGTTATCCTGCTGATACAGGGCGTTGGGAACCGTTTGAAGGTAGGGGAGTGTCACCGGCCGCAGCACCTCATCCACATATCGCTGAGCCGTCATAGTGCCCGAATACGAACTAGAGGTGACCTGGAGTCATACGCAATTGCTCCCCAAACCATGATGCCACGTTGTCGCATGGTGGGGCGTTCTACAATTGCTGCCGGACTCGTACGCGGCGACTATCACTGGAGAAACAGAAGCGTGACTCATCTGAGAACACGACCCTGTGCCATTCTGTCGTCCACGTCGCTCTAGCCTGGCACCATTGCAGTCGTTGGCGTCTATGTTGTGGAGCCAATGGCAGTCTTCTTAACGGACGCCATGAGTGCAGGCCACTAGCAACCAATCAACGGGAAATGGTTCTGGTCGATATAGGAACATCCAAGGTGTCTTGAACATGTCGCAGAATGGAGGTGGAAGTAGCTTGCGGGGCCGCCACCGCTTGTCGGTGGATGCGTCGATCCACGCGTGCTGACGTCACTCTGGCTGCACAGGCACCGCTTAAACGTGCCACATTTCCTTGTTCCAACCATCTTCGCCACAGCCGGTGTACAGTGGACACATCCAGGTGTGTGTCTGCCGAGATTTGCCGAATGGACCAACCTGCCCTTCTCAGTCCGATCACCATGCCCCTCGTAAAATCGTCGGTCTGCTGGAACTGCCTCCGTTGACGGCGGCCTGGCATTCTCTGGTTACACGTGTCCTCTGAGACAAGAATAAAATTTCTACGACAATTTCTCTAGCAGCAATACTTTCACAAAAATTGTCCGTTCTACTGGTTCCTTCCCGTATATCTTTTTCCACTTGCTCTGGCGAGCTGCCAATTTTACGTCATTAGCATAACTCGGCAAGGTGCATTTACACAGAAATTTGCATAATTTTTTCTGACCCCTTCTTCTTGGTGTTGCATTTTCAATGTCACGCAGTGTATAAGACATTGCTTACAAGTCGGTACTCCAAGAAAACGAGCCTAATTTCAAATGGGCATTTTTAATCATTATCCTTATATTAAAAAATGCATGTTGCAAATTAGTCTATAATATTTCTTGGAAGTATTTAAGTAAATTATTGAAACTTTTCCCCGACTGGTATTGTGTCAAGTGTAGGTAAAATACATTTATTAAGCAAGTTACCCTTGCAGCCGGAGCATTCAAAGACCTCTGTTTAACAATTGGTATCCTATGCTGCATTTTCTGGGTCCTTTTTTGCAATAACATTGCAAAAAACACTTATAATTTTAACATGCACACACGTAAAAGTTGGTTCTCAAGCAGGGCCGAACTGGACCGGTGAAACGGCCCGGGCGATTCGATCAGACCGACCCCGATCTTCCTTCGTGTACGAGGAGAACCGAACAAAACAATGGAGTTTTCAATACATCACTTCCTATTAATTTAGTAGGAAGCTTTCCAGAGCTGAAAATTACGGAAAATTGGGGGACGGGTGAATTTACAGAATTTTAAAGTAGCCTAGGGCAGGGCTTCTCGGAATGAATAGCAGATGCGCTAGCGCTTCCGCTATTCATTCATTGGACTATGGATTTTAATCATTTGCATGTTCGGTCCGAATGTCTTTGCATACGAAATTTCACTACAATCGGGTTAACTCCTTGGGGTGTCGATTTTTTTTTGTTGTTGTTGTTATAGGGTGCGTTCAGACTGCCACGTTTGGGTAAATCTCGAGTAAAACATGAGCTACTCGGGGAGATCATTGACATCGTGGGCAGTTAATAGGGAAAAAAATGGCGGCAGACATTGGCACTACCCAGCGGAGCCAATGCAACGAAAGGAACGTCTTAAGATCACGTGATCTATCTCCCCAAATTCCCAAGGAAAATCTAGGGGGAGTTGGGAAAAACTCAAGCTACTCATCTTGGCAGCGTGGACGCTTTGTTTATCTCCTCGATTAGCTGAAATCGAACAGCGTGAACGGCTTGGGTTTTTCCCGAGTAACTCGAGTTACTCTAAAGTGGCAGTCTGAACGCGCCCATAGAGTGCACTTTACCATAAAGATCACGGTAGCTTAAACACCCCGATACACTTAAGGATTTGCTCAAGTTTATGCGTCCATAAGAACGAAAGTCCGTTATTTTGTCACTGACCATGTCATCAGAGCTTGATCAAATTAAATTGGTACTAGAAATAGGTACTCCCCCCCCCCCTTTTCCAGTAAAAAAAAAAAAAAGAAAAGAAACATCGAAATCGGTCCCGTGGTGAAAACTTATCGCTGAAAGCACATTTTAAAAAATTCCACTAACTGAAAATTTCTTCCATTTTTTAAATCAGTTAGCAAGTCAGGGAACTTGAGTGGGATGCGCTTAAAATAAAAGCCTTGATTCTTATCCTTATTCTCCCCCCCCCTTAAGTGTAAGAAATTATGTTAAAAGCATACCAGTGCAGTTGGAGCAATGTTTGCAGACTGTCTCATTGTGAGGATAGTCTATTGAAAACGGAACACATCCCTTCGATTTGAGAGTCTTGTTCAGTTTACACTCCTCTATTACGATCTACAGAAAATAAAGACAGCTATAGTACGTTGACTGCTACAGCATTATGAAATGATTTTTCAAACCGAAAGAGAAAAGTAAATTTCTATTTGTTACAAAAGAAATGCTTGTCATAGTGTCCGTGACGTTACGGACAAACGGTTACTAGTAGAAATACCAAATTTGGTACAAAAGAAGTTCTAAACATGATGTTGCAACTCGAAGCGAATTTTTTTTTCATTTGGCCTAGGAATTTTTTTATTAAGTATTTTATGTATTTTTGAGAGATTTTTTATCGGTATTCAACGATGACAGGAAATAATATCTACAAAAGAGCTGTCATTATAGCATCGAATAGAAAATTTTCTTTCAAAAACAGTTTGTTCTGAATTTTTAACATAATTTACTGATTTTTGATCTTTTTTGGAAAAACTCCACGTATATCGAAAATTTTCGATAAATAATTTTTAAACTGCCCTATCTTCAAATTTATCCATGAAAAAGTTTTCTTTTTTGGTCAGACCATAAAATGCCCATTCAACTCTCTTTTAAACGAAATAAAAGATAAATTAGGTGATTTAGGGTGAATTTTAGATTGAAATGCAATTTTAAATTAGGTTAGCTGCTGCGTTGAAAATTTCGCTACTTAGCCAGTACGTTTCAAGTTTGTGTCCTCTTGCTAACGTAAACACTGAAACTTGTGCATTTGAAAAAAGAAATGAAAATATTTTCAAACGTGGCCGGAGCTTAAAGCCGTAAGTGAGATAGACGTCATTTTGATGTCACGAGTTTGAAAATTCATTGTTTCATTCGAAATACTGACAGATTCTGACTTAAAAATCACCGTCACGAAATAATTCAGCAAATTCTCAGATTTCCGATTAACTGAGCAGTAGCCATTGATCAAAACTGGCATTGTCACGGACAGATTGGCAGGCACGGCCGGTTTGTGTTCCCTGCTGCTTGAAATAGATAGAAATCACAAAACTTTTGTATTCCAAGTAATGTACAGACAAAAGTCTTATTAATGAATATGTCATTTTATCTCTCAACACCCTTTATTGAAAAATGTATCCCAAAAATGCGACATAATAAAGCGACATCATTTTACATGTGACAGTGTGGTTCACAACAGCTTTAATCTAGTGTTACACTATTTCGTAAGCTGTAGAATAGGCATCCCATGTATTTTTCAATCAATAGGTGACACTCATAAAAATTTTAACAATGGCAATAATGAAACTTAAGAATTAGGGGTTCAGGGGGATCTCCCCCTGACGAGGCTCGAACAGCCAAGTTTTTTTTATTTATACATATATTATTGATTTTTAAACTTACTAGTGAATTCAGTGGACCGACTCCGCCTCTTGAAATCCAGTTTGACATGTAATCAGTACAGTTTGTTTGATACGGTAGAGGCAACAAGTGTTTGTCCTCCTAGAAAAGAAGTCCATTTTACATAGAAATGTTATTTCTATTGAAATAATCTAAATAAATAGTTGATTAATCTTTAATCTACGAGGGTTATCCGGAAAGAAACTTCCGCAAACCAATAAAAAGGAACAAAAGATTTTCACCTGAAAATATTTATTGCAAAAGATACAGCAATATTTCAGTTACCTCTCAACATAAGAATCACAGGAATTGTAACACTTACGCCGCCAGGGGCATAACCAAGGGGGGTTAGGGGGTTCGTAACCCCCCCATGAGGATCTTTTTGACATACAATATGTATATCCTTCACTCCCTTATCACACACATGAATGCATATATGTGAGTTGCAGTAGTCGTAACCCCCCCCCATGAAAAATTTCTGGCTACGCCACTGTACCCAGCCGTGGAATAAGTTTTTGTGTGACAAATAATAATTATTTAACTTGGTACTAAAGTTTTTTATCCACAATTTTTTTACTATGCATATCATAGCATATTAAAATTTAAAAATTTGTATAGAATTTCGCAAAGTCCCAGTGTGACCAGTATGCATGCAATGTTGCAGTGCTGTATGGGAGATAACTGAGGAAAAGCAACGACAGGCGCAGAAAGGTAAGGGAACAGACTAAAGCCAATTAGACAATAAAGAATTTCTTTAAGCCGACCAGATTGTGTGGTGGGTAAAGCACCGAAGACTACGGTTTCGGGTTCAACTCCCGGCGGTCGGGGTTCGATTCCCGACTGGGGGGTGGCTGTCATTGTGTCCGCCCCTTCATAGGGGGGACAACGTTGGTCCCCCTACTAAGTGCCCTTATAATAAAAGGACCAAAAACTCCGGCTTTAGTAGTGGCCAATGCTTCCAAGGCAGAGGCCCGCCATTTGAAAAAAAAAAAAAAAAAAAAAAAAAAAATTCTTTAATCGTATCTTCCATCATAGATTCAGAATATGACCAAACAGGACCATTCCAAAAGAAGTCAAAAAAAATTTTGCACAAAGGCGTCTTTGCTCTCTAGCAGCAGGAATGGATAAATGAGTAATAGAAATAAGATACTCACCCTATGCAGTTTTACCTTGTAGTGTTTTCCACCCAAAAATCCTAATCCTGAAGAATAAGGACTTGCTGTGATGTACGGAGAATGGACAGAAAGCTGTATGGAAGGACTGATACCCGGATAATTGAACTTGGGTACTAGCTTGTCCTGTGAGGGACGCGGCATGCCTCTTCCAGTCAACTCCACGTAAAAGTCCAGGACGACTTCTGAGTGGGAGAGAGAAAAAGCGCATCGATTGAAAAACACTTCAAATCGAAAAATTAATTGATAGAGCAAGAGCTCGCGGCCGCCAGACCTTCGTCCTAGTATAAAAGCTGAAACTTTCTCTGCGCATACCCCCCCAACAGAGGTAGGAACCATCGGCCACTCTCAAGTTTGGAGGATCGTGGCTTTGGCAGGTAACAGTTTACCACAAAGGTGTATAAAATTGCAGAAAATTTTCGTCCTTTCATAAAGCTTCATTTTTTGATAGGTTCTTCTTCGCGGTAATAGAAATCACTGGATCCCTTTCCAGACACTTTTCCATCGTGGCAAACCCCCGCTAGACAACCTCGAAGTCATGGAAAGCGTCACTCTATGACGAGCGCGCTGCAGCATCGTCAGAAAGTTCAGAAAGAGCAGTCTAAAATGGGCTTGGCACTTTCTGATAGCTTGACGTACTTCGTCGCGGGAGTTGACGAACACAACCGTTTTCCATGACTTCGAGGTCGTCTGGCGGGGGTTTGCCACGATGGAAAAGTGTCTGGCAAGGGATCCAGGGATTTCTAGTACCGCGAAGAAGAACCTACAAAAAAAAATTGAAGCTTTATGAAGTGACGAAAGTATTCTGCCATTTTATGCACCTCTGCCAACTGTCACCTGCCAAAGCCACGGTCCTCCAAACTTGAGAGTGGCCGATGGTTCCTACCTCTGTTGGGGAATATGCGCAGAGAAAGTTTCAGCTTTTATACTAGGACGAAGGTCTGGCGGCCGCGGGATCTTAGACTATGACGTTGAATACGTCTTTAAATTTGCTTCCATAGTGGAAAGCAATTCAGAAAACTGATGATAACAAGATCGGGGGGATAGATACAATTTGATGTTGCAGCTACATACCCATCCTCTACATCCGAAATTTAATGGCACCACTCGATAGCTAAAAGTTCAAAGAATTCGTCACGCTGAGCGTGTGACTCATCGCTTGAGGTGGAGAGGGAAGCGCCGCCATTTCATTTGGAGGTCATTTCACCACTGCGTTGCAGGGCCGTACCCAGAAAAAAATTACGGGGGGGGGGGGGAACAAGAGGACAAAAAGACTAAATTTTTCACAAAATGGCTTCATTATTATTGTTTTGTTAACAAAATTTTTAATTTTGGGGGGAACCGGACCCCCCTAGTCCCCCCCGCTGGGTATGGCCTTGCTGCGTTGCATAATGTCCGTTTAGCTAAACTTTTTACTCGGAGAAGCTAGAACGTTCAGTCGTCAGCTCTCGTCAAGATCTATCGATTGCGTATACAAAACATTAGTATGAAATAGTTATAGTAAATATGTATCTCTCTATTCTAAAAAAAAAGTAACGGCCGCTGACGCCACCGCAGCCTCTATCAAGAGCTTGTTCCGCTATCTTCTCCTAAACCGTGGGGATTTGAATTTCGAGAAACATGTCCACGGATTCGGAAAATTCCGAGAAACCTGATAAGCTGACTTAAATTTCGAAAATCGAATTATTTTAGAAGATATTCATAAAAAATTGAAAAAATGAAACATAATGCTTGCCAGATTGGGCATAAAATCATTCATTCCTTTGCAACAAAGCCATTCCAAGTATGTAGAATCCCGTGAAATTGACAAACATGAAGTAGAATGACACCTATTTTACGCCAAATTAAAAATTATATGAAATAAATAACTCAAAATGTGTTACACAAAGTTGACAATTTTCAAATAGTAAGTTCGCTTAGACAACAGGAGCTTAGAATGAGCGCTGATTCGTTTTTCCAAAACAGAATAACTCATTGTAACTGATTTGAAAAGCGCCCTCTTGGCATTAGGTACGATCTGGCAAAATGGTATCTTTCCAATCAGGGTGAATCTAAACCGCGAGTTCAAAAATGTTAGAACCCAATATCTTGAAAATGAAAAATAATTAAAATGCAGATTATTTTAAAGCTGGTTCGGTCCAGCTGGAGTATTTGTTACCAGTAGAAATATTGGATGGCGTTCACTATGCCATTATAGCACTTATAGTACACTTTGGATATTTGCCAGCGCGGCGAGATGATATAGTTCGTGGTGCTAAATAAGGCAATCTGCAAAGAATTATGTAAATGAAAATATGGATAACGGTTTTCCGGGAACCTTAAATAAGCAGTCATTATAGTTTGTGAGCACGTGTAAATCGCCAAATAATGAAAATTCAACATTGGTGCCAAGCTATCCTAGCTGTTCCATAGTTTTTATCAAAGAAAAGATATGAAGTACTGTTTTCTTAAAACTAATTATTAACTATACATATGCGCAAGACGCCAAATTATGAAAAATCTCCATAATTGGCTAATACGCAAGGTGTTTCATGGGTTCCACATAATTAAAAATACTGCGAAGTTTAAAATTTTGTGTGCCAAGGAACATGCAAGAGCCAAGCGATGTGTACCTCGGTAACATTCTATCTGAACCAACCTTCGGTTTTTGTGTGTTAAAATTATGTCTTTTTTACTAATAAGCCTCATTATGAGCCGAATTCCTCATACAAAAAGCAAGTGTAAGGGCTTTGGCCCCCTAGTAAAGTAAAAAATTAAAATAAATAATGCAATGTCGGCCTATTCACGTCAAAAAGCCAAATCAAAATAATAGAGAACGTTTATGGTTTTAAAGGGCTTCTCAAGAGCAACCCAGTAATACCCCTAATGGCCTTATCACACTAAAGGGAAAATCCGAGCCACTTCGCGCTGGACCCACTTTTCCGACGGACTTGAAGGCGTGGTTATCTTTAAGGATTGCAAAAGTAAACAAACTCTCTTCAACACCCAATAGTCATCGCATCGCTGATTGGGCGTGCAGGTTCTTATTTTACTGATCGTGCGTTGGTATATTGACATCGGATCGGCAGCCATTTCGGCAGCATCGAATGGGCAGTAATCTCTCATTCCAAAGTCCACTTGAACGCGGACATCATTTTATTGACACGTGATTCTGACATCGAGCCAAGCTACCAAGCTTCGAACATAGTCGCCATTGCTCGAAATGGCTTATGACGTAGCAGGAAGAAATACTCTGATTGGCCGAAATTTCGTCCGACTCGGATTTTTTCCTTCGGAAGGGAAAAAGTTGGAGTTCGCGGTCGTCTAGGTAACGGCGGAGAAAATCGGCCGGAAACTTGATTTGCAAGGAAAGTGGGTCGGATTTTTCTCAGTGTGATAGCCCTATTAAACACATATGACTGAGTGAAGCGGTGCCGGAAAAATAAAAGAAGGAACGCGTCCGAGCGGATAAACGGCGGCGGCGGCGGTACATTTGCAGCAGGGGCGCGCGAGTCTATGCAACTGGATGATGTAATAGCTTTTATATCAACGTCTGAATTTATAGAAATCGATCGTGTATAACACAGTAATTATTTGTTTACTTGGTTTCTTTCCTGAACCCGATGAAAATACTATTCGTTACGTACACGTATTCACTTAATCCCACGGCCGTGTCCACGACACAGCCACACCCTGTTTCTTTTCCCTCGTTTTAGCTTTCATTTACCAAATTAATCTTCTTCCACGGCTTCAGAACACTCTGTAAAAAATAAATGTTGGTAATATTTTTTTTATTATTATTATCATTCGTCTGTCAGCTATAAACTATAATTTAGAATACTTACTGTCGTATTTTCCAACTCTAGGGATTTTTTTCTTTGGGTTTCCCCACAGAGAATTCATGGTGTAGCAGAGATTAAAAAAGGGTGTATCACTAAAGTATGAACCAACCAGGATATCTCCCATTCTGAAACGTAAGATTAACAATTAAATGATGCAAATATCAAGTAAAAAGTAATTACACATAAGTATTGTAATCAGCCGCCCAGATGCAGTGAGTAAAAGAATCTTTCTGTGACACCTTGGGGGCGTGTTCGATTCCCATCTTGGACTTGAATGTAAAGTAGACGTTTTTGCGTGATGCTCCAATTATCTACAGATAAATAAATTACATATATATATAGTAAAAGGCAAATACAGAATTATAAATATCCATGGAATGATTGATGAGCAAAACAATGAACTCAAAATCTTAATCAAACTACAAAAGTATTGAATAGAAAATATATTAGAGAACGATCCAGCAAGGAATGAACACAATTCGCAAGAGCTAGTACTCAAACTGTATACGATGTTAAGATGCATAAAGAGATATTATATATATATATACATAGGCGCACGCACGGAGGGGGCTATGGGGGGCTCAAGCTCCCCCTAAAGGTGAACAGTTAGAAGTGAAAAACTTTAAAAAATGAAAATTGTCACTAATGAATTATTACTATTATCATTATTTATTGTCTTCAAATTATTTCTAAAGTATTTTTTACCTAAAAAGACATTAGTTTTTAAATAAATACTTACAGAGAGTTTATGAAACACTGTTAAAGTTGGTTACAATATCACTGAAAAGATCAGATAATTCTTTATGACTCTATAATGAGTTTTTGCTTGTGTTGTATGGGCAAATCAAGTGGTACAGAATATTTTGACGTTATAAGAGGGTTGTAACTATTATCGATCTCACTATAACCGAGTTCAGCAGTATTTTCAGCTCAGCCCCCCCTAAACTAAAATCCTGGGTGCGCCACTGTATATATACATATATATACAGGGTGATTCGCTACCAGACTGACAAACCTGCCGGGGATGTACGGGGGTACCGAGACGGTTCAGAATCACATAGCCATGCGGGGTCGGAAACGTCCTCTTCATGTACCTGTTCATAATCACTTCGGAAGAAGAAGTGTTGAAGTGTGCATCTCATTTCTCAACCAAGTTTCATAAACAATGAGCTTTACTCGGGCAATTTCATCCATGCAATGAAAGAAACAATCCTGAAATAACCATTTTTATCAAGTGTAAGATGACGGGCCCCGTAACGGCCAACCGAGCAGAAGTGCTAATGAAGCTCAGACAGTTCAGGAAGAGATGGAGATTGCTGTACTGTACGGTGCTGTTCACAACATTGTCCCTCGACTGCACCTATTGTTGAGAAATGACGGTCGACATGTTGAGCATTTGTTCTGTAGAACATCGTCTTTGCTTTGTCATAATTTTTAATGCTAATTATTACTTTGCTTATCACATGAAGCACCATCTGTCGGCCATTTTTTGAACTTGTTTTGTGGTTGCAATAAAACTATACATATGTCATTCCAAGCATGTGCAGGCCCTTATTGTCGCACGGGCACTTGGGGCATGTGCCCTGGGCACACATGCAGAAATAGGCCCAAAAAATGAGATTATACCTATATATAGGGGCACAAAATTTGAAAAGTGCCCTGGGCATGTTTGTCAATTTTTACCTCTCTACCCACATTATTCTGCGTATTATTAATTTCTCAAATGTGTACTCACTTACTGATCACCCTGGTATCTATATAAGAACAGGCTGAAAAATTGATCTTCAGAAAGACAAAACTTTTGTCTGTACAACATATTTAAAATATTTTACAATCTCAATGCGTTTCCAGCACCAAAGAATCCGAAATGACGTTAAAAAGAAGTTAC
Organism: Cheiracanthium punctorium; assembly: GCA_038373885.1. Classification (NCBI taxonomy): domain Eukaryota; kingdom Metazoa; phylum Arthropoda; class Arachnida; order Araneae; family Cheiracanthiidae; genus Cheiracanthium; species Cheiracanthium punctorium. Next base: position 149,139 of record JAWZYV010001345.1, on the reverse strand, counting down.
AGTTTTGTCTGTCTTCCTGTTTCTGACACTGTCTTTTGTTCGCGCATCACGTAAAATAGATGAAGAAAATGTAATGAAATAGGGTAATACAGTAGAAACTCGATTATCCGAATCTCGATTAACCGAAACTCTCCGTTAACCGAAGTCGGTTTCTTCTTCACTTTTTTTTTTTTTTTTTTTTTCACTTTCCACTATCATCCAAAATTTCTCTCAGCAGACATGAATTTTTCAAGTTTTTCTTTTTCCCCACATTCCTTTCGTATGCAATCCGTCCTTTCCAAACTACGAGTGCAGATAAATATTTTGGAATTCCCTTTTATAGAATTCCTTCACGCAAGCTCAATTCTCGGTATGAGTGTACTCTTCCCAATTTCAAACATCCCTGTTCTAAACAAAAACACGCCCCATTTCGAAATTTGGAAGGCCCTACTGCCGAGTCCCAGAACAATCGAATGTTATTGCACCCTCTGATTGTAAGATTCCTCTGAACTCATGCTTTTAAGAAAACTTTGATATAGATAGATAGAGCTGCCTGGCAAAAGATGGCTAATTTACACCAGATGAAGCTCCCATTTAAACCATTGTCAGTTTTTGTTTCAGAAATACATTTATTTTCATTTATAATTTTAATTTATTTGGAGTTGTAACTCTCTTATGACTATAGAGTTAAAATAGTCATAATAACAGTTCAATGACGCATACTACATATTAAACTAGATGATTATTAATGAATTCTCGATTATCCGAAAATTTCGATTATCCGAAGTAGGTTCGGTCGCAATTACTTCGGATAATCGAGGTTCTAGTGTATATGTTAACTAAACTTAAAATACAGGTATTTAATTTTTTTCAATACTCTTGTGCAAAATTGAAACATTTTCTGAAAATTGTGTTAATTTTCTATTATTAATGTTAAAATTAATGAAATGTTCTATTATTAATTCACTGTTACATATTATGTTAAAAGAATGAGTTACTTACGGGCATTCAGATTCTTCGACTCCGCGTATAATTTTGCACGACATGAAAGACTCGACGTTTTTCTTCAGAAGTTGAAGAACTGTCACGTTCAAATCGTACTTCCTCAGAAGATCGTGATAGGCCACAATCTGAAATTGGATTACAACAACATTGTTAACCCTTTGAGGCGCAACCCTTTCCCAATGCTGAAAAAAGGGCAGCAGCTCGACTTAACTAGCAGCAAGAGGGCGGATGATCGAAACGTTCATCGCGTGCCACAGATCTAGAGACCCTTTTTTGACGCAGCTGCGTTTGATCGTCCGTAAATGAACGTTTCGATCGTCCGCCTCTTGCTGGTCGTTAAATCGAGCGATGGCTACGGCTGCCCTTTTTCAGCATGGGGCAATCTATCCAGCTGCTCTCGCGCTCTTCCATTTTCAGCAGATGTCAGTGCTGTTAAAAATAATCGTGACCCTATTTGACGGGAAATGACGTGCTTAAAAAGTAAAGGATTCTCGTGGAGCTCTGTCACCCGCCACTATTTTTATAGAAATCCAATCTATTCTTCGTGACTGGCAACAGTCAAAACGTCAGAGTTGGGTGTTCCCAGAGCGGGAACACTGCGCGTTAAAGGGTTAAAAGTAAAGTTCGACGCTTCGCCTACAACATGGTGTTAGCTTAGCTGCAACTAAAATTTGAAAAAACGTTATGCGAAGTATCACTATCATGCTCAGTGATGTGAAATCATCTCTTGTGTGACTAAACATGCACCAGAATTCAGGTTCAACATTTTCTAACCATTTACAGAGGTTAAAAGTCTACCAGAATGCAGAAATGACAAGAATATAATCTAGAAAATCAAATATTATGGTATCTGAAAAAAGGGATCATTACTTATCTGTTTGTATGTCGAGAGTTTTTTTTTTTTTCAGTAACTAGAGGCCAAGGCCCCCAGACTCGCTACGCTCGCTTTTCGTATGAGGCATTTGGCCCCTAATCAGGCTTATTCGTAAAAAAGACATAATTTCAACAGACAAAACCCGAAGATTGGATCAGATAGAATGTTACTGAGCTAAGCTACACATTGCTTGGCTCTTGCATCTTCATTGGTTCATAAAAATTTAAACTTCACACTACAGTAGACCCCCCTCCCCCTCATAACACGGAAGATATTTTGTTATGGGAATCCGTGTTGTACGGGTCCTGAGCTATACTCCACCTGGATTGCGGACTCCGCTTATAATCGCTGGAAAAATTATTTGCACTCTTCAGAAACACAATGACTTTCAATGTTGCCATTCAAAAGTTATATTAATGAGGAGCTAAAGCATAATAAAATCAGAACATCTGTTTCAGCTGTATTTTTAATAATGTAAAACCTATTGGACACCCTTCGAATTGGCCACCCACGGCGATTTTTCATTATTGGGCGATTTGCGTACATGTTAATAAAAGCTACGAAACAGATAGGATAGCTTGCCACCAAGGGCGAATTTTCATTATTGGGCGATTGACACAGGCTCACAACCTATAATGACTGTTCATGTAAGGTTACCGGAAAACCGTTATCCATATTTCATTTACATAATCGTTTGCAGATGGGCGTACTTAGCACCACGAATGATACCATCTCGTCGCGCTAGCCAATATCCAAAGTGTACTGTAACTGCTATAATGGCATAGTGAACGCCGCCCAATATTTCTACTGGTAGCCAATAATCCAGCTGGACGAGAACCGGCTTTAAAATAATCTGCATTTTAATTATTTTTCATTTTCAAGATATTAGTTATTCTGTTTTGGAAAAACGAATCATCGCTCATTCTAAACTCCTGTTGTCTAAGCGAACTGACTATTTGAAAAGGGTCAACTTTGTGTAACACATTTTGAGTTACTTATTTCATATAGTTTTTATTTTGGCGTAAAATGGGCGTCATTCTAACTCATGTTTGTCAATTTCACGCGACTAGATACTTGGAAACGCTTTGTTGCAAAAGAATGAATGATTTTATGCCAAATCTGGCAACCATTCTGTTTATTTTTTCAGTTTTTTATTAATATCTTCTAAAATAATTCGATTTTTGAAATTTAAGTCAGCTTAGCAGATTCCTCGGAATTTTTCGAATCTGTGGGCACCTTAGTCGAAACTCAAATCCCCACGGTTTAGGAGGAGATACGCTGACAAGCTTTTGACAGCGGATTTTTACTTTTTTTTAGAATAGAGAGATAGTTATTTATGTGCATTAAACAGGGTGATCCAAAATATATGTTACAGCGATTACCTCTTAACCTTTTAACGCGCAGTGTTCCCGCTCTGGGAACACCCAACTCTGACGTTTTGATTGTTGCCAGTCACGAAGAATAGATTGGATTTCTATAAAAAATAGTTGCGGGAGTTAAGTATAGTTGCCACGAGAATCCTTTACTTTTCAGCACGTCATTTCCCGTAAAAAAAAAAAATGGTCACGATTCTTTTTAACAGCACTGACATCTGCCGAAAAATGGAAGAATGCGATAACAGCTGAATAGATGGCCCCATGCTGAAAAAAGGGCAGGCGTTGCCATCGCTCGACCTAACGACCCGCAAGATGGCGGACGATCGAAACGTTCACAGCTGGCTGTACAGCCAGCTGTGAATGTACCGCTGGCGTACAGCTGTACGTAATACCGCTGGCATACAGCTGGCTGTACAGCCAGCTGTCGTCAAAATTGGGGCTGTAGATCTGTGACACGCGATGAACGTTTGGATCGTCCGCCCTCTTGCGGGTCTTTCAGTCGAGCGATGGCAACGGCTGCCCTTTTTTCAGCATTGGGAAAGGGTTGCACCTCAAAGGGTTAAATTGATAGCATAACAATGGAAGGATCATAGCGGATAATTGAAGCATGCGGTAGATCGGAAAAATCAGTCGAATTAAGAGTAGCTTTCAGATATGGAATTTGTTTTACAAGGGGTTGTATACAAATTAAATTCAGAGTTTAATTTTTGTACTGTCCCTCCTTTCCCATCACTTATATTTAGAAAAATATTCTTTTACCTATAAGAAGGATAACACACACCCAAAAAACTCTTCTTTGAGATATTGAAAGTTGAAAATTTTGGCATTGGTCGCCTAATACAAAAAGGATGTCGCTAACTGAGAAAATTACTGTTATTTATTCCATCTTAGGTGCCTTCCTAATAATGATTTTGTTTGAGACGTGAATTTACAACATGACCAAAAAATTAAATTCATGTATGACTTCTTCGCTCGGAGAGAAATGTACTGTCTCACACATCTTTCCAGTAGGATGATAGAAGCACGTTAAACGCAGTTTATATTTAAAAAAAAAACAAAAGGTTGTCCCATTTCCTTGAGAAAATTTCGATCACTGTGTTTAACCCTCTCGTCACCCTAAACCTCATAGGAGGCTCCTACTTCAAATAGCCATATTGAGAGAGAAAACACTTGAATGGAGTATTTTTTTCTTTCAGTGATATCCATAGCATTCATTCGTGTAGAAAGTATAGGAGGCTCTTCACTCGATGCATAAAGCGTGACTCGATTGCAGTACTCGTCCATTGAGATCATTTTTTTACAGTTTTCGCTTCCTTGTTTCGGGAGAAAAATTAAGAAAATAGGGACGCTGCTTTTTGACCGTTTTTTTTTTCTTTTTAAGGTAAGTATAGTTTTTTTCTTATTCCTCACCTTTACCTAATAGGTGCATCCTTTTAAATTCACTTTAGCATAACAAAATGCTTCGAAATATATATATATATATATATATATATGCTCTCATTATTTGAAAAGACGCAACGGAGGAGATTCGCCTTCTTCGACCGATGTAGCCTCGACAGCGATTGCGCGCAAGCACAATCGCTTTGTTCCGGTGGAGCATTCAAAGAACCATTCCGGGAAGAAAACATCGGTCAAAGAAGTTGTGTTTTAAAATTTGTGTTCTACACGTCGAATAGTTAAATTTTGCATTTTGTTGCATCAGAATTGGAACCGGAGATATGGAGTTTTGGGTTTCCCCTTTGGTTTACGTAGCGCTTTCTTGAAATCTCGAGAAATATGGGTCGTAGGTCTTCGCTTACCTCACTTTTGGAAACTTATTTTTGGTGCCAAATGTGCCAATTTTTTGCCAAAAAGGCACCCATCTTGGCGATGTTTTGGAGATGTGTTGCGATTTTCCCAATGGGGCTTGTAAAGTTAGTTTTCCTGCATTAACACACATAATAGCCTAATATTACTCTTCTATTACGCAATCAAATTTAAGTTTGTTTTACGACATTCCGCGGATAGTTATTTCTGGAAGCTTCCCCAGCGTTCGTTGTAATCTATAAATACAGCACTGGTTGCCCAGTTTAATCAGTAGACTGTTTTGTCCTGTGAGAGAGAGATGTCCGGTGGCGCTATAGGAGCATTATTTTCGCTTGTTTTAAAGTGCTGTGTGTAAATTCTTCATTGCTGAGTCTTGTGGGCCTGTTCATGATTTCCCTCGTAAGTTTTCACTGAATTTATGCTTGTGGAAGCATTTTACTTTTTGTGAGAAATACAGCATTTGTGAAAGCTTTGGTACTGAGCGAACTGTTATAAACGAGCTACTGGCAGATAGTGACTGCGAATTTTGTAGAGCTGATTTTTCGATGAAGTTATCTAGAAGCAATAAAGTTCGTGTTCCATCTTAACTATTGGACTCGTTACTAGAACTTTCTACACCTACTGAATTTTAGAACGACGAACCCAGAAACTAGTAGAGAATTCTGCAACCATACAGATATGTTCAACTTACTGTGAGATCATCTGGCATTCTGCCCGTATGAGGGCAAATCTCAGGAAAGCTGCGGCAGATTTTCACGTAGTTCAGGAGAAAGTTGGGGATGCAAAGTGTTTTCAACTTGCAGAAACTTGTGGGCTCTACCCTAATATGAGAAAAGAAAGAAGATACACACGCAGGCAATAAGAATAATTCAACTTATGAAATTTGATTACATTATTTAACAGCACCCATTTAATAAATTGAATCCATAGATAATAAATTTAATAAACGATCCCGATCAATTTTGGGTGAAGTGTGAAGGTCCCGGGATCGCGCGGGTCCCATCGCGCGTCCGTCGACCTAACCGTTCGGAGATTTCCGTGGTTTTCTCCGAAACTTAGCGTAAATACGGGTTAGGACCCCTTAAAAAGACCTCCCACGGAGGGCGCTCCACCCTTCGGCCTAGAGCCCGTAGGGTGGCCTAATCGGCCGTAATCCCACAAACCCGATCAATTTTCCTGTACGGAAAAGTCTGTCAATTTGAATGTAACTAAATGGGGGAGACTGGGGTCAGTTATACCATTTTGATCAATATTTGCATAACTTAATAGAAGAACTCAGTGCAAATTTCAGCTAGATATCACAAGAACTTTGCGAAAATTCGTATAAATTCAATTGTAGAATAACAGTCTACACGCGAGTAGAATTTCAATGTATATGTTCAGGCTCGTAGCCATATACCAGCAGGCCCATAAGTATTCTAAACCCTACGAGCATTCCATGGCCACAAATTTAAACTTTGATGTTGTCATTGACACTTTTGCTGAACAGAAAGCCCCAAAATGGGAATTTTAATATTTAAAATTTTGACTGAAAATAAAATTTTTATTTCAATTCGTTATTTAAAATAAAAGTTATTAGAAAATCAACGAACAATGCACATAGTACTTATAATATTTTTTTTTACGTATTTAAGCAATTATCAAAGAGAAACTACAACATTGGTTGAGTTTTTTTTTTTACACTGGTGTCCAAAATTTACTAATTCGATGATTATCTGGAAGATGGTGTGACCAGCGAGGTCTCCAGACTTCAATCCCATAGAACACTTACGGAATGCGCTAGGAACCCGCTCCAAGGACCCTTCATGCGTTAAAATCGGCGCTTTTGGGAAATGATAATGACTGTCACAATCCATAACCTCATTAACAGTCCAAGAACTCGATGAGACGCTTGTATAGGCTGTACGAGGTGGCCACACCTCCTATTAGACATACAATACACAGTTAAGCCCTATTTTGGCCAATGTTGCTCTCATTTGAATATCAGCCTACATTAAACACCCGTACAAATATTTTTGTTACCATTTCCTATCTTACAGCATGAGATATAAGTATATCAAAATCCTAGGCATTAAACGTATTTTTGTCTACAAATCCCTTTTTTTATGTTTGTAACCTTAATTCTGGACTGCTGTACACTGAGGGAGGGTCCCATCCAATGAATTTTACCAAAATGCTAGGCATTAGACCTATTTTTTGTCTACAAATCCCTTTTTTTATGTTTGTAACCTTAATTCTGGACTGCTGTACACTGCGGGAGGGTCCCATCCAATGAATTTTAACAAAATGCTAGGCATTAAACCTATTTTTTGTCTACAAATCCCTTTTTTTTATGTTTGTAACCTTAATTCTGGACTGCTGTACACTGCGGGAGGGTCCCATCCAATGAATTTTAACAAAATGCTAGGCATTAAACCTATTTTTTGTCTACAAATCCCTTTTTTTTATGTTTGTAACCTTAATTCTGGACTGCTGTACACTGCGGGAGGGTCCCATCCAATGAATTTTAACAAAATGCTAGGCATTAAACCTATTTTTTGTCTACAAATCCCTTTTTTTTATGTTTGTAACCTTAATTCTGGACTGCTGTACACTGCGGGAGGGTCCCATCCAATGAATTTTAACAAAATGCTAGGCATTAAACCTATTTTTTGTCTACAAATCCCTTTTTTTTATGTTTGTAACCTTAATTCTGGACTGCTGTACACTGCGGGAGGGTCCCATCCAATGAATTTTAACAAAATGCTAGGCATTAAACCTATTTTTTGTCTACAAATCCCTTTTTTTATGTTTGTAATCTTAATTCTGGACTACTGTACACTGCGGGAGGGTCCCATCCAATGAATTTTGCCAAAAGTCTCAACTGTACAGTCACGGCATTGGTGGTTTGGAACGTAACTTACGCATCGGAGTTGCAGAATGATATTCCGGGAAGGTCTGTTTCCGAAACTATGGACTCCTGAATATCCAGGACTGTTGGATACTTCCAGTACATCAGTAGAAACTGCATCGTCTGGTATGTGAATCCCAGCGAACACGTGAGCACAACCATCAGCTTCAGGGCCGCTTTCGTGGATACGATCTCGCGATTCATCGTGGGTGACTGGTCTGTAAAAAAAGATAACAAGAAAGATAAATAGCGATGAACGTGTCAATTAGAAAATAATTTTGAATCGTTTGTACACATATGGCTGCAAACCGCAGAGTTAACCTATTCGTTTCATCGTTGCAAAGATGCGACTTAAGCGATACTTCCCTCAACCCGCCATATTCCATCTTTGTGCAAGCATAACTCTTCGATTAAAAGATGGTGGTGCTTATTAAATGTAACCAAGATTTGTAAGAAATTCAATAATATAGATTTTCACATTCATATAAAATGTCGTATTTTCATTCTGTTGAACAACTCCCCTAAGCAGCATCGCACCATTTTTCAAAGGCACCGGCGAGATGAACGGATGAACGGACTGGAAAAAAGATAAGTACTTTTTTCTTTCGAAATAGTTTTTTGTCTTTGGTTTTGATCTCAAGTAATTTCGCATTCCTTCCATTAAGCTCCTAATGGATGACAAAACCAAAACAACCAATTCAGCGGAAGATGCTGAAAAAAACGCAATTATTCTCCGTGGTGAAAGCAGCTCTGACCCGCATTTACAATTACATCAACAACGAAAACCAGACATTCCAAAAAAAAAAAAAAGATCTTAACAACAAGATCGAAAAATTTGAATCAATATACAATGATTTTGACAAAGCGGATGCAAATCTTCCTATAGAACAGTCAGAAATGGAAGAAATTGAAGATAAATATTACGAAACCAAAGACAAACTTCAAGACACTCTTGAAAAATTGTGCATTAGGGTTAGATTTGAATCCGTACATTGATACTTTTGTTTTTAAAGCAACAGTAGCACTTACACCTCCTATAACAAAACGACGAATATCATCAGAATCCGCAAGCATATTTGGCCCTTAATAGGGCTATCACACTGAGAAAAATCGGACCAACTTTCCTTGCAAATCAAGTTTCCGGCCGATTTTCTCCGCCGTTACCTTGATGACCGCGAACTCCAACTTTTTCCTTTCCGAAGGAAAAAATCCGAGTCGGACGAAATTTCGGCCAATCAGAGTACTTCTTCCTGCTACGTCATAAGCCATTTCGAGCAATGGCGACTACTACTATGTTCGAAGCTTGGCTCGATGTCAGAATCACGTGTCAATAAAATTATGGCCGCGTTCAAGTAGACTTTGGAATGAGAAATGGCTGCCGATCCGATGTAAATATACTAACGCGCGATCAGTAAAATAAGAACCTGCACGCCAAATCAGCGATGCGATGACTATTTGGCGTCGGAGAAAGTTTGTTTACTTTTGCAACCCTTCAAGATAACCACGCCTTCAAGTCCGTCGGAAAAGTTGGTCCAGCGCCAAATTGCTCGGATTTTCCCTTTAGTGTGATAAGGCCATTAGGGTTACTTTCTCCTAGCACTGTTTCGATTAAAATACTTTATCAGAAATTATGGCTCACAAAAAAAGATTGGGATACGCCTATTCCGCAGCAGCTAATTGATGATTGGTACAAATTTCAGGAAGCGTCCAACGAAGTTAATCGCAACTCCATTCCTAGATGTGTCACTCTGGCCTCAGATTCCGAAGTACAACTGCACGGCTTTGCCGATGATCTCTTGCTTTCGAGGCGGTAATCTACTGTCGACAAACATACAATGGAGGTACAAAAGCTACAGTTCTAATCGCAAAAACAAAGGTTGCTCCTATCAAGCAGATATCCATTCCAAAGATGGAACTCTGTGCAGCCCATTTACTATCCAAACTGTTTGTGTCCGTTTTAAACACGCTCAAGGGCAACAATGTTATCAGTTTTCGCGTAGACGGATTCCAAGGTTGTTCTTTCGTGATTATCGGCTCATCCACGTAAATGGAAGACTTTCGTTGCAAACAGGACTTCCCAAATCTTGGACGTTCTTCCCATCAAACATTGGAGACATGTACCTAGTAAAGAAAATCCCCCAGACGTCGCATTCCGCGGTATTGATCCAAAATGTCTTCCAAATAGCAGTTTATGGTTCAATGGTTCACAATGGCTTCAATTAGACGAAACTAATTAGCGTAAGAGTGAAGTAAACAATAAAGAGATAGATGACGCTGTAAAAACAGTACAAAGATCTGATTCAATCTTCAGCCTTTACATTAACACATCAAATGATTTAATTGATAGTTTATTTCAAAAATTCTCTTTGTTATCAAGAATAATCCGCATTTCAGCATACTGCCAAAGATTCATAAAAAAACTGCAAAATATCTGTTGGAAAAAGCAAACATCCAGACAGAAACTTTGCAATGCCCTCCATTCCTCTTACATTTCTAGAAATCAAGTTTGCCGAAGAAACAATCATTCGATCGATTCAGAATAGTCATTTTTTCGACGACATAAAACGCATCAAAAATCAAGAATCACTCTCAAACAAAAGCAAATTGCGCTCCCTTCACCCATTTTTGGACGAAACCGGTCTCTTACTGGTAGGAGGTCGATTGCAGAACTAATCTAGAACTAACTACTGGTAGGAGGTCGATTGCAATTTAATAAAATACATCCCATCATTTTGCCATATGAACACAAATTCAGTGAACTGCTGATCAAAAAACTTCATGTAGTTTGTCTGCATGCTTGTCCTACCTTATTAGCTCATATCATTCGACAATCTTATTGGATCATTGGTGGTAGGAGACTGATAAACAAGCACATTAATAAATGCCTAAAGTGTCACAGATTTAGGGCCTCCACCAAAACCCAACTAATCGGGTAACTTGCCCAAGTGTCGAGTAACTCTCAAGAGAACTTTCTTCTACTGTGGAACCGATTACGCCGGACCGATATCGTTGAAATTCAGTCCAGGTCGTGGCTCAAAGACAACAAAAGGTTACATAGCCTTCTTCGTATGCTTAACACAAAAGCAGTAGATATTGAAGCTGTTAATGACTTAACAGCTGACGAGTTCATAGCAGCTCTTCTTCGTTCTAGTGCTTCGTTTTAGTCAAGGCGCTCCACGTCACATTTATAGTGATAATGCTACAAATTTTGTTGGTGCTCGACGAAAACTAAACAAAATATAGCAGTTTTGGCTTTCTTTGCCAGAAAATGACGTGACTGCTCATTATCTTTCAAGGTCTTCTGTTGAATGGCACTTCATACCGCCTGCCTCACCTCACTTCGGTGGTATTTGGGAAGCAGGTTTCGTAGTGTTAAATTTCATCACGAATTATGGGCGAAACACTCTTGACCTACGGAGAACTGTCTACTTTATTTTGCCAAATAGAGGCATTGCTGAACACGCGACCCCTTACCCCGGTAAAAAATTCTGATCCTGACTGTATCGACAACCCTTCTCATTTCATGTCAGGATACACTCTTTTCTCTCCCCTAGACAATCATCCTTCTACTGCAACAACAACTAAAAATGGCAGCTCCTGCAGACCCTCATGCGTGGCTTCTTAAAGCGGTGGAGGACAGATTACATCAGCTTCCTTCAACCACGTAAAAATTGCTAGCAGACTCCACAACTAGACATCAAGAAGGACGACATCGTGTTAATTCACGAAGATGGGGTTCCTCCAGGCATTTGGCAGCTCGGACGTGTTATTCAGACGCATCCAATCAACGATGGTCTTGTGCGGGTTGCCTCAGTACAGATCAAAAACAGTGTTCTGAAGCGCACAATCACAAAGCTCTCACCTCTTCCTTTATATCAGGACTAAGGTCCTGATAGGGTGGGAGAATGTTCCCGCACATACCCTATGACGCCCTGTGAGTGGCGCTCCAATCACCTCGGACTCACAGACAATCTGAAGTTATAGACACTTAGCACTACAACCGCGCGACCAGACGGTCGACTTATTTCCTTGGCTTAGCCATATCGCACTTTCGCAATATTATTATTCTTCGTGTTTAATTTTTTGTAAATATTTACTTATGTTTTGACCAAGATTTGTAAGAAATTCAATAACATAGATTTTCACATTCATACAAAATGTCTTATTTCCTTCTGTTAAACAACGCCAGTAAGCAACGACGCACAAGTATACTTATACAATATACAGTACACTTACAGGCAGTTATAGCCCTACTTATACAGTATAAGCTTATTAAGGCGTGCAATTAATACACTATAAGCTTACTAAGGTAGGAATTTAAGCAGAAGTAAGACCTACTTACACTTAAAATTTAGCACTGATAAGGTATGGTCTGCTTCGGCTGAAGCTTTAAATTAACAGAGTAATGCCAATTTATTTTTATTTCCTAAAATCGCTAAGAACCGACTTTCCCATAGTACTTGGAACTTTACAGTCCTGGAGAAGTGGAATTTACGATTGAAAACGTAGTTACATCACTGATGTAACTACGTTTCTAACACTAATACATTTCTAGCGCGAGACAATGAGTATAAAATTTTAGATTCTTCAGTTAAACGATGGATTTTTTTAACCTCTTTTACAGGGTCTCATAAAATTGCATTTATAGTGGTAATGCAACATTATCTTATCTCCGATATCTCGCCAAATTTAAGGAAAATACGTTGCCAAATTTAGCGCAAAAATATTCATGTGATGAAAAGTGTTTTATAATCAATGCATTTGGCATGATTTATCTTTCTTGTTTTTATTTTCTTTCTTTTTTCTGTTTGGGGGCCCGCGCTCAGCAGGGAGGGCCCGCCCGTCTGCAGACAGTCGGACACCCGGGCCTGTACATCACAAGCAAAAACATCTTTCAGTGTTTATGATTCTGTATTGGTGGATTTGTTTTCATTCATTCTCCTTAGAAAATGGCCCATTCCAACCCATCCCGCACAATCCCTTTAGTAAAAGGTTTAACCCCTAAAATGTTATACCCAGTATATTAAGTGTTATAACACATACCACATATATATGTGCCCGACCAGTTACATAGTGCACAGCGCATTGAACTGGGAGACGGGAGGTGCCTGGTTCGAAACCAGGTAGCGTCCGCCAACCTAACCATTCGGACTTTTCCGTGGTTTCCTCCCAAAGTATTTTGTAGAGTTGAGGCTCAATACTCATGAATAAAGGCTAGGAAAAATAAATAACGTTTTCGACTAATAGCGAAAATGCCGTCCCAAAAAAGGGACGCTAGGCATAAATGGGTTAATAAAATATTGATCTATTAATTAATATGCATCATTCACATTAATTAATCCCTTGTTCATTCGGGAACCCTCTCTCAAAAAATTTTGCCTAAAAAATTTCCTTCTAATTGCCTAGATTTCTCGTGCAGATAATTGGCCTTAATCGCACACCACAACGCCACATATATACGTAGCTGCAACTAGAAGGCGGGGGAACGGGGGTCACTGACCACGGCGTCGTATTAAGAGCGCGCCAAAGTGAGTCATGGATCGAAAAAAAAAAAAAGAGGACGGCAAAATTAAGGTTTGTCCCGGTTGAAGTACTCAATACGGTCGACCTGTTGTTATTAATATTACTCACAATAATAACAACATAAAATATTCATTCTTTAATTGAAATCCAAAAAACCTTCACTTCCATATTCCTTCATATAATTCCCTTATTAATTCTAATAACTTTTCTCAGATCTTATGTGATTCGGATTCAACTAAGAAATTAGATTAAAGTGATATAATTCATAAATCTTCGTGTGTAAAATCAAAGGGAAAAGCTTGTGTTAGGTTTTACAAATAAATGCTATGTATTGAAGGTGATTTACTCAAAAGTTATGTTCGTAACATTGAGCTAATACACATGAATCATTTGTGGGGGGGGGGGGGAGACCCAGGCCCGGGCTGGCTCCTTTGGGAGCCATCGGCTGTAGATTGAAAAGGGGCCCCTTACTAATCAATTTAGAGGGAATCGAATATTAGAATATGCAATATTTGGAATTTAGTCTTAGGTGCCTAAAATCCACATTTAACTATTTTAGGTCTTTTGCGGCCCTGACTTTTCGGGGGCCCTTTCGAGCCGCGGGATTCCTGGGGTGCTCTACTGCGTAAAGACGTAAGATTACTGGTAAATAAATCATCCAATTACTCTGATTGATATATATATATATATTATATATATATATATATATATATATATATATATATATATATATATATATATATATACTAGCAGCGTGGCCCGGCGTTGCCCGTGCAATGAATGAGAAATGCCATTTACCTTAAATATAGATTGTAAAGGGAATGAATGTGAATCCTCCGGCTGGAATGATAAAAAAAAAATGACACGGGATTTCCCGCTGCAACGAAAAAAAATGAATACGGCACCTAATAAAATACAGAGGTTGCCAGGAATTGGACTTGGCTAGGCTGGAATGTGAATCCTCCCGCTGCAATGATAAAAAAAGGACATGGGACTTCCCGCTGCAATAATAATTAAAAAAAAGGACATGGGTCTTCCCGCTGCAAAATAGAAAAAAAAAGAACAAAGCACCCGATGGTGTAGAGGCTCCGGGAACTGGACGTGGCTAGATTTTTCCTCTTCTACCTGTCTGTGTTCTAACAATCATTTTTCAGAGATCGAGTTTTGTTGTTTCTCTGAGCAGAAGGCACTTTTAGTAGTTTTATTTTATTTTATTTCTTCAGTTTTTTCTGAAATAAATAAACTAAACGGAAACTTTCAGGGTAAAAGTACAAATCTTTAAATTTCGGGACTTTTGGCGTCCCCAAGAAGTCAAAGTATTTTTGATGACTAATTGAAAAAACGATCTATATTTGGGGACTGTCCTCGAATTTCGAGGACGTATGGTGTCACCTTATAATCTCCACCTCTCTCCCCCTCTCTCTTTCAGGACGCCAGAAGAAATTCCTCCCTCCCGCGAAGCGCGCTCACAGTTGAAGCGACCTTGAAAACCAGAGGGGGAAGTTTTCGACTTTCATTTTGCGGAATTTGCAGTCCACAGAGAATTTTAACCTGTGATCTTTTCAGAAAAAAAAATCATATAAAAAAATCTAATAAACATTTCTGCACGGTTCAAAATTTAAAGGAGGGAGAAATAAATGTTTAATAAGCGGTAGAAAGATGGAAAATTTTTGCCCGTTAGGTTTTTCGATGCGACAGTTTAAAAATAGCATATTTTTAAAAGCCGTACATTTTCTTCGAAACAGGATTTCCTTTAAAAAATTCCCAAAAATCGGCAAATGTAAGTACGATTTTGTAACAAATTGTATTTCAGAAAGAAAACTCTGTAGATTCCGATGATATAAAAAATATAGTATTCGGACAGAAATTTAGCTCGCGATAACGTAAAATGCGAGAAAAATGGCCAAAAACCGTACAAAACATAAAATAACTCAAAAACTATTAATCCGATTAATTTCATTTTTACGGCATTAGCTCTCTCTTGTCCTATTTAGTCAGCGTGCCAAATTTGGTCCAGATCCGTCGAAATGTCTGAACGTGTATAGCGAACAAACAAACAAACAAACTCTTCTCTTTTATATACATGGATAGATATGTATACAGGTTGAATCCAAACTCTTGGGCAAAACTTTAAGGGGTGATGGGGCACACGAGGAATCAGAATCCCATAGCAATGTGGAGTCGGAAACGTTGTCTTCGTGTACCTGTTAATAATCACTTTGGATAAAAGCGCCGAAACAACAGTGCGCTATTCGACCCTTGTTCGTCAGAAACTAATGTATTTTCCTCCGAAAACAGAAGACTAAAATGGATAGATATTTCATGGATGAAATTTTCGGAGACGAGCTTATTGTTTATGAAACTTGGTTAAGAAACGAGACGGACACTTGAATGCTTTTCGCAAAGTGATTATTACCGGGTAAGTTAAAACAGCGTTTTTGACCCGAGATTGCTATGTGATTACGATTCCTTATTGTGTGCCCTATCACCCCTTAAAGTTTAGCCCAAGAGTTTAGATTCACCCTGTATTGCGAATTACTCAAATTATAAAGGAGTATATCCATTCTGGAGGCCTCTCCGGGGCCCCCTTTAGCCGGGGGGCTTCGGCGATCGCTGACCAGCCCAGACCGGGCCTGGGGAGACCATAAAAACGATATATTTTTTCAGACTTGACGTACAGGCTTCCCAGCAAACACACACCTGCTGGCGGAGTACCTTGCCAGTGCCTTTCTGCCTTTACGTCCAGTACCGGCCCGGCACTGCAAAAAGTAACTGAATCGTACCAAAAGTGGTCGCCCGAGAAGTACCTTGCCAGAAGCCCGGGAAGGCAACGGCACTCTGCTGTCATACTGCATGTGCCGGCCGTTACTCACCGTTACTCACAATAAAGGCACTGGCCCATTAAGTTTATAATGCCCAAAATGAAATGGCCGGGTGCCGGCTATTATTAAAAATAAAGGCACTGGCCTGGTACCTTAACAGTGACTACAATGTAATGGCACGGAACCGGGTTAGTGCCTATTTACAGTAATGCTGCCATAATTAAAATACGAGCCAGTGGCGGATGCGGGTTAGGAGGTTTATTCATCAACCCCCACCCCGCAAAAAAAAAAAAAAAAAAAAATTCCTTAAGGGTAAGATTTTGAAAGATAAAAAACAACATAAAGATAAAAAACAGCAAAATCCGTTGGTCAATCATTTGCAAATTATGTGCGCCTATCATTAGTGAATTGTGTGCAGTTTTCATAAACTGCAATTTTCTTACAAATTTGCAGTCGCAAAAGATTTTATTTGTGAAAGAGGCGTTAACACATTTCAGAACCAACATAAAATCATTTATAAACAGTTTAATTTCAATATTTCAGAGATTTTATAAATGAGTTATAATACTTTATGGTTGATATATATATATATATATATATGTGTGTGTGTGTGTGTGTGTGTGTGTGTGCGTGTGTGTGTGTGTGTACTAATCAAAATCTTACAGGAAGTAATAATAAATAAAATTGTACTATGATTACACACATAACTTTAGGGTAACATTTTGCTTTATTGTACATTTTGTTTAGATCAAATTATTTTTTAAATCTTAGTTATTCTGAAAAGAAATGTTCTGTATCTTTATCTGTTGTATACTGCATGATTCAAATTTTATGGAGGAAAGTACTTTTATACACTAAAATAAGTATCATTGGAAACATCACCAAATAGTCACCAGTTTAGTATAAACTGGTGACTATAAAATAGTCACCAGTTTAGTAGCCATTTTCTCAATTTTAGTTCCCAAAATAGTAACATTTTTGAATGATTTTGTAGTTAAGAAATAAACATGCTTAATTTAGCTTCATTTAAGAAGGATTGAATAAAATGATAAATTTAAAAACTTCATATATATAAATAACAGAACATATAATACATTTATTTTTATAGCACGATTAAAAAAACAGATTTGAATGTTTGCTAAAAGCTCAGTAGCAGCTTTAAAAAAAAGGGAGCTGACAAAAACCAACACCAGATTTTCAAATGAGTCACCTGGAGTATGGTACAAGTAGCCAAAACTTGAAAATAGTATGAAAATGACGTTTTTTGGTTCAAAAAAGTCACCTAATCTGTTGCTAAATTCACCGGTGGATACCGTGTGTACATAAAAATAGTAAAAGTAAAAATTTACCTGTAATATTTTCCCGACTGTTTAAAATATGTAAAATCCAATTGTAAAACTTCCAATTGAAATCTACTTTCTGTATCCATAAACCATAACCAGCAAGATATCACTGCAGAAGCAAATCTTATTATAATTATTATTGCTCCTAACAGAGATATCTTACTAGTCTATAGCAATAACCTTCTCGAAAGTCTGCAACAACAACCGGAAAAACTGTATCCTAAAAAGCATATTTCATAACTGGCTTCCCGCTCAACGTTTCAAGATTTGCAAAACGAAATGAAAAATCAAAAGAAAAAAGAATGGGTTACTATGATGCAGTGGTGGGCGTTTTACTTCATAGACCGTGAAAGAGGCAGACAAAATCAGAGGATGTAGTAATCCATATATACGTTGTGTAAAAAGGCAATAACACAGAGAGAATTCTCCAGCAAGACGACTTAACGTGATTTTATTTTAATACAGACTAATTGGATGGCTAGGGGGCGGGAATGGACTTGCCGATATTATGCGACCTACCAAAAATAAGAACTGGAGCTAAAGTGATGTTCTCACGGAGTGAAACAAAAAGCCTTAACTTACAAACTTGGCAGTGCAGCACTAACAAAAATATGCCAATATACAAAAATAGGCAAACGCAACCAGAGCGGTTAAGAATAAATCAATGTATTTAATTCAGTAAACGAAAACAATTAGGCGCAGAAATTTAAAAGGGTTACCAAAACGTGTCAGCATACCTGCCAACATTCCATTTTTAAAAATCTTACAATCTGACGGTTTCACGCAGTCACACAATAAATTAACCTACTAAAGCTAAAATGTAACCAAACAGACTTGTGTATATATATAATTATTTATTCCTATTACACATATACCAATTTTATGAATTACAAATTTAAAAAAAAATTGTGAATTTTTTTTATGACATGAAAATCAATTATGATTTTAATGAGACAATTCTTAGAAATGAATGCAAATTTATATCAACATTGGTACAAGTCAAAACATAAAGAATAAGCATACCTGAATTTCTGATAAGAAAGATCATTACTTAAAAAATGAGAAGAAAATGTAAATAAAAATTATTATATGCAATTTAGAGGTGTCCTTGTTGCACAGAAAAAATATTATGCTCTTATTGAATCAATAAATAAGTTTACATTTTACGTTACACATATCACATTTTATATATGTAACATTTATAATTTATCGCTCTTCAAATTCTCGTAAGTAGCTGATTTGGCCTTAGCCAAGAAGTCTCTATCAAAATCTTGATCATGGCAAGGTCCTATTTGCATACTTTTTATTATTAAAATTTGTTCCAACTTTTCCTCGCTTAGAGAGCTGCGAAACTGAGTTCTTGTTTTATTCACACTGCTGAATATACGTTCACATTCAGCATTGCTGTGTGGTAGTGTTAAAATGCAAAGCATAAAATTACAAAGCCTGCAGTATTTTAAGCTGTTATCAGCAGATTTAATTTTTCCAAGGAGAACCCACTTTCTGTCTATCCTCTCCTCTTTTAAGACTTCTTCAGGAAGCTCATCAACTTGTAATGCACAGAATTCCAACTGAAGTTTATCACGAGCTTGATCTTCAGTTTCTTCTGCTTCAAGGGAAAGCATCACAGGAAATTTAGGAATGAAAGCATCACAGGAATGAAGTAGTCAATATCTGAAAATGACTTTTCAGAAAACTTCTGAAGATCTGCAACCTCAGCATGCTTCAACAAATCGCTGTTTATTGGAAATTTATTTCTAATATAGTTGCAACAAGCAACATAGAATTGCCTAACGCTGGAAAAAAAAGTAACCTTTTCCTCCTTCTTCAAAATGCTAACAATCTTTGATGCAGCACTTCCAATAAATAAATCCTCATCAATTTTTTGATTGTTTGTGTCAGCATATTTGATGTCCATCAGGAAACAGTTTTTGATACAACTTGGCCGTACAAATTTCATGAGAAGCTCCTTGTACATGTCTGAGAGCAATGAATTTAATATGTGGATTTTGGGTGCTGCAGACTGAAGAGTGGCATTTGTGGCTTCAAAGGTTGGTATTATGAAATCTAAAAACAAGCATATACCTTTATTAATGTCTGACGACAGAAACATAAAAATGCGGCCTTCTCTTGTAAGAGAAGGTGTACTGACTGGACACTCAGGCTTATTAACTGTTCTGCTCTTTACAGAACTTTCACCTTTCTTCTTCTTTGAGGCAGGCACAGTATCCATTACGGAACACCTTTTGTTGGAAGTTCCACTAACTGATGAAATATCTGTATGTGAAGTGAAGGTTTTATCTGCTGGTTTCAGTGGGATGCGGTACGTATCAAGTGAAGAGCTTTTAATAACTTGATCTGCCTGTTTCACTTGGTTTTTGAAATAATATAGAAGTGGGTCCAACTGCTCAATAAGACGTTTCAGACTTTTGCCTAATGAGAGCCACCTTTGTGCATACATGCTTTAATATTTTGTGGTCTTCAACATCTGCAAGTTCCTGTACCTCCTTAAAATCTGCCTTCCTTTTAGAGCTTTTCTGTAAGTAATAGAAAACATCAACCAAGATTTCATCAACAGCTACAGGGAGAGCATCTGCACCTTTCTCTGCAGCTAAGTGTATTAGATGACAGAGACAACCCATTACTACAATACTGCTATTTTCATTCTTTAGAAGGGCTGCAACACCATTTTTCTGCCCCACCATAACGGGTGCATTATCCGTGCTTAGAGCAATGCAGTTTTTAATGTCTATGTTTTTAGATGCTAATGTATCTATCAACAACTTACCAATATTTTGTCCTGTTCCATTTCCGGACAAAACTGGTACTGCAAGCAATGAATTTTCAATTTGACCCACCAAGGAATTATAGTACGTAACAATAACTGGATATAACTGGGAATCCGAATCGTTGCTTCCATCGATTGCAACAGAAAACACTCTTTTCTGCAACAGGTTCAACAATGATTCCTTGGCTTCAGATGCCATCTTTCCAAGTATTGCGGCAGTTTTAGTTCTACCGCAGCTGTATTTTTTCACAGTTTCACATTTCGGAAACATTTTTTTTAATAGCGGTCCTACATGGTCTGCTACCGATAATGGTAAATTGTGCTCAATAATAAACGAAGTAAACAAGCATTCAGCATTTATAACTTCATAATCATTATTAAAGGCAAAAAAAGTTCTAATTTTTGAACTAGAAGCAGCAGCCTTCATAAATTCGTCATGTTTTTTTGTCATCACGTGACTCTTTATATCACTTAATCCACCATGCGAGATTTTAATATCAGCATTGCATATAGAACAAAATGCAAAATTTTCTCGATTTTGTGATGAAAGCGAATTCTTTTGAATAAAAATCCAAAAAGACTTGATTATACTGCTTAGGCTTTGCCATAGCAAAATTTGATACAGTTGCAAAAAAAATTAGGAAAATCAACTCGGCGAACAAGAAATGCACGTGCACAGAATGCGACGTACACACACGTGAAGACAGGCACAACACTGACACATGAGTATTTCAATGTTGCCATACATGAAAAATAAATTTCAACAAGAACTGACACAAAAGACTGGCCATTCCACAGATAGCTCTAGTCATCTATAAGCCAATCAGGTTTCAGAAACAAGTTCTCATCCCGGGGCACTGGCAGGAAATAGATGTGATGGAGAAGGTGGGGGGAAAACGTCTCACCCCGCTGCTCTGCTCACACCTGCCTCGGCCATTGCCGAGAGAGGAGGAAATTGCAAGCATAATTGTTTACTCTTCCCCCTCCCCTCCCGGAGGCTCCAATTTCGCAGAAAAGAACATCATCATTACTTTTTTTTTCTCCGTCACGTATTTTACATTGTTGGGTGGGGTTTTTTTCCACACATTTTTCCAAAAATTAAAAAATTGTACAATTTGATTGTAATAACGTACACCGTACAAAAAGTCCGAAATCCGTACATTGTACGGCTAAATCGTACAAGTTGGCAGGTATGTGTCAGTGAAGAACAACTCGATCATGACATCTCTGGGCGACTGCTGAACAAAGCAAAAATTAACAGCCTCGCCCAAAGAGAGCAGCTGAAAAAGAAATTATTTTTAATGTACATAATAAGAATTAGCAAAGCTGCTGTCATAAACCACAAAGAGCGAAACAGATTGAAAGAAATAATATGTAAATACTGGTTCATTGCTGAATTTCTAACAAAATAGCTGCAGGAGCTCTAATTTGTTTTATTGTAAATTTGAGCATTAATTACATAATTTATATTTAAAAATTAAGTAATATTTTGTTTTACCACTGCTATATTTAATTTAATAAAAAATGTCAATAGAAGCAATTATGTAGGCTGTTAAAATTTTTAATTTAATCTAAAATTCTCTGAAGAAAAAAAGACTACAGGAGCTGAGCTCTCATGCAAAACCCTGACTGGTCTTCGTGTAATACTCTTTAACATATTTCTGCACCCTAATTCGGTAGATTTTAAAAGGGGCTTAACGTAGAAAAAAGTCTCCTAATATGTTTTTCAGGAAAAGTTTAGCAAAATTGTAAAAAATTAATATAAATTATAAAAATGTTAAGATTAAAATTCATAATTCTGTACAAAGTGGGGTTATATATATATACTGTCATATACAGAGTGGAGGTTCCACTGTCTGTGTAGTAAACATTTTTATAGCAAACTGAACTCGTTTGTATTATTTTAGTTTTTAGTACTAAAATATTTGAAGTCACAATATGAACTTCTCCCCTTACATCCCCCCCCTCAAAAAAAAAAAAAAATCTTTGCAGTGACCCTGCCTTTGGGTGCCCGGAACTTATATCCCCTAACACTTCTACACCGTATGAACGTGAAACAATATTATTTAATTAAAATAACGAAATTTTATGCCAACACTACGCAATATATACAGGGCCATTACTGCCAAATAGTGCTGGCCCGGTACATTTTAAGCAGTACCACGCCGTTCACTTTTTTGTGCATGTCATAGACACATGGCAGTTCGCCGTTACTAGTTATGTACCGGCGCATATGCACTTTTCAGGCACTGGTACTCCAGTGACTTCCAGACGATGGCAATCTACCTTGCTCCCGGTATACGGCACTTCGCCAGCACGACGGGTACCCGGCCGTCATTTTGCGGGCAGTTGTGTGTTTGCTGGGTTAGCGGCTGCAAAAAACAAATGGTGCATGATTTTGGTCTGGGTCTCTGGGGTGTCTTTATTAATTTAACTCCTTATTTTCTAGAGGTGGGGGGGGGCGAAATATCTGAAGTCCCGTGGCTCCAGGATGTCATAATTGGGACCTGCCCACGACTCATGTTGACTTAGTTCCAGGTTAAGGTCTAGGGACGGATTAATGCAATTTTGTAAGTGGAGGCGGCTAGTTTAAATTTATGTCCATTTTGTGGAAGTAAAATAGGATCTCGCATTTTTTATTAATTTTTTTTCTCTCTGGGGAGGTGGTCGCCCCTCCACACACATACCCTTTAATCCGTCAGTGTTCTGCTCATTATTGAACTTGAATACTATTCAAACAGGTTTTGGGTTGTGAAACTGTACCTACTATTTATATTTAAGCAATCCAACTTACCTGTATTTCTCGAAGCTTCAGCTCAGTTGAACATGGATAACGGAAGGATGAAAAGTCATACTAGATAAGATGATCAAGTTTATGGTTTTCACCTTTTATTGCTGACGAGTGTTTTGCATGTTTGATCATAAGTGAACGATGATACCCTTAAAAGCTTCATTAACATTCGACACAAAAATGGTCGTGCAATTTATGGTAATGCAATGCACTCTAAAAGCGAATTTCTCCTAAATTACATGTCTCCTCCTGAAAACACTAATTTCTAAAAGCCTTTGGAGCAGAACTTTTAAGTTCTCAGTAGGAATGATGGTAATTTATTTGTGCGAAAGAGGGCAAAACACGGAAAAGGCATTCCGCTCAGCAAACCATTCACATAGGCGGACGGACATTGTTCAAGACATCCGACATATTTGAGTAATTAGATTCATGAATTAAGATCATGATTTTGAATGAATTAGCATTGTGCAAACATACATGCTTTAATTCCAATTTCCCAACTCCCAATATTGTATAAATAGAGACATTATACATTTTGCATTATTGTGACCCTTGTAAACTTCTGGTTTTTCATTTGTATTCTATTTTGTTTTCTGCAATAGGAACTAATCGCACATTGCTTAAAAACCATACTTAGTATTATAATATCAGTGGTATCTACCTTTTTGCGGTTTAGTTTAGTCTAAAGTTTATGTTCCACGTGTAAAACTGTGAAATTTTGCGTGTAAATCGGTTAGTCAGAAATTGTTTCAAATTGTTATTTCAAAAAATCGATTGTCCTAATTTCGACACACACTTTATTAAAAATGTGACAACTAAAGGACTTGGCGGAATCTTAGTGAAACACAAGTCGTTTTAGTTACCTCTTTCTTAAAATATGACCTGCTGTGAACATTGAAGTTGCATCTCCAACCTACATAGTATTATCTATATAAATAAAAGACTTGTCTGTGTACATTACTTGGAATTCAAAAATTTTGCAATTTCTATCCGTTTCAAGCCCCTGGGAATCCAGTAAGACCGTCAAAAAAAGTTTGTCTGTCTGTCATTCTTCCGTGACGCTATTTTTGTTCGCGCATCACGTAAAATCGACTGAAGCGAATGAAAAGAAATTTGGTGAAAGGATAGGTGGTCACTCAATTTAAAACATAGGCGTCGATTTTTTTTTTTTTTTGAGATTTTGCGAAAATCGTTTCGAAATGTGTAAATCTTTGTAATAATGACTAATGTGAATGAAATGATATCGGGTGACATGATAGGTGATCACTCAACTTAAACTATACGCGTCGATTTTTTTTTTTAATTAGATTTTTCGATTTTGCGAAAATTATTTCAAAATCGTTTGTGATTGATATAATAATGACACGAATGAACGAATAAAATGAAATTAAGTGCATGGCAGGTAGTCACTCAGTTTAATTGTAGATGTTGAAATTAAAATAAATAATTAGATTCTGAGATTTTGCGAAAATCATTTCTGAATGTGTAAATATTTTATGCACATCACGTATTAACGACTAAAACGTATGAAATAAAATTTGGTGACATGATAGGTGGTCATTTAACTTAAACTATAAGTACTTTAAAAGTTTTTATAGAATTTGTAATGCTGTGAAAACTCTGTGCATGTTTATTCCATTCCTGAAAAATGGCAATGGGATCAAATGAAATTCGGATTTATCATAGATGTAAATTAATTCAAACTGTAAATGCCAGAAATGTTTTAAATATTTCATAGATTGTGCGATTTTGAGAATAGTCGTAAAAATGTTCGTTCTCGATCCCTTAAAAATGAATCAAGAGAGTACAATGAAATTTAGCAGGAATCTTTTGAAAACACACAGAAGTTACAATTTTGCTTTCTATACAACTGCCAATATACTAATTCCGTTCTTTCTACACTTAACGCTGTCGAAAATTCAGGCTTTTTTCGAAATTTCGATTACATACTAACCCGTCAATGGCGGGTACTTCAATTAGTTTATTTATAAAAATGAGGGGGGGGGGATCAATCAAAAAATAAATTTAAATGCTGTCTCAACAATTACAGTCATCTACAGGAGCAAAAAGTATAGATTTTCAGAAGTCCCCCCCCACCTTCTGATGAGGTTCCAAATTGTGGCGGGAAATTCCGGGAAGGACGTATATGGAGCTCTAAGCGACACATTCATTGACGCGAGCTGTCCTCTCCTGGCAAGCAAATAAATAAATTTCTATAACGTCAATAAAATTGCTTTAACTAGTGATTTTTTGAAAAATAGTTTCGTACTGAAAAAAAAAAAAAGAAAAAGAAACTGATTTTAAAAAGTAAGTTGATTTTCTAGCCTAAATTTTAATTTAAATTGAGTTAATTTTATTCTGATAGTATTGTTACAAAATTGTAATGTTGTTTTCCCACATTCATGTGCGTTGCGGGAAAGAGAGTTTACAAGCATTGTTGCAAGTGGAATGAGTATGTGACCCCTTGACTCTGGCGACCGTTTTGACGACAAAAAGAAAGTTCTGGAAACAGTGGAATTTTGGCTTTATCTCAATTAAGAAAGAAGATAATGGATCTAGAAAAATGATGTCACATCCTATGTGACACCACGTCCACTTGTAAATCTATAAATAAAGGAGTCACTCTCGCTGTCCAGTTAAGGTCGTTTCCACACTTGGTCTTTATCTCAGTTATTTTCCCTACGTTCGCTAAATCCTCTAACGGCCAGTGGTTCCCAAACTGTTTTTAATCGCGACCCCTTTTAAATTTTTCAAAAATGTTCGCGACCCCCCCCCCCCCAATCTTCCATCCATCATGTTTGACCAATAAGACAAAAAAAAAAAAAAAAAATATGGGATTTAAAAATGATAATCTTTTTATTCCGTACTGATTATTATTAGGATGACTGAGGTTGTATTTGGCAAAGTTGTGCCATCCTTGGCTGAATATTGGTGAAAGCCAACCTCATCTTGGACATCTAATTTATTACTGGCTTTTGTCTTAATCTACAAAAGTTTTAAATTAAACTTCACGCATGTAAGTGGATGCAAATGGCACTAACATTTGAAGCGAAAGCTTAGAAATTATCGGATATGAGTGACGCATTGCACACAAATTTTGAATGAACGATTTTTCTTGGTATAAATCATGTGCTGAGGAGTCATTTTGCAAATTCAAAAATTCGTCCTGCTCTTCATCAGGAAGATCGACGACATCTAAAGATGTGTGATGAAGTGGATTTCGCCTCTTGTTCATTGTGAGCTCTGGGATATATCTTTGAATCTCAGATTTAAGAACTTCAAGGTGGTTAATAATTTATCACCTTAAATTAACTGCAATTTCTGTTTCCGATACTTCTGCCTTAGTGCACACGTTTTCAAAATTGCATTGGTTAACACTCCTAGATACACTTTACGACGTCAGTTTTTGTAGATAGGATGCAAGCGCCCTAATGAGAAAAAGGAATTTTACTTTACAAAGAGAAAAGGGAGAAAGCGTGTCTCATTTCAGAGAAACATGCAAATATTTTGCCATTCATTTCCTACAAAATCGGTTCTCCGATTAAAAACGTTTCCTGTCTTGACGCTATCGCGTTTAGAATCAGTTTCCCATTGCCTGGTTCCATAAGAAACGCCCTCTCAAGCATTCGAATATGGCGATTGCGGTATCGCGCGAATATCCAAGCTGATTGTTACATATTTTTTAAGAATAAGTAGGCTCTTAATAATCTTTTGCTTCAATTACTTAACAATTTTCATCACAGTATTCCAAGTTGTTTTAAATCTGCTCTGAATAAAACTGATGCAATTGGCCTAACAAATTTAAAGGGAAAAGAAAAAGACCCAGCACTCAATCCATGATTTCACACACACATAATAATTCCTTTTGGGTATTTTCATTCCTTATGGTTTAATTAGTCACTCTTTTAATAATAATACAGTTGACTCCGGTTATAGTGAATCTCTGGGTCCGGCAAATTTAGTTCACTATATCCGAAGTTTTTTACATACATATACGTAAAGATATTCAGTTTTTGTAAATTATAAGTCATTTATTAGAAAATACTTTAATGATCTATGAAACATGTTTGCAATTGTTCTGATGTCATATTTTAAAAAAATGAAAAACACACTTAATAACTAAATACAAGCTTAGTGTCGGATATCCGTATCCGGCAACCAAAAGAGCTTCGGATATCAGATATCCGGCAAAATCAATGTCCGTTACATCCCTAGAACACACAAGCTTTGTCTCATCACGAATCATGGTCCAAAAATTAACTTGGAATAACAATGTTTTAATAGATGAGTGAGCTGTTGAAAGAAAAATTGATTTCAGGTCGTGCGGGTATTCTAAAGATTGGATTATATAAAACTGGTATT
The DNA here is from genome assembly GCA_038373885.1 of Cheiracanthium punctorium. Classification (NCBI taxonomy): domain Eukaryota; kingdom Metazoa; phylum Arthropoda; class Arachnida; order Araneae; family Cheiracanthiidae; genus Cheiracanthium; species Cheiracanthium punctorium. The sequence goes on along the minus strand of JAWZYV010001345.1, from coordinate 121,580 downwards.
GGCTGCCTTGTGCCTGAGGTCTAAATCTGTATGTGTGCTGTGTAAAATTCAATCTTGCGTTGCCCTTTTCAAGACGTTTATATTTTGAATGATGTTCTAATAAAATTTGAAGATTAGTAAGAAACATAGCATGGGAAAATTTGACTATAACAAAACAAAAAATTGTGTTTGGTAATTGGTTTTTCTTTATTTGCAAATGTTACATTGTTTACAAATATATATATACAGTAGACACCGGTTATAACGCACTCTCACGGGACCTAAAAAAGTAGTACGTTATAGTCAAAGTACGTTATAAAAAGTACTGCCGGTAAGATTTAATATTACATTTTTAAAAAAAGTGGGCTCATAATTTCTTTCTAAAATGTGTTTCAAACAGGTCTGATTTTTCAAAATTTAAATTAAACAGAGAAAATTCTTTATAACTTACAACTTTTATTGAGATAAATAATCTGTCATTTTCTTTTGTTTTAAATGGGCAGATGCTACTTTAAAAATGCCGTTTTAGCTATCCATAATAGAGAGTCTCTTCATCATCAGTTCGGTATTCAAAAAATCGTGAGAATGTTTTTGCAGCATTGAATGCGTCGGGGATGCTTGGTATAGGCTCATCAGTTTCTTCTTCAATATCATCAGCATCATTATAGATAGGGCTCTTCAGGAGGCATTGACATGGATGAATGTTGACACATGAAAAACAGGGTCTTGTTCTTAGCCCTACCTAGCAGGCGAAAAAGATAAAAGATCGCTCCCTTCATTCATGCACAGCACAATTCATCTCGCGAGAGAATCTGAAAACTGACAACGAGCGTTTTTGAAGGTACTGAAATTTCCGAGAACAGAGAAATAAAATTCTTAAGAAAAGCAAAATTTTATTTTTGTCTTTGGTATAAAAAGTACGTTATAGCCGTAGTACGTACTTTTGTTAAGTACGTTTTAACCGAAGTTAAATAACATTCTAAATATAGGACTTCGATCGGGACCTAGCTTCTAGGTACGTTATAACCGATAGTACGTTATATCCCAGGTCCGTTATAACCGGTGCGCACTGTATATTAATACGCTAAGATGTTTGCCTCCCTTTTTAGAAAAAACCTCACAATTACTCCACATAAATTTTATTTTTTTATAGAGAATTGCTTGCTGCAAATGATTGCGATAACATACCATTTCTAGCAATCGTAATGGTTTTTCTTCGTAATGAAAAGAAACTAGGTATGTAACGGATATTGATTTTGCCAGATACCGTATATCCGAAGCTCCTTTCGTTTGCCGGACACGGATATCCGGCACTAAACGTGTATTTAGTTATTCAGTGTGTTTTTCATTTTTTTTTATATATATTGACATCGGAACAATAAATTGTAAACATGTTTACCACATCATTTAAGTATTTTTCAATAATTGACTTATAATTTACTAAACTAAATATCTTTACATATATGTGCATAAAAAATGCTACTTAAAATGTAAACAATTAAAATATTCTTTTTATGTATACAGTGCTGGCAGAAGGAAATAAACTTAACCATGACACATTTATTAAATAACTGTAATTGTAGATTATTTTCACAAAGAAATGCATACTTTTTTAAAAATTTATTTAAGAATAGGATATCTATTTTGATAAGATACCTTTGATAGATGAGTTATTTTTTTCTAAACATGGGTTTAATGCTTTTTTCCCCTGTTTTATTCTTTAATTTACATTTAGTGATTTTTAGCTTTATTTTAAGTCAAATTACTTAGAGAAATAAAAAGTAAATCCCTTTTAAATATTTATAAAACAGAATTTTTCAGTTTATGCATTAAATTTCTTTAATAAAAAAAACTACAAGTTAAAAAACAAAAATAGATCTGTTTAATTGTTTAGCTTCTAAAATATACTGAGCATTCTTTCACAGTACTAAAACTTATATGGCACCAAATTCATTAAAAAGAAAAGAAAAAATATATATATATATATATATGTATATCTATCTCCCACTGTAAATTTGAAGACCTAATTATCATATTTTTAGAGCAAATAAAAGATATTGGAGAAACTCCATGGGGAGAGAGTGTAAAATTACATTATTACATCATTTTTGGTATTAAAATGAGAGAAACTGCATATACTGAATGCACATATTTTTCAAATGATACTCCACAGTTCTTGTCATTAAACTTCCCCTATAAACAGCAGTCTACAGCTGAAAAGGATGAAAAGATCACCTCCGATTTTGCACATAGACACACATGAGATGTGTTTAATTTTTTTTTTTTTAAGTTCAGAAAATGTCTGCTAAGCAGCACTTTGCAGCATGAAATCAGCTCTAAATATGAGCTTAACTAGTTATAAATGTGCTCAAAACAAATGTTGAAATTGTGTGTTTATTTTGAATGATCCCTTTCGAGTGTTGAATTTGATTTTTCATGTTTGATAGTAACTTGAAACATTTTTAACTTGAGCTTTTTAATCAAAATTCCCTAAGCACTTCTCATGTATCTATATATACAGTGCACACCGGTTATAACGGACCTGGGATATAACGTACCTAGAAACTATGTCCCGATTGAAGTCCTATATTTAGAATGTTATTTAACTTCGGTTAAAACGTACTTAACAAAAGTACGTACTTCGGCTATAACGTACTTTTTATACCAAAGCCAAAAATAAAATTTTGCTTTTCTTAAGAATTTTATTTCTTTGTTCTCGTAAATTTCGGTACCTTCAAAAACACTCGTTATCAGTTTTCCGATTCTCTAGCGAGATGAATTGTGCTGTGCATGAATGAAGGGAGCGATCTTTTATCTTTTTTGCCTGCTAGGTAGGGCTAAGAACAAGACCCTGTTTTTCATGTGTCATTCATCCATGTAAATGCCTCCTGAAGAGCCCTATCTATAATGATGCTGATGATATTGAAGAAGAAACGGATGAGCCTAATACCAAGCATACCCGACGCATTCAATGCTGCAAAAACATTCTCACGATTTTTTGAATACCGAACTGATGATGAAGAGACTCTATTATGGATAGCTAAAACGGCATTTTTAACCCATTTATGCCTAGCGTCCCTTTTTTGGGACGCTAGACATAAATGGCATAAATCATTTTCGCTATTAGTCGAAAACGTTATTTATTTTTCCTAGCCTTTATTCATGAGTATTGAGCCTCAACTCCGCGCAATATTTTAACATGACAAAGTAAGATGTTGATATTTCGATTTTTATGCAAAATGATTTTAAAATAAATCATTCCTTGTTCAAGAAGTTGACATCAGAAATTGATCTATTATTTCTGTTATCAGTAAAAATCGAAGAAAGTCGCAAAAATATCCAGGCACAAATGGGTTATAGTAGCATCTGCCCATTTAAAACAAAAGAAAATTACAGACTATTTATCTCAGTAAAAATTGTAAGTAATAAAGAATTTTCTCTTTTTAATTTAAATTTTAAAAAATCAGACCTGTTTAAAACACATATTACAATGAAATTATGAGTTCACTTTCTTTTTTTTTTTTTTTTTTGTATAATATTGAATCTTACCGGCGGTTCCGCTTATAACGTATTTCGGCTATAACGTACTACTTTTTTAGGTCCCGTGGGAGTACGTTATAACCGGTGTCGACTGTACATGATAGATTGCAATAAAGAAGATTAACGTTTAACAATGTGTATCCAATAAAGTAACATAAAAATATAACTTATGCTGAAAGTAGAATTTTTTGAGCAGGTTTTTTTAATGAACTGGCGTTAAATAACTTCCTTCGACTACAATCTGAATATGCAACCGTACAGAAAACTCCTGTACTTTGCGTAGCACACTCTTTATGTTACACATTTGCATGCTCACATATACAATTTCTCACCTCAGATAGATTTTAATAGAGCTTGACTATAACCCTCTGCTTGCAGGGCCCGATTATGACTAACAGGGTCCCCGGGCATTGATGGATTTGGGGACCCCTGATCTATGAAATTTGTGGTACTAACGTATTGTCCCGGCGCAGGGACGTACTCGGAAAAAAATTTCGGGGTGGGTCCAAAAATTTCAGAGGGGGTCCAGACAGTGAAAAAGGCAGAATTTTATAGAACAAAACTTCATCATTATTATTTTGCTTACAAAAACTGAAATTTCGGAGGGGGTCTGGATCCCCTGGGTACGTCCTTCTCCCGGCGGCCATTCCCGCCAAACAATTTTTTCATCAAATGTGTTGGTAAACTGTTGCCAATCGTATTCCAAACCATCAATAATTTCTTGTGTCCGGCCTTTATCTTGGCGAAAAATCGCTCCTCTTGGCAGACTGCCGGGATAATACGCAAGTACCAAATTTGTTTTATTTATAAAATTTTGATAAAAAGAATATTTCAGAACAACATTTGAAATTAGGGGACCCTGGGTAACGCCCCGATTTGCCCATGCGATAATAAGGCCCTGTCTGCTTGAAGATCCAGGGATGAGATTGGCAAAAAAGCAAAAAGACAAACTATACGAGAGCAAAAAATTTGCACACGTGATATTTATATGTGGAAGAAGTTTTAAGAAGTAAAGTATCAAAACATGCTACAAGATAATCTTTACACAGTAATTAATAACTATCAGAAGTCCACAGAAAAAAAGCAGAATTTTCAGAGAAAGAGACAAAAAAAAATTAAATTCATAATAATTTTCAAAAAGCTGAAGAATCTCATCCCTGAAGATCAGTACTCTAAAATTAGTTTTGCTTCTTTTTCCGCATTATGCCAGAAAATGAAATTAAAACCTATAATTTAAAATTTCAGTATTTATAGGGTCCCTTAACAGCTTACCATAACGGGACCTTAAGTCGCAATGTTTGATGCTTCTCAAATCGACGAATTTTGGTCATAGGACATTTTTTTTTATTGTGCATGAAATGGTATAAAGAAAATTTCTCTAAATATAACTGATAAGACCGGGGGACCGTATAAAAATTTAAATTTCTTAATTTTTATAAAAATTGATTTATTGACTGACTGTTTCTGATATAATAGATTATATAATTTAAAGCATTTTTGCAACTGGAACTATGTGTCTCTGACTAATGGTTTAGGAAATAGCCATTTGACAGCATTAGCACTAGACATCCCGTATAATTGTTCACCCAACTCAATTTTTATTAGGTTGTAACGAAAGTTTCCCGCCACCGCAAACATCGTCAGCACACAGTTCGCGTTGGCGTATTTGCTCATATTTTGTCAAACGATTTTTGGCATTTGAAAGAAGGAGGCTTACTTTATAACACTGTGTTGGGAAATCTGTAAAAAATATAGTTATTAAGTATATGGTGTCCCAAATGGAACTATCACTCTAGAGGATTAGAACCATCCTTTACTTCCATTTGTGTTGCAAAAAGTCAGCTACATAATATCAACAAATTATGAGTACAGCTTTAAGTACTATTGTTGTATCATGTGACACTGTGCAGGTTTGGTACCGAAAGTTCAAAATCAGTTATCTAAGGAGTTAGAAGTTAGTTCTTCAGGCAGATATGGCGGAAAACTTTCGTTACAACCTGATACTTTCCGAGCATGTAACAAAAGTATTGTAACCATGAAAAAATTCGACTTCAAGATTCTGGTGCATTTACACGTTTTGAGGTCTTCTGAATTCATTTATGCTATTTTTACGAGATGTATGTATGTGTGTGCATGTGAGTGAACATGATAGCTCTTAAACGGTACATTTGATTGAGCTCAAATTGGGTATACACGTTATAAACCACCATCGTACGATTGCTATTGATTTTGATGTGCATAGGACTTATTCTTTTTCTACAGGGATAAGACCAAGATTTCTTTTACATTATGGCCTATGGTGGGGGGAATTATTGAATGGGTGTTAGCGTTTAAACGGCACATTCGATTGAGCTTCCATTTGGTATATATGTTTGAATTATTCGATTAAAATTTATTTAAATCCTTGGTAATGATCTTAATTCCAAGTGTTCGGAAAGTCGAGTGGCATCACTCCAGATTTTTTGTGTAGTTATGACCTATCGACCTATTGCGGACATGACATAAAGGCTCACACTACTGTGGAATTTCCCAATTATCAAATAAAAGTTCTTGAAAATATAATGGCACATATTAAATAACTGAACATTTTCTGGTGCCATGTTTTTAACAGTTGAAAACTGAAATAATTAAATTTTCACAATTCTTTTTCTTAAATATTGTATTGATGGATTCCGATTAATATTTTTGAACATGCATCAGGGTAGTTGAGCCAATAGAACAGAACAGGTGTCTATTTTAATAAATAATGGACCATATAATTGGTCGGGCACCAATAACAGTTATGTCATGACAACAAGAGATGTACAGGGGGAATAGGATAGCAGCATTGCCATTGGTACCTTCATTGGTTGACAACCACAGACTAATTAGCATAGCTGACAAGTGTTCTGTTTTATACGGATCCATTCCGTTTTTTTAACTTTGCTCCATAAATACGTATTTAAGCCAAAATGTTCAGTTTTTCAGCTACTGTGTAAGGATTTTTAAAAATAACAGAAAAAAAGAAAATCGTGTACATTTTCAGCTTTTGGCAAAGCATTTATGCTTAGTTGTCAAACTATATCAAATAAGTCAATAAATTTAATTGAGTGATATTTATCTCAGGGATGTGCCATCTGAAATTAAATTTTGGAGCAATTTGTGGAGCAAGAAAAAAGACATTTTTGGAGCAATTTGGAGCAAGAAAAAGTCACTTTTGGAACATAAGAATGTTAATTTTGAAATACAAAATTTATTTTTGGAGGGAAAGAGAAAAGTCAAAGAATGGCAATCAAAAAAAAAAAATGAAAATTAAGGAAGTTCTTAAAAACTCTTGGCTTATAAAAAACCACGTTTTTTAGTTTTTTTTTTTGGGGGGGGGGTGGAAGCCAAAAGCTTATGAAATAGATAAAAAATTCAGTTATTTTATACATTACTATACAAAATATCTATTTTAAATCAAAAATACAATATTTACTAAACTATATTAACCCATTTATGCCTAGCGTCCCTTTTTTGGGACGGCATTTTCGCTATCAGTCGAAAGCGTTATTTATTTTTTCTAGCCTTTATTCGCGAGTATAGAACCTCAACTCCACATAATATTTTAACATGACCCAGTAGGATGTTGACATTTCAATTTTTATACATAATGATTTTAAAAAGATATCATCCCTTGCTCAAGAAGTTGACATCAGAAATCCATCTATTATTGCTGGTATTAGCAAAAATCAAAGAAAGTCTCAAACATATCTGGGCACAAATGGGTTAACTACCATCAGCAGCTAATAAAAAATTTGGTAATGAAAATTTACAAATTTATATAAAATTAAATTTAAAACAGGTCAATTTTTACTCTTAAGGCATTGGAGGTATAAACAAAAGGATGCCAAAGAAAAAATATTCATCTTTAAGATTAATAAAGAAAGATTGAAATTAGAATGCTTAGAATGTGTGATGACTTTTGTAAAAATTCGGGAGATTTATAAACGTTTAAACATATATGGGAAAATTAAAAATGTAGCAGTTTTGCTGAATTTGGAGCAAAAATGTCCAAAAACGATCGTTTTGTAGCAGACTGGCACAACAGGATTGATTTGGCACAATTTGGAGCAGCTGGCACATCCCTGTTATCTTATTCTTTCAAGAATTTATTACATTAACAGATGTGCCAAGTTTTTAAAATTGAAAAGCCCCGAGATTACTTATGAATATGCTTTCAGCATAAAATGCACGTACAATTAATACCTTTCTTAAATGCCATGCATGTCCATGTAAACTTAGAAGATAGTATTCCGTTACTTATAAATAACTTAAGGTATATATGAATAAATTAAATTTCAAAAACTTGCCAAGAAATATTAGAAAATATAAAACATCAGTCAAAATAGATACAGAATAAACTATTTCTACCTAAAAATTATATTAAAATAGGTTGTTGTGTCTGATTAGCTTGAAGGGAACAAGAACAGATCTTGCAGAACTAATGAAGAAAACTATTCAATTGAAATTTTTTCCAAACTTTAGAAAGCCTTAGAAAATGAAGGAAAATCCTGAGACCCAAAATAGGAACAAACAGCCTGAGACTCAGGCCAAAATCCTGAGACTTGGCACCTCTGCATTAATCATTTAAGTCTATTGTAGAAAACAAGCAAAGTTAAATACATTTTATTTTTATAAATTAATGATTATATATGCACATCTCTATACACATGATAATCTAATTTTGTTAATGTAAGATTTTTAATGGTACATTTCATGACCACTCACCGTGTTCCTTATTTCTGATTTTATGACCAAGTGCTGTGTTCCTTATTTTTTTCTTGGAAGGTTGGCAGCTATAAATTAGGCACAACAGGGTTAGTGGCATAACTAAAGAAGGTGGTCTTACCCAGGCAGCACTTCTTGGAGGGCATTCAAAAAATTTGTTTTAAATTAGACATTAAAAATCTTTCGCCTAGGGAATCAAATTTGCTCAGCCCGGCACTGAGCGAGAACATTTACATTACTTTATCATAGGTAAGTTTGTAAGTAATTATCGGACTAATACTAGGTTCTATTTAGTTTTCCTCTAATCATTTATTTTTATCAACAGACAAAAATTAGCAGTAGGAAAGGTGAGGAGTTTTGCAAGCCCCCCCACCCACCCTACTATATTTAGCAGCAATTTTTTTTTTGGGGCGGGGGGGGTCATTTGAAAGCCTGTTTGTAACCCTTTGTTATATTAAATAAAAAGGAGCTCTAATAAAAGTGTTGATAATTAATTGATTTTTTAAAATTTCAGTGAATCAATCTATACCTTTAAAAATATGTTTTAAATACAACATGCAGAAATGTGGGGTCGGAAAAGTCTTTTCCATTCACCTGCTAATAGTAACATTTATAATCAAGTTTAATAATCAATATGTAACATGTAATCCTTACTTTAATAATCAATTTCGGTCAATTGCTTCCTGTGGAAGATCCATTAGTTTTCAACGAATCATGATCAGAAAGTATTCCAAAGTTAATATTAACAGATACACGAAGACGACATTTCCGACCCACACATTGCTATGCAATTCAAAACTTCTACCTTCCTTCCGTCTTCTGCCTCTTGCACATTTTTACAAGTGTTCTGAAGCACCCTGAATATAAAGGCATATCCTTCAGCTTGAGATATGAAAATTTAAAAATCATTAGTGAAGTCTTTATTTTTACTAGCTGAAGGCCCTGTTTTTCGCACGGGAATGGATTTTTTTTTATATTAGTTTGTTGTAATTAATAAGCAAAATGGATATCGCATAAATAATATCGGTATTCAATAATCATGCATATAGAATTTCATGGCGATCATTTCAACGCTGAAGATATTTCAGCGCAGCGCCATTAACTGTCAGTTATTGCAAAATGGATTGCATCAAAATATTCTTATGTACAAATATCTAAATTTTCATTGCAAACAGTTTAACGGTCAACATATTCTGCAGCGCCATCTAATGGCAGGTTAAAGTAATAATACGCTACAGCACAATCAAAGGTAGTTATAGTAAAATGCATAATCGGAAATATTCTCAGTGTTCAAATATGTATGTATACCCATTTTCAGAGCGGCAAGTTGTATGATCAAGAAGATGGTTGCTGCAGTGCTATCTAGTGGCAAGTTAAAGTAATAATGTGCTGCAGTGCCATCTAAAGGGTTTTCTATTAAGAGCGATACAGTTTAAAAATTTAAAAAAAAAAAATTATTCAGTGAGACATTTTTTTTTTTTTGAAAGCTTTCATTATACTATTAAGTATGAAAAATAATATCTTTCATGTGAGCACCACGACTTTTCTGTACATACCGTATTCTGTCAACCATACTCTTTCACATAAATTTGGTGTTATTTGACAAATAATGTGTTCTATGTTGGTTTTTGACTGCTCAATTGTTATTGGATTATCAGCATAAACTTGTGACTTAACATATTCCTAAAGAAAGAAATCGCAAGCAAAAGCCTATTAAAAAAAAAGCCTATTAATACTGAATTTTCCAACATAACTCCTTCGGCCCTGAATTTTAAATAGAGCAGTTAAAAATCAATGAATGGTTAGATGTGCTGCACTATATGTAAGTATCTTAAATATAAAATATAACATTCAGCCAATTAACAAACTAATATACTTATAATAAACTCTTTGTATCAGAAAATACCAAGAGATTCTTTTGAGACCTTTAAAAATATACTTTTTGTATCAGGATGTATCAAGAGATTCTATTTGGCACTGACGTAGCATTCCTGTAAATAATTATTGTAAGACTTGTATACAACACTTGCAGAAGCAACAAATTCCTTAGTGTTTGATAGTTCAGGTTTGATTCCAAATTGCAATGCTCACAACAAGTTTGTTTATATTCTTGGAGGGAAAAGACCAACTTCCCCAAATTTTTTTTTTTGAAAAAGGGGGAGGGGAGAATATAACCATGGCTGCTAACAGGAAGCTCAAGGTAAAAAACAAGATTTCGCAGGGAAAACAGGAAGATTTTTTTTCCAATCAAATTTAAACTGCTAAAACAAGGAAAAAAAATAAAATGAGCAGTATTTGGTCAATTTTGTGAACAGCTAACTACAAGCCATACCTAGCTTGTTTTGGCCCAAGTAATGATTTGAAGCTTCAGTTTCAAATTTTAAAAATCAAAAACTTTTTTTTACTTTCTTCATCTACAAAACATTTAATGATTCCTGAAGCTTTAGTTCTGGCTCATTTTCCCAGAATCGAGAAACCACTTTCGAAATAATGGAGCTGCATGATCTGCAACCGTACTGTATTTACTGCATACACAATTTTTTCTTAAAACCAAAAGTGAAAGTAAATTTACATCTAAAATCATTCTTTAGCTACCTTTACAAAATCACAAAAATATCAGACTATTCACCATAAAACAATTTTTAAATGAAAAACAAATAACGTCCTTCACACCAGCTTTTATTGCAGGTATAGATAGAAAAAAAAGAAAAAGAAAAAATTTAACACTTGTTTTTTACATTTTATTGTTGCTTTTTTCGAAAAGAACAACCTTCTGTTAATCTCGCCCTGCCACCTGTAGGCTGACATAATACAGTAGAACATCCAACACATAGAACTACCGTCTGGGCGTGACTGAAAACAGTTGTGATCTTGTAACAACCAGGACACTTGACATCCATGAAGAAAGAATTAGGGTGCTGAACCAAGCGTTTAAGTTTGCATTTCCTCCTCTCTTCGTCAGGACTTGGGTGTAATAAATCTTTAGCTAAGGGCATCTTTTCAAATAGGAGTTCACCTAAAATAGGAAATAAGTTCATTTAATAAGGCTTTCAGAAATTTCAACAAAGATTAATAATTATAATAAAATTAAGTGGAAATCTGCCATTCATGAGGAAAACAGCAGTGGCAGCAAAATCTACAAAAATTTACATGCCTGGTTGAGCATGTAACTTAAATTACATGCCAAAACCAAAAATAATACATGCTCGAAAAATATTACTAAATATTTTAGAAAGAGATTCTACCAACTTTTCAAGTATATTAAGCAAGTTGGAGTGTTTAGGCTGATTTTATTTATAGGAAAATCTTTTGGAATGTGAAGTGGCTGTCATTTGTGACTTTTCCGTGAATTATTCGATCATTTTGCAAGATGAGACACAATCATATCATTGGTCAAATAGTCAGGCAACCATTCACCCCTTTGTGGTGTATTTTAGTAAGTTTAAATTTTGTAATAATATCAGATTGCCTCAACCACAACACTACAGCCATCTACCTGTTCCAGACAAAGTTTATGGAATATCTGAAATGCAAGTTTCAAAGACCTCCCAAAAAAATATTTTTCTGACGGCTCTGCGGCCCAATATAAAAAAAACTATTTACTTGTGTAATCATAAGCAAGAGTTTGGAACTGAGACTGAATGGCATTTTTCAGCAACAGCACATGGTAAAGGACCATGCGAGGGGCTGGGGGCCACAGTCAAAAGACTAGCAGCCAGAGCAAGCCTACTAGACCGTATAAGGACCAAATTATGGATGCAAGGCAACTGTTTGAATGGTCACATCAGAACATATCTAACATTACATTTGTGACCCTTGAAAAATACATTAAAACTGAAGAACAATTAGCCAACCGGTACAATACAGCTGTAACTATATCAGGCACCCAGAAATTTCATGCCTTTATACCTCTCAAATGTGGAGCCAAAGTAAATGGGAAATTATTTTCTTCTGCAGTTGTTTCAAGCATATACAGCAGAATTAGTGGGAATGAAACATCAATCTATGGTGACACTGGGTGGTTGAATTATGTTCTTGATAAAGATGAAGATTGCAGTAAAGTGCAAGTTACATTCCTCCATCCTCAGGTCCACCCCCCCCCCTCTCATTTATATATCCCACACCACCTGATACACTGTGGATCCCTTTTGCAGATGTGATATGCAAAGTTAACCCTGTCACACAGACTGGCCGAACATACAGTTTACCAGACAGTGAAGTGAACAAATGAGTGTTAACCCTTAACTTTACTCATAATATTGGAGTTTGAATGGTAAGTGTCTATCTGACCTTTCTCCATTAAAAAAAAATGTAAAAGTAATAGCCACTGCTTGCCTCATTGAAATGTGTTGTTTGTTTCATTGAATGAAATATTCAAATTTTATGAAACTATACTAATTCTGGTATTTTTCACAACATGTGTATTTCTGAAGCCCAGTACCTCCTGATCCCATTGCGATCCCATGATAGAATTTTGCAGTATGTATAAAGACATTACAAACTATATTTGATAATATTTTGGAATTTTTAAAATTGCCACTTTTTGAGAAATTTAAATTTTAAAATTTAATTTTCAATTTTTAAAATTGTAACCCTTATCTTATGGCATATCCTACTAAAGCCCCATTCAAGAGCTTTAAAATGAGACCACTCTCAGCTTTATACCATCCCTGGTTGCCAGCCTATAGGCATCTAAAGGTGCCAAAATATGAATTTTTTTCATAAAAATTTAAATCTTTATTAACTTCAAAAATAATTGTGCTACATAACTGAATTTTGGTATTTTTTCATAAGTCAATGATATATTACTGAATACTAAAAATTATGAAAATCTGAGACATCAAGTCTGAATCAGATTGTTGATTTGATATGGAATGACCCGGAAGTAAAATAGGATCTCTTATATTTTTTTATGTAATTTTTTTTTTTTTTTTAATCCTCAGTGAGGGCTTAATCCACCAACTTTCGAATTCAGTAACAAAGATTTTCCACTCCTGTCCAGAGAAAGGGGGGGGGGGCGGCACATATGTTTCCGGCTGCGCTAACATTTTTGACCACGGGCCATCACTGTCCTAGGCCAAATACTTTGAGATTTAGGAGGTCAAAGTTGAGTTAGTAAAGATATTAAAATAATTTTTGCTGCTCTGTGGCAGCCATGTAGTCATTAAGAAAAACCACAATTCAGTCAAAAATAAACATTTTTTTGGCAATTTTTTTTCTATGTTTTCTATAAAGTATATATCTTTGATAGAAAATTCATTTTAATGTATTTTTGAAGAAATAATGGTAGGAAAAATAGCTAGATTTTTTTTCAGAATTTTATTTAAAAGGACCAGAATTTTATTTAAAAATGTCTATTTCAAAACATGATTAAGAGGTGAAGACAGTATAGTTACCAAGTTTTTTTACGCACACCTAAAAGTACATATTAAAAGGATATGAAATAAAAACAATGGTATTTCAGCCTACTTTATTATTTTTAATCATTAATTCAAATTTTAGTTGAAAGATTAACACAGTAACACTGAGTAATCACGAAAAGGTTCAGAACTCTTACCTCTATTTTTATGTAACAATCAAATCTTATTCTGCTTAGAAAGCAGAAACATTATAACAATAAAAATTATTGTTTAAAAATAGTGATTAGAATTCTGGACCAGAAACGTTATTCCTGCATCCTGCAGTTAAATATTTTTTAAATAGTCAAATACCGGTATATTTTTTTTATATAAATTAAGTCAGTTTCAAAATATACAAAAATTAGATTACTGGGTTAACTCTTACTACAAAATAAATTTAAAAACAAATTTTAAATAAGCATTCATATTAATACAACTCTTACAAGAAAATGTATTAAATGTAGCCAGAGGAAATGAATTTTTTCTCCAGATTGAATTATGATTACTGTAAAAAACAGATGAGATCAGGGTTTTTAAAAACCCGGGTATTTTCAGAAGAAGGGATGGGGGTTTCAGAATATTTGAAAAATTTGCTTATTACTAAATACAACTTAAAGAAAACTAATTGATTCCAAAAATCAATTATAAATAAAAAGTGGTTAATTTAATAGTAATAACCGATTACAATTATTAATTGAAAAAATGTATAAATCAATTAAAATAACCCCAATCATGGTTCTCTCTTAGATAAATTGACTATTAGTGATAATTTTAACAGTGATATACTAGTGCTTAGTCAGGGCATGAAATTAATTTTTTCATAGGAGGGGAGTCTCCCTACCAACATTTATGAATGGAGGGGAGTTGAAATTTTTGGGAAGGAGGGGGAAAAAATTAAAAACCACTCTAAATCATTAAGAGCACAAACATGATAAAATAATATTGAAGGAATACAAGTCAAACATTCAAGATAACTATGAGAATATTTATTTTCATCGAAAGAAAGCAAAAGATCGTTTACATACGCCTCTTTTTCATATTTAGCCAAATTTTGTGGCAACTTAACAATTGAGTTTCATTTAGTTTTTCTGGTCCCAATTCTGCAATTCTCAGTAAAATTGTCTAGGTTTTTATTGTTCAGTGAGTTTCGGAACTTTGATTTAATTCTGTTTTGGGTACTAAAGCCCCCTTTCACAAGGAACACTTGTAACGGGCAACACAAGAGCAATTTTTATAATCATTGCAATTATTGGAAATGTTTCACTATATTCCCTTAAGAATTGTTCTGAAAACTTTCCAAAATCTGACAAGTTTTCATTTTTTGCCACCTTTTTGTATAAGGTATACTCTGCCATTGCAGTGTCAATTTCCACTTCTGGACAAAATTGTTTGACTATATCTTGAATTAAAGTATTGCCAAAATCTGTTTTTGCTCCATTTGCATTGATTGCAGCAGGTTCAATGCACTGAAATTTCAAACACATATCGAGAGTTTCAGGAGGAAATCTTTGATCCATTTCTTGAGAGATTTCTCTGAGTTTATTTTTACGAAATATATTTCCCTGTAGTTTAGAAAAAAAATTTTCCTCATTTGGACCGCGTGTCACTTGCAGCTCTTCTAAGCTTTCTTTCGTAGATTTAATCATATTGGTGACACTAGAAAGCACCAAATTTTCACTTTGTAAAAATTTGGATAGATTGTAAATGGTTGGAGTATATCCATAATGAACTAACTTCAGAATTCCTTTTGCAGCATCCCCTGTTTTTAGACTAGCATCATGTTCCAGTGCAGCTCTCTATGAGTCAAGGGTTCTGAAAACGACTGATACACAAGGCCCCACTTATAAGCCTTTTGTATTTAGAATTCTTAAGCTACATTCCGAGTTTCAGAACAAGTTCATCCGAGCAACAAGTTCATTCGAAAATCTGGGAAATTATCAGAAATGGGAAATGTCATTGCAAAAGGTAAATTTTCTGGGAATTTTTCAGGGCGGGAGGCTGCCGCATCGGCAATCGTTTTCGGCAGGATTTTTTAATTTCAGGCACGAATCCTGCCATCCCGTGCTGAAATTCAAGCCCTGTTAGTTACAACATGATTTTTTTTATGGTTAAAAAATCCTTATTCATTTTAATACAGATAGGCATAAAAATTTACTCTAGAAAGTTTTAATGCCTATGTGAAGTCTGATTTTTTTTCCCTCAGGTAGTGGTGGTGTGGGGGAGGTAGGGAGCTGTTTATAAACTTTACAAGTGGTGTACTGATATTAAATGATGTATGTATTATCTACATAATTAAAGTTGAAATTTTGAAAAAACCCAATTGGGTTTTTTGGGTTAGGCAAAATCATAACTCTGGATGAGACTGACAAAAAAGGAAAAAGTCTGAAAGAATGTGCGAACATTTGATTTAAACAATAATACTTATAAATTTAAAATTCCATGTTTAATAAATATTGTAACTGCTACTGATAAGTCTATCCCACTTATGTACAGTTTTGCCAAAGAAAAATTTTAAAAAATTCAGAAATTTTTTGAAAAGTTAAAAAAACTGATTTGTTTTGATAAATTGAAAAAGTGAAAAATCAGACAAAAGTCTGATCCCAGAAAAAAAAAAAGGATAAGATTTTTTTCTAGTAGAACTCTGTTAACGATCAGTTTTCAAAGTTGTGTATTATTTTAGGGATGGTTGTGCTGTGATGGCATCCGAGGGACTGTACAGCACCTAATAGCAAGTCTTCCAAAATTATTATGGAAACACAATGGATAGTGTTGAAAAGTTATGAATTTCTGCACATCTAAGATTCATAATATTCATTTCTGGCTACTAACAAAAACTTTGAGACACGTCACCAGTTAGAGAACAGATTCTTATTTGCTAAGACAATTACTGGAACTCTCAGCTTTCGCCACTTTGTGCCAATGTCAATTGATTCCACTTGTGTATCATGCCTCACCATGGCACTAGTGGTTATTTCACTGAAAATAGTAAATGACTAAAGTGGTCCCATCACCCAACTGCTGATCTAACGGTATGGAGTTTTGGTAGGTTTTCTCCAGATGTAACGTGGATATGCACGAGAACACCCTAGAAAGTCCTCTTAGCAAGGCACCCGCTATCCATGCCAGATCACCCTAGCGTAGTGTTGCCATATCACACTTACAATCCACTATTATTTCCAAAAAAAGGAAGCTGAGTATGTGCAACAATACATACAAAACTTCAGCAAGCCAAGCAGCAATTAACGATTCTGTTGTGATAAAGATTCTGTTTAATGTTACATTTACATTAAATTATAATTGAAACAAATATTAATTGCTGGATTATATTCTGTATACAGTGCTGTTTACATATCAATGTTTGTGTTTATGTTTCATTGGATGGTCGTTCTGGCGGCATCGTGGGCAATGCACAGCTGTAGTGAAGCAACCTGCCGGCAGTATTTTTGACTGCAACATTTTTGACTGCCATAAAAAAAAAACGTGTATCATCAGTTTGGGGATTTGAAATTGTTTCATGTCATAGATGGAAGGGAATGAAATAGGTTACGTTATTGTATGAAAATAAAACGTGTGTTTGTTAGAAATAGGGTGTGAATATAAAGCAATATAAAAGAAAGCAAGTAGGTTTTACGTTATGAGCCGGTGTAAGTATTTGTTAGAAAAGTAGTGTCAGTATAAAACTAAATAAAAGAAAGCATGCTGGTTTTACATTATAAGCCGGTGGGTGTTTGGGACATTTCTGAGCAGTTAATTTAAAAAAATAAAGACAAGTGCTTTTTTTTAATGAATCTTTGCAATGTTTAAGGTTTTTATGCGAATTTTAAATTGATATTTGATGTTTCATAAGTGCTATTTATGTGCTATTCTAATCATACTGACTTTATATGAGGTGTACATCTAGGTTGTTCAATCCGTCGATGTTTTTTTGAGTTGAAAACGGGCCAGTGTTTGTCCAGTTTACATTAGCTGTGGAACTAGGTTGCTTAATCCACTGTAGTTTTTTTTAGTTAAAAACAGTCCACTGTTTGCTCATTTTAAATTACCTGTTAGTGAATTTGCAGACTTTTTTAGGTTAAATATGGATGGTGTATTTTGTTTTAATGCTTTTGTTAGTGGAATATATGTGCAATTTTAATGTGTTAAAATACTTTGCAGATCATGCAAAATGGTTAGCGGCAGTCGCTGGGGCTTGGCAACCGCCAAGCTCCTATCATCGACTTAACAGTAATGAACTCTGAGTAGTCAGTTGCCTTGCATGAAAAATTCACATTGTGCCAGGCAATGATTGATATTAATACCTTTAAATGCGTATTTCATGCCTTAGAAGTCTAGAATATGCCTCCAGAGTTTTGGAATGTGCATTTTTACACATTGCTTCTACATATATAAAATTTTGTTTATGGTCAAGGATTTCCATGAAATTTTTTTTATTTATTTATATAAAACAGGATCGACTGAAGCTGTCATTTCACATGATTGCTGTCTTTGAAACCGTGCATTTTTTTAGAAGATTGTGGCTGCACAATATCACCTCCCTGCACACTACACCTCGGAAATTGAAGTACGGACAAATTGGTATCTTACCTCGTCAAACACCTCAATCTACCATGCGGGTTTCCCAGTGCTCATCACGCATTTCTACAAAGATGTTTGTTTTTATTCTCACAAGCCGTGCAACTTGGCCAATGCATCCTCAGGGATGTTTGTTTATGTAACTGCCGCAAGTGAAAAGATGGTCAGCAGAATGCCTGATGAAAAGGGGTTCGGATTTTCTAAAGTTATCTACAAATTCTTAGATGACTCCACTAGTCCAACTGCATATCCTCAAGTATCGGTAGTTACATTTAATAAATATGTAGTTGCAAATTATTAAACTTAATCCTTATTCCTGACTTGTTGTCAGCTGTAATGCATGTACAGTGCATTACAGCAGATATTCCCAGTGTTTTCAAATTTGGCATAAGTTTTTATTGTCTTAATTACTCCTTTGCAAAGGAAAATACTCCTAAAAAAAGTCGGGGAGTATTTTTACGGTTCTGAAAAAATTCTAGATCGATCACTGGTGTCAGGGTTATGATTCTACACAACCTGAAAAAAATCTGGGTGCGTTTTTTAAAAGTCCACTTGAAAAAACTCCAACTGGATATCCTCAAAATCTCAACTTTAAATTGCATAGCTAGAGTATTTCTGGTACTTGCGTATTATCCCAGCAGTCTGCCAGACGAGCAATTTTTTGCCAAGAAAAATGCCGGGCACATGAAATTAATATTGGTTTTGAATACAATTGGCAACAGTTTGACATCTCATTTGATGAAAAAATAGTTTAGCAGGAATGACCAGGATAATACTTAAGTACTGCATTTCTCAATATCAATAGACCAGTTGTAAAATTTATGAACAGGCCCCCACCACCAAGAAAAAGAAAATCAGAATGACTAGTCAGAGAGAAAAAATGTTGTGCCTATCACTTGGAATTAAAATTATTAAGGATATTTTATCCATAACAAAATATTAATTATAAGGTTATGATTCAACATTATAGTCCAATTTCATTGACAAAATTAATGCTAATAACTAAGTTATCTATCTAAAAGCAAACCATGGATTACTATTTTGATCAATAGACTTTTCCAAGTAAATCATAGCTGATAATTGTAACTATTGATTTAAATATTTCATCTATAATTGACTATTGTAGTCGGTTACTTTAAGAGAAAGAGGGGTGCCAGTGCCCCGCGGGGAAGTTCCTTTCCTTAAAAAGCTGAAAAACCCTGATAAAACACATTAGGTTGGGTTTTCTCTTTCTCTCAGTACCAAGTGTAGCTGTAGACCTTAATAGAATATGGATTAGGAATTCTGTCATGCATGTGAGAGTTTTGTTGCAGTCATTGCAAAAATCAATGCTATGTTTATATCAGTTAAAATATGCGGAGTGGGGTAATAAAACACTGTGGGTGATTCGCATTTTATTATTGATCTGTAGCAAGTGAGACATCTGATAAAGATAACCACTTTAGCGCATAATATTTGATAGATCTTTCTTCCCCATATACAGACATGAATTAAGAGAAACAATACTTTTTAATACAGTTTCTCAAACCAAGCATATAAGATCAAATAAGCATAGCTATAATAGGCAGAAATTACATTACTACATTGCCGTTAACATAGTTCCGAAACATTAAAGATTATCGCTTTTTTAATACTCTATAGGTGATACACTCTTTTGAAAAATGTTTAAATACAAACACACACAACTTAACTAATATAATTGCATACAATTTGCTTTGACAGCAGCCATTTACTTCATCAACGTAACGCATGCACTGACATGTCTAGGCCTAACTAACGCATGGTAACAGATAATCAAAATGCAGCAAAAATTAATGGTATAACACCACAGTTCTAAAACAAACAATTTAACCATTCAATAACAGACCAAATTATACACAACACATAAAATAATTAATAAACATGATAATTCACAAAAATACTATAAACAAAAAAGCTCCGTACATTTTAAACACACTTTTTGCAGAGTAATTTTGAATATATAAATGAGATGTGAACAAACACTTACCAGAGAAGAACCTGTTTAATATATATTTAATATAAATTGAACAACTTAATAATCTTTACAAAAGCATAAGAACGCCGCCACGCCACGTGAAGTGAAGATGGACCCGATTTCGGAATAGAGCATAAAGAGGAGGTCTACCCGGATTGATCTGCGAGCTGTTTACCAAGCCGTTTCACAAAAATAAACTTTTCTCATGTGAGTTCCTTTAAAAAACAATCTTTAATATTTAGAGATCGATTCATGAGATCCGTTTGTCAGGAAGCGTTTTTCTTTCCATAAAAGTTAAGACACAATTATTTTGCAAATTAAATATAATATTGTTACAAAGACCAGGAAAATTGCTCTTCAAAGAGGACCACATTCTTTTAACAAAGAGTTGGGGACACCTCAGCATAATGTCCCCAATTCTAAAGCAAAAAATAGTACATTTTGAATCGATTTTCCACCAGAAAAAGCTCTCTGGAATCACTAAAGCGAAAACGGGGCTTTACAGCAGGTTCGCCACACACACACACCCCTCCTGAAATAAAATACTGGCTACGCCACTGTACATAGCATTACGTACGATTACGAATGTTTAAAATACTACATACAATTACATTTTTTTTTGGTTAAAAACAAATAAAAATATCATGCATTATTTTTTTTTACTTTAAAGCGTAAGAGTTGTATTTAGAGCTTATTTTCTCTGATTAATAGATGTTTTTATACAAATGAATTGTTTTATACAATTTTAAATTATCCGAATAACTCAGATAGTATTCTATAGGGATGCACCCTCCCCTTCTCTTTCCACCTGCAAACTCTGACCATTGGCCCTGGCCTCATGAACACAAAGGCACATTTTTAGACATCAGAGACTTTCTATTAATTTTTCAAGAAATCACTTAGTAGGAATCATGTTTCTCTTCCATGATGAACAACAACAACAAAAGGAAAAAATCGGGGTCCCCCCCACCTCAAATATTTCAATTTTGAGAAATCTTGGGGGGTTGCATATGTCCCTTTACAACCCCCCTGGGTACGCCACTGCACTGTCCATTACATTCAGTGGTCGAAGACGCTCTACCAACTGCTTTAACAGAAAATCTTCCCGAGATAAGTGCTATAGTACGTTAGTTATAGGTCATGGCGAATAATCTTTACGTGTAATAAAACTGCAGTGTTTGTTTAGTTTTTTTGCGAGATGGTATGTGTGTGTATGGGGGGGGGGGAGATTCGACGTATTTACTTAACACTGAAGGGTATATGTAATTATTACCAATTTTGTGTCTCTGTCTTACTATTTGTTGCAAGTAATTTCAAAAACTTTGATTACAATTAAACTTATGTTAGTACAAAAGTAATTACGACGAGAAAATAAAGTGACAAATGTACAGGATTTCTATTCATTGTCCAGGAGAATACCCAGATAACACACTTGTCCATTTTATGTCTATTTCTGATCCAACTCATCCATAATACATCCATGTCTATACATCAGGGCTTAATTTCTAGCAAAAGAAGTACAGGAGCCCTAATATATTAGGGCTATATATGAGCTATTGAATATGAGCTATGCTATATATGAGCATAAGCTCGAGAATATATTCTCGAGCTTATGCTCATATATAGCGGCGCACTGTAAGTCCCTTCAGTACGGGGTAGGTAGAAATTCAATTAAAATAACAATTCAAATATTTTCCCGTGTAATAGGATTTGACATATCTGTATTATTTCATGGCACAGTTGTTATATCGCTGAAAATGGTAGGCGGCCGAAGTGTGAGGTCCCGGGTTCGGGTCCCATCACGCGGCTGTCGATCTAACGGTCTAGAGTTTTGGTAGGTTTTCTCCAGATTTACGTGAACACGCGTTAGAACCCCTTAGAAAGTAATCATGTTATCGTTATGGTGTTATTTTACTTGACAGATCACCCTAACGTAGCGTTGCCATAATCACACAAATAAATATTTCACAAAACGGTTAATAATAAATGATCTGAAATTAGCATGAAGAAATATGAACAATATACAGTAGAAGAACCAAAATCTGCAAATTGGGAGCAGACCTTGTGCAGATTTTTGTACGTTTTGCGGCATAACATGTAGAGTAATTTTATTTTCTCCTAAATAAAAGAAATAAAGTTTTAAAAAAACTGTTAAAGTAATGTAGAAGTGATTGAAATACTTAATAAAAACAAGTGAAAGAAATAATGTCATAATTTTTAACACGTGAAGGAACAAAGAAATTTATATACCATAATTATGAAGACAAGGAAATTCAAGAAAATTCGAATTACTTAGAAAATGTTAAACATTTGTTGAACAATTGCATGTTAAAAATGGGGCATTTTGTATGATGTAATTTAAGTTTCTTTTTAAATACACATACCTGTGTGTTAATTAAAAATATTATTCCACGGAGCTAATAAATCAAGAGCTTCCTCTTTTCTTTCCTGGCTTTTGATTGAGTATCAATAGCACTGCGACGGCCATAAGCTAACCATGAACGAACAATTGATTCTGGTCCAAATTTGTTGATTGGAGGACCGACTAATCTAATGCACACCAAATTTGATAAAGTTTCAATGCTAATTGAAGCACGCTGGGAAGTACAAATTAAGTTCATGGTAGAAAATCCTCGTTCACATTCCGCACCTGAAATGGATGTATACAATTGATGACTGAAATCAATTTTTTCAAGTCACTTTGCATATCTTTTCCAGATGATGACTTGAAAATTCTGAAGTCTCTTTAAACAGCTTTTTCGTTAAAACTTAATCTTTTGCATAATCCCACGAGTTCATCTTCGCCATACGTCAACTTCAGTCGATTCAGCAGCAGGCCAAAACTTTGGATTTAGAACTTTAATTTCACAGATAAATTGCTCACAATCTGATCCAACATTTCTCGACTGGACCGAAAGGAGCCTACTTATTATTGAATCGGCTAAACAATTGCAAAATTGTCCTGGGCCTATTTTAGGCATAGCCTTTCCACTTTCGTGTGTAGCTACATTTTTAAACTTGGAAATGCTTACACCTACAATGGCCTCAGATGTATGTCTTCTAGACTTCTTCATCCTGGATTCAAGAACTTGTATTTGTAGTCTTATTAGCCTATGGGCATCAACTAGTGTAGTTTGTCGGTTTTGCAGCTCTAATGAAAGTTCCGACAGTTCTCCCAGAGCATCATACATAACGCCAAGATAAATGTATCAGTCGCTAGTTTATTCGCCAACCCAGAAAACGTGGCTCTTTCTTTGGCATCTCTTTTTTTATTTGTATGAAATGTTTTTGTAGACTTTCACAGTCCGTCCACACTGCTTTCAGAGATCGAAGACTTGATGCAGCCCAGCGAACATCGAAAATACGCCTAATATTTAGTAATTCTTGTCCTGTATTTACAGCACACTCAATAAGTTGTCGTTGTTTTTTTGGGGAACTGTGATATATATTTCTTAATTTGTCCATGAAAATTTTAAAGTTATTTATTCCTGTCTAATTTTACTGCGTCAGCAACGCTGAGTTCTAGGCGATGATTAATACAATGCTAAATAATTGTATTAGGAAACATATCCAACAGTTTCTTACATAGTCCTTCTTTTCTGCCAAGCATAACAGAAGTTCCATCACAAGTGACAGCAATAAGTGGGTTGTGCACCAAGATATGTCACAGATAGATCGGCTTCTGCTAAGCTGACTGAAATCGGTTTCAGGATGCTAGAATTGGTTTGAGACGAAACGAATCCTATGTGGTGTGCCTGTTAAAATCGATGTGCGTGTGAAAAGCGTAAAAATGACAAATTAATATGTAATGGTGGGCTCCGGAGCCCAATATTCATGAGCTCCGGTTGGTTTTGCCTAATGTGTAAAAATTCACTCAAAAAAAAAAAAAGAAGTACGGGAGCTGAGCTCCGGTGAGCTCCGGTCCAAATTAAGTCCTGCTATACATAGACATCCATAAGACATGTATTTATGTACATAATCTGGAAAATCCAGAATATGTCCATGAATAGACCAAAACTAGAATTAGAGTATCCATAATAAGTCCATTTATGGACGTGTTCCAGATGATCCACACTATGTCAGTGATACGACATAAAATGGATGTGTGTATAAGTCCAGAAATTGACAAAATAAGGAAAAGTTACTTTTTTGTAATTGATTTCCATTTTACCCAATACTGTACTTACGACACACGAATTTATTATACTTTATGTTTTTATTGATATTTCATTTTACCTCCAAAAAGTTTAAAAACATTTTAAATTCTAGAGGTGTTTTTTTTTTTTTTTTTTTTTGTCGGCGAATTTTGAAATTTAAAATACTTATTTCCTATTATTATTTCCTATAAAAGCGGTATTGTGTAAAAAGAAACTCATATCCTGTACCCTGATACAAAAAAAGAAAATTCTCTAGCGACTCAACATCCAAAACCGAATATCTGCGTATTTTTTCTAAGTTCCCAGTCCGAAACTAAAAAATCTTTAACCCATTTATGCCTAGTATCCCTTTTTTGGGACGGCATTTTCGCTATTAGTCGAAAACGTTATTTATTTTTCCTAGCCTTTATTCATGAGTATTGAGCCTCAACTCTACAAAATATTTTAACATGACCCAGTAGGATGTTGATATTTCGATTTTTATGCATAATGATTTTAAAAGAAATCATCCCTTGTTCAAGAAGTTGACATCAGAAATATATCTATTATTTCTGTTATCAGTAAAAATCGAAGAAAGTCGCAAAAATATCCAGGCACAACTGGGTTAATTCAACATTTTGACGCTTCAGAGCAAGTACCGCTGCATATAGTGGTTCGCACACTCTACTGTGAAATCCATGATTAAGGGTTCGAATCTGAAGCGGGGCAAGTACTTAAACGTTGGTATAAAAAAAATTAGGGACGAATATTTTTACAAAAATCGTTATTAAGATGTAACGATAAATTTAAATTAATCATTACATAAAATTAGCTGAAAATTATTAAATGGTTTATGTTGATGTCCAGGATTCGACCGTAAAAGGTCTATAAATAGACGAACGCGTCCATTATTACGTCCATATGCATGTCTATAAGACGTCATATGGGCGTCCTATAGTGCCATATTGACGTAAAATGGACGAGAATTGAACGAATCCTGGATGTTTAATGGACATGTCAGCTTGTCTATATGACGTCTTCTAGGCGTGTTCTGGACAATTTTGTGCTATCTGGGTAACAATAGACAAATGAATCACTTATGTCCCCTTCCATGTTTTATTTTTCTACTATACCATTAAAAATCAATTTCAATTATTCATTGCTCAAAATAGTATGCAAAACTGTGTATGGATTTGAAATGTACACCCTCCAAAAAAAGTATTCGAGCAAGAGAGAAATTTCCTATTTTAGATTTGCGAATAATAATTGAGTTTTTGAAAAACGCACAACTTGATAGATCCGTATTTTTTGTTTTCGTTACTGATTACGCTATATCGGATAGATACAGTATCTGCTGCTCTATCATGATATGTGGTTAGACATGGCGTCTGTTTTATACAATGCGGGGATGTACGGTATATAGTATGTTATGCGTGGGTGCCAATGTCAGATTTTTTTGAGGGAAGAAAGGGGGTGTTCTTGCAATTGTAGAGCAATATCTATAAGAATAGAAGCACGTTAGTGCAGTAAGGGGTGTTCTTGCTTTCTGACATTTTATTACTAAATAGTGGTGTAATCAGGATTATTTTTTCAGGGTGGTCCCGAAGGATTGAGAACTTATTTTTTTAAATGCTTGAGCTAGAACCGAAATATGAGAAATAAATAACAAGTTATTGAAGTAAGCCTTAAAAAAATACTTTTATAAAGTAAGCGAATTCACGCATTTTTATTATTTAAAATATTATTTGAAAAAAAAATATTAGGCATGTAAACTTAAAACACATTTTTTTAAAGTTATCGTTTCGTTTTAAACAAAAATTTCGAGAGGGAACCGGGATTTCTATTGCCCACACTGTGTACGCCACTGGTATTAAACTAATTCTAAAAAGTCGAGTATGTTTTTAAAATGTTGACGTCTAGGGGGGGGTTTGACTTGACCCCCATCCTTCAAGAATCCGTGCTTAGAAGCAACACTAGGCACAAGATTTTCCGTTATACCTTTTAAGATGAGAATGAACAGGTTAAACTAGCGTTCAGAATTTGAAAAGAGGAAGGGAGACTATGGGGGGGGGGGAGCATGCTTTTGGAAGATTTCTATGGGCATCTATGGAATATTATATTATTTCTATGGAAGATGTCCCCCCCCCCTCTCCGAGCAGTTAGTGATAATCTCTGATTTCTTATTCATAAACGGAGAAAAGTCAGGAAATCCCGTTCAATCCATTTTCTTTTGCTCGAATTGCTAAGTTCATAATTTCATAACTTTAAATTCGTTTCAATCTTTTTTTTTTTTTTTTTTTTTGATCCGAGAATGAGTTAAAGGAATCAGTAGTCGCTTTTAATTTTTTTCTTAAATCTGGTGAAAGAAAATTTCCTAACATCACTTTGAAGCGAAAAAGAGTACATTAAATAACAATTTCAAGTAACAGTAATAAATTTTTTAATGCTTACATCTTAAGTAATTTTACATCTTAAAGAAAAATTCAGAAAACACAAAGAAATTTTGAGATAAATAAATATTTTAGTTTCACTGACCTCATATCTACAGATGAAAACAAACTAGAAATGCTAAGATTTAATGATTATAGAATATCAGCTATGAAAAAAGAAATGACTGGTACAACAGATTAGATTAACTGCTGTAGAAACTTTACAAGTATGCGACGTTGATATTTTCCCGAATATCCATAAACTTTTAAAAAGATTAGTCAGTTTGCCTGTGACAACATGTATCACTGAAGGATCGTTTTCAACTATGAAATATTTAAAAAACTACTTAAGAAACAGTATTTTTGAAATGCGTTTAAATGGTCTCTGTTATGCATGTATAAAAAATATATTTGTAAGTGATGAAGCCTTAAATATTTTGCAAAAACAGGCAGTATAAATTTAAACCTTTTAGAAAATAGTAAGTATGAAATTTTTCATTTTATTATAACCACTTCTTTTTTACTATTTTTTAAATTATGGCTGTTTTTTCAATCATTAAATGACTTTTACCGAATTTTCAACGATGTTGGAGTCCGTCGGTTCTGGTAAATACGAATTTTCGTTCTTATGGTATCTTTACTACTTTTTCCCATGATCTTCAATTTCGTAACTTTTAATAACTTGATAAAAATTGTATTAATTCGTGAACAGGTTTGAAAGGGAGAAACAAAAAACGTTTACATGGGGGTAATTTGGGCCGCCCACGTGTTTTGAGGAGCTCATCTTGAGTTTTCTAACACTTGAAAACTTGATTCATTTGAAAGATTTCAGTATGCTATAAAATTGTTTATTATACCGGTGGATGCGATGGGGGGGAGGGGGAGTCAAACCCCTACCCTAGTAGCACAACTAGTTCAAAAAACGTTCAAATTAAGTTGGAAACACGTTTTTTGACGTTAAAAAACGTGTTTTAAACGTCTTTAGGACTAATTGTTCTACTAGGGTATATGGGGCTCCCATAATACCATATTCTTTAAAATTCACCAAGTGGTACATTACATCTTTCATGGTAATGACGATATGCAATCCCCAAAATCAATTCCTGGGTACGCCACTGGGGCAGCTAAAAAACATGAAGCTAAAAAACATACTTTCCTTACGGGAATAACAGATGAACCAATCTTGAAATTGAAAATTACTTCAAATTAGAGATTTGTCAATGCTGAAATAATCAGTTTTAATCAGTTTTAAGTAATTTTATTTTTCCAGAATAAGTTTTTAAAAAATGATAAAAATATGGCTATTAATTAAAATTTACAAATAATTGATATAGAGTTAAATGCAGGTTACAGCATCAATGAAGATACCAGATAATTTATGATGCTATAATTGAGGTTCTGTTGCATGAGTGCAAGGCCGTAGCCAGGGAAAGGGGTTATTTAATGGGGGTTTGATCCCGTCTCCACTGAAATTTTAGTCAATTCATTAGCAGTTTTTTAGTTACATTGGTTCTTGATACCACTTAAGGATGGGATACCATTCCGCTCTGGATACCACTTAAGGATGAAAAAATGTAGCGCTACATATCGCCCCTTTGCACCCCCCCCCCCCAAAAAAAAAAAAAAAAAAATCTGGAGTGACTCCACTCGACTTTCCGAACACTTACGATTAAGATCATTACCAAGCATTTAAATAAATTTTAATCGATGAATAATTCAAACATATATACCAAATTGAAGCTCGATCGAATGTACCGTTTAAACGCCAGCGCACTTTCAAGAATTTCTCCCCATAGGCCATAATGTAAAAGAAATCTTTATTTTATCCCTGTAGAAAAACTGTAAGTCCTATACACATCAAAATCAATACAGGTCTTGCGATGGTAGTTTATAACATGTATAACCAATTTGAGCTCAATCGAATGTACCGTTTAAACGCTAGCGCACTTTCCAGAATTTTCCTCCATAGGCCATAATGTAAAAGAAATCTTTGTCGTAGCCCTGTAGAAAAACGGTAAGTCCTATACACACCCAAATCAATACCGGTCTTGCGACGGTGGTTTATAACCTATATACCCAATTTGAGCTCAATCGCATGCCCTGTTCAGGAGCTATCGTGTTCACTCACATACACACATACACACACACATACACACATACATACATACATCTCGTAAAAATAGCATAAATGAATTCAGAAGACCTCAAAACGTGTAAATACACCAAAATCTCGAATTCAAATTTTTTCATGATTACAATACTTTCCTTACATGGTACATGTTCGGAAAGTAAAAAACATTTTTTCTGGCTACGGCCTTGTATGGATGAGCGATAGACTGTCAAAAAATAATTTGACATTCTAAGAGCAATCTTCTCTATAAACTAGCTCAACTGTATTTGCATACCCCTTTCCTAAATTAAAATCCTGGATGCCAATATAACTATTATTATTTTGTTTGCAAATCAGTTTCAAAAATCGAGGAAGACACACTCCATCTCTAGCTGTATCTTCTGGAGAAAGAAAACCACAAAGTCTGCCTTTTATTATTTTACTCCCATTATTTGACTATAGTTATTAGGCTTCAGTAGTAGATTAAATGATTGATTATTCAAACTTAATTTTTAAGACATATACATGAAATTTTAGCAGACCTAATTAAATGTTAATCTTGACATGTGGAGAACATGGCACATCTGTGGCATGTTCTGTGCCATAAATTTGTGGGTGAAAAAATATCGTATTGCTTAGCAGGTTGGTAAATGAAAGAGAAGAGCAGATCTGGGACTACAGTTTTCCGACCTTTCCAGTATTCTCCAAACTTTTGGGAACGGTAAGCTTCCATACTCAGGAGAAACCCTGAGGCTGGCATCAATAGTTTAAAAGCAGTCCGTTATTTCAAAATTGACACAACAATGGAATCATCGTCCGACTTGGCGCGAAATACTGCGTGCTAAATTACTTTAATTTTCTTACGGTGCATTAGCATCTTGTCTGAAATCGGTCACTTGGTATCCATCTACTGGAAGTACTTTCATCACTACAAGGGGTCATTGATATCGCGCTTGTGTTTTGGTACTATTTCCTGTAGCTTCCGGTAATCGTTTAACAACAACAACATCGCCAACAGAATATTTATCAGCAATACAATGACGTTTATAAAAAAAAAAAAAAAAAAAAAACTTCATTTTATCTTGAGCTTTCAAAATGTTTTCCTGTGCTTGTTTGCGAAGTAATTCAGGTGCTGCATATTCATTAGATATTCATTAGTAATTCCTTTGGAAATTGATCCGATTTAGTAGGCTTATAACCGTACAAAAGCTCGAAAGGTGGTTTGCCTGTAGATTTGCTAGGAGCCCAATTGATGCATCTCTGTATTTCGGGTAGTACTTTATCCCAGTCTTTTTGTGACTCAGTTCGTATGCTCGAAGAAATCATGGGTAAAAGAATACGGTTAATTCTCTCAACTTGCCCATTGGCAGCTGGTCTTTGACTACAGTTTAAACTATGCTTAATACCATACTTTAAACAAAACTCTTTAAATGCTGCAGATGTAAAGCATGTTCCTCGATCACTTACAACTCTATTAGGACTTCCAAAATCATTGATGAAGTCTTCAAAGTGTTTTAACACACATTTGGTCGAACATCTTACACAGGGTCTTAAACGAATAAATTTTGTTAAATTATCTATGAATACTAACAGTTCTGTGTTGCTAGATGAACTTGCGACAAAAGGCCCCAGAAAATTCATATGGACAATGTCAAACGGTCGTTTACCTGGTAGAATCGGATTCAATTTTCCTTGAACCTTTCCTGCAGGAACTTTCGTGAAAGCACACGTAACACATTGCCTTACATGATTCTTGATATATTCTGCCATGCAAGGAAACCAGAACTGCTGAGTTATTAATTTAGTGACCTTATCAACCCCAAAATGTCCTGAAAAATCAGGGAAGCGCACAGCAAGATATTTTCTCATAGATCTAGGCATTACAAATAACCTCTTATTCACACCGTTATTGCATTTTATCTATAACTAGCGGCTACCCGCGACTTCGTCCGCGTCAGCTTTAGAATTAGGTCCCGAGAGAAATGAAGCATGTGTGAATAACAAATATGTTTGTGACTAAAGAAACTGCATTTAAATATTATTTGCTTTTTACTTATTTTAAATGAACTATAATGCATGGTAGTATACTTCATTTAAAATAACAGAGTATGTAAAATTACTAAATTTAGATTGTTTTCAGGCATTTGGCGATTAGAGACAATTACGACAGTATTTGCGAACTGTTTTGAGTGTTCTTGAAAAGAAATATTTATGCTATATGCATGAATTTTAGCCTATGTTAATCAGGAATAGTGCAGCTTTCTGTTAGCGAAAAAGTTTTAGAATCGGTTCTATAGTTACAGAGATACCCATAGAGCATAGATGTGAAAAATTGTTCCGCCATTCGAATACTATGCGAAACTCCCCTTCCGTTTTTTCAAATGGGAGAAATGTGTGACGTTACAACAGTGAGTTGTTTTTAGTGGTGAGTTTGTAAGTACGTACCTGAAACTCTGGAACCATTATCTGCACATTCTGTTATATAATTGCGGCCTAGAGTACTAATCTGGAGTTGCAGTTTACATGTCAGATTTTGTAAATCGCATAATTTAAGGGGTTCACGGGCAACGCCGTACGGGTCTGCTAGTCTAAATAAATAAAGCAATGTGTAAACTGTCCGTTTTTTTGTCTGTCTGTGTCTCGCGTAGCTCCGAAACGGGTGATCGTAGACCTACTAAATTTTGTACGGAAATTCTCCAAGACGGGTCTCGACACACCTCGAAGCGATTTTTTCGAAATTCGAATTATTTTAGGAGATATCGATAAAAAAACGTGTCGCAAAAGGATCATTTTTGTTCTCGCCATTTCGAAATTGTAACTCTGCAGTGGAAATAGGGAGAGTCTAGCTATCTAGGTTGCCATGTTTGGCAAGTTTATTAAATTATTCAGACTCTTGAAGTAAAAATAAAAGAATAACGATTTTTTTGTTTACATTATTTGTAAGGTTATTTTTTAATTAAAACATAGTGTACATGTGAAATCAGAGCAGGAATGAAATGTTTTATACTCAAAAGAAAAATAGGATTTGGAAATTTTCCGAGACTAAAACGTGCAACATTTTAATTTGGCAACAAATAAAATGGTTGATATACGATTTTGAGGAGATGTGATTCTAGCGCCAAGCGCTTTTATCGTCTGATTCTGCTACTTGAATTATGAATACACCTGAATGAGCTTTTAAACTTTATTTCAGTTCGATTTGTGCATTTTCCTGCACAGCTTTTCCCATCTATTTCTAATGTATTACATCCAGAAAAAGGATAGAAACATCAATTTTAGTTGTGTTTAATCACACTCATGAATAATGATATACTTTCAAACTTAATGGAATAAGGAAAGAAAATAGGGAAGACCCATGGATAATAATACGCTTTTAATACACAGCGCTTTAGTGCGTATTTAAAATCTGAAAATGTTTCAGATTTTCTTAGTTTTTTTTTCCTTTCCATTTTTGATAAAGGCCAATACATCCAGAAGCTCTTAAGAATGAATATAAGACGAAAATAATTTGTTCCTTTTTGCAGGTTTTAATCATTTAACCATCTTATTTTTGTAATCAGGGGCGGCCCGACACAGTAAGCAACGCATCTGGGCGCCTGCTTCGAAGGGGCGTCCTTTCGAACTCAAAAACTAAGTAGCATAAAAGGGGGCGTCTTTTTTACATTAGCAGGGACGACACTTACGGTAGGGCCGTCCCTGTTTGTAATCCTCTTAATTTTAAATTCCATTCAAAATCTGAGAGATTTGAGTGCCAAGGAAGCCGGTGAAGAACAGGAGTCTCTCCGAACAAGATTTATTAAGATGGTGAACCAACTGGTCGCCGGAGGCGGCTAGTACGATATGATATGCCATTTATTAGCTCGTATTTATCTTCAATGTTTCTGTTTTCCTTCTTAGATCCATAATTCTCCAATGCACTAATAATCTTTTTCAACTCTTCATCTAGCGTTTCTATTAAAGATATTTTGTCTTCTTCCGTACAGATATAAAATGCATTAAACTGTACTTCATTTTTAGAGCTACTTGCAACAACTTCATAGAGTTGCTCAGTATCGTCATTTATAATTGGAGCACGACTGACAGCGTCCACATTAGCCATTTGAGAACCAGACCTATGTTTAACAGTGTAGTCAAATTTACTTAACTGTTCAACCCATCTTGCTATCTGAGGTTTTATCTTCTTCTGACGGTTTAAATATGTTATTGCAAAACAGTCCGTTACCAGAGTAAAATGGAGACCAAGCAACAGTGGTCGCAGACGGGTTACTGCCCAAACTACTGCTATCAGTTCTAGTCTACTCGAGTGATAATTTCTTTCATCCGGAGTAGTACGCCTGTTAACACAGTAAACTAAGCGAAGAGCATTGTTTTTATCTTTTTGAAGTAACATTCCGGGCTAAACCCGAAGAACACGCATCAGTGTGAAGTTCAGTTTCTTTCAGGATCAAATGATTTTAAAACAGGTTCCGATATTAAAATGCGACGTAGTCTTTCAAATACATCTTGATGTTCATCCTTGGATTTTGGAACAGGAAATTCTGCAACGGCAGCCAGCTTTCTTGGCCCAGGTTTGATACTTTCTCGACTAACAACGAGCCCCAAGTACTCAATTTCTGTCATGGCGAACTCACATTTAGATAACTTCAGTGTTATTTCGGCATTGCTTAATTTTTCGAGTATTAATCGAAGTTTTGACATCATGCTCTCAAAATCTGCAGACCCGAAGAAAATGTCATCTACAAAACAGGAAACGCTTTTCCATAACAAGTCACCCAATGCTAAAGACATATATCGTTGAAAAACAGAAGGACCATTAGCTAAGCCAAAGAACAAGCGTGTCGGCTCGAAATGTCCGTCAGGTGTAGTAAACGCCGCTTTTCGAGATGATTCTTCATCCATAGGGATTTGATTGAAACCTTGGCATGCAACAAGGATGCAAAATAAGTTACACCCTGATAAACAGTCAAGTAAGTCATCTATACATGGTAGAGGGAATTTGTCGTTAACAGTTTGAGAATTTAGTTGCCTATAATCATAGACCATTCGGTACTCTCCAGTTTTCTTTTTTACGAGTAATACGGGACTACTATATTCTGACGAACTATCTCGAATTACACCTTGGTCTTTTAAATTTTGAATCAAACCGCGGAGGATATCCCTCTCATGGTGTGAAGCACGATATGGTGTACGAGAAACCAGTGGTGTAGTCGAAGGGGGACGCGGGGGGACGCCGTCCCCCTACTTTTTCACTTCAGCCCATACGTCCCCCCACTTTTTGTTCTCAGGGGGGACGCTCATTTACAAGGTCTTTTTAAAAATTCTCTGAAGAAATTAAAATTTTCGTTTTGTTCGCGCGAGAACAAGTATATCGGTATAAAAATCAAAAGGAAACTTTTGACTGTTTGAATAGATATTACAAATGGTAGTGTAAGGATTTCTTAACACTTCAGTTTGAAAACATATATATAAGAATAGATCAGATTATAATCTTCCCGAATGCACTCTTAGTCAAAAAGACCTTTCCGAATGGCCGAAACAGTGACAAAAATCGGGGTAGCGAATAGTCACGTACGAATCCAAAAGAAAATCTGTCACTTTGACATAGGATTGTTGCTTCACCATGGCACAGTGGTTATGTTACGGGAAACGGTAGACGGGCGAAGTGTGAAGGTCCCGGATTCGGGTCCCATTGCGCGTCCGTTGACCTAACCGTTCAGAGTTTTCCGTGGTTCTCTCCGAAACTTTGTGTAAATACGGGTTAGGACCCCTTAGAAAGACCCCCCACGGAGGGCACCCCCCTTGTGTTGTCTTTCTGACGAGGATTTATAAGCGTGCTTCGAGCCGAGCACACAAATCCGCTATGCGTGATCACAATAACAACAACAACATTGGATTGTTGTCAAATGTAAATGGTAGAAATTAAGTAGCTCCCATCGCGCGTCCGTAACAGTTCGGAGTTTTCCGTGGTTTATTCCGAAACTTAGCGTGAATACGGGTTAGGACACCTTAGGAAGACCCTCACGGAGGGCACCCCTCCCCCTTTGTGCTGTTCTTCTGACGAGGATTTATAAGAGGACTTCGAGCCAAGCACACAAATCCGATATGCATGCTCACAACAACAAATTCAGTAGCTTACACGGTTAATCAAAAAGACTTAGTTTAGATTATTAACGAGTAATCAATAATTTAACAATGAGTTAATTTTAATTAATTAATAAACAAATGATGGTTAAATTAGTTTTATGGGTTGTTTAAGGAATAATTACATTTAATGAATCCGATAAGTTTAGGTTAAATTTCGTCAAAAATGAGCGTCCCCCCACTTTTTTTCTTAGGACTACAACACTGCGAGAAACTGGTGTGCAGCAGGTTTTTCTGTAATATGCATAACTGTATTATTAACACATCCAAGCTCGTCTGCTTTCATAGCTATGCACAATCTAAACTCATTTAATAAATCACATATCTTTTGTTTCTGTTCTGTTGTCATACTTGGACCGATTTTAATGGAATCACATTGGATAGGTTCTCTGTGCACGTGTTCTACAACTAAGACATTACCATTTTCTTCATCACTTTGAGTGTTTTCACTCCTATTTCTGTCAGCTAAGATATAATCGTTACACCAAGTTCCTCTTGGTGTAATACGACGATTCTTTTTAACCGACGAAAAACGGAGGAGGTTCTCAAGTCGATGCGTATATTTTTTTTTTTTATGTATGACCACGCATAACTTTTGACAGAGTAATCCGATTTTGATAATTTTTTTTTTTTTATTGGAAAGGGTACACCCCGAAGTTGGTCCCATATAGATTTGGAAAAAAATTCCAACCCTAAGGGTAGGAAAACAGGGGATGATTGATTTTTCACTCACTGATTGTAATGTATGAACACGCATTCTAACTAATATTATAAATGCGAAAGTGAGTTTGTTTGTTTGTTTGTTTATGACGCTTTCACGCCTAAACCGCTGAATCGATTAGGATGCATTTTGGTTTAGATATAGAGGGGACCCTGGAGTTAGTTATAGGCTAATTAGAATTTTAGATTTTTAATTACTTTTTTAATTATTAATTATAAACAGTTTTTACATTGCCATGGTTGACGAGTTTCGCCCGTATCAAATGATTCATGTTTTGAGCTAACAATAATGCTATTACTTCAATAAATAAGCGCGCGTGCATCTGAAAAACATTAAATACCACGGAAATTAAGCCAGTTTTATGCCAAATCTATCTATCTGTAATAATAAAAATGAATGTTCTCCAGACAAATCTACAGAAAGCAGAGCTTTGAAAATTTGAGCATGATCGAGCCCATAACTTCGGTAAAGTGCACCTGAGGCTCAAAATTTTGAAATTTTAACTACTTTTCAAACTATTAATTAAAAGCCGTTTTATCGCCCGCACGAAATGATTTATGCTTTTGAAATAAAGCAGAAATTCTATTTGCAAAATCACATGCATTTGAAAAACATGGAAATTATGTTGATTTATGCCAAATTAAAAAGCATAAGTAAAGAAAAGGGTACTTACGTATTATCCCGGCGGTCCGCCAAGACAAGCGATATTTTTGCCGAAATAAATGCCGGACACATGAAATTATTAATGGTTTTGAATACGATTGGCAACAGTTTGGCAACCCACTTGACGATAAAACAGTTTGGCCCGAATGACCGCTAGAATAATACGTAAGTACCAAGAAAAATCCAGATGTGTTTCTTAAAGTTCATAAATTTCCAAATCCTACCAATAATATAAATGTGTACGTTTGTGTGTTTGGATGTTTTTGACTGAATCACACAAAAATGGTTGAACGGATTTGAAAAAATTTGTAATGAAAATAGCTTATGCCCTGCATTAACATACAGGCAGCCTTTCAAGCATATAGCATAAATAATTCTTTTACAAAGACACTCAAAATAATTCTAATGCATTGCGCTCTATGGAAATTTTGTAGCTACTAAACCGATTCTAAAACTTTTTTCACTGATTAAAAGTTACATTATTCCTGAGTATCATTGTTTGTTTTTGGATTAAGACCGATTGACTGCACTAGGGTCCTAGGCCTATATGGAAAATTCCTCTGTGGGGGATTTTCTAAGGGATCCTAGCCCGTATTTATGCGAGGTTTTTAGAAAACCACGGAAAACTGGGAGCTGCTAGGTCGACAGGCGCGACCAGGGTTTGAATCTGGCACCCCCCCCCTTGCAGTTTTGAGAGCAGAACTTCTTAGACACTGGTGGCATCCTAAGTGTTATAGGCTACCTTTAATGCATACATCACAGATAGTTCTTTTACACGGATGCTAATAAGAATTACATTACGCTCTATGTGCATCTCTGTAAGTACTGAACCGATTCCTAAACTTTTTTTACTGATAGTAAGCTACACTATTCTTGAGTATTATAGGCTAAAATTCATGCATGTAGCATAAATAGTTCCTTTACAGGAACTCTCAAAATAATTCTAATACATTACGCTCTCTGGGTATCTCTGTAACTACAGATCCGATTCTCAAACTTTTTCACTAATAGAAAGCTGCTCTATTCCTGATTAACATAGACTAAAATTCATGCATATAGCATAAATATTTCTTTTACAAAACAGTTCGCAAATACTGTCATAACTGTCTCT
This sequence comes from Cheiracanthium punctorium, assembly GCA_038373885.1. NCBI lineage: Eukaryota > Metazoa > Arthropoda > Arachnida > Araneae > Cheiracanthiidae > Cheiracanthium > Cheiracanthium punctorium. The sequence goes on along the minus strand of JAWZYV010001345.1, from coordinate 84,034 downwards.
ATTCGCCAAATGCCTGAAAAAAATCTAAATTTAGTAACTCTGTGCATATTCTCTTATTTTAAATGAAGTATACTAACATGCATTATACTTCATTTGAAACAAGTAAAAAGCAAATAATATTTAAATGCAGTTCCTTTTGTCGCAACAATATTTGTTATTCCCACATGCTACATTTCTGTCGGGACCTAATTCTAAAGCCGACGCGGACGAAGTCACGGGTAGCAGCTAGTAAAATATAACTTTTAAATAGCTATTTTAAATGCCAGCTCGTTTAGTGATCTTTTTCCTTTTCCTCGTGAAAATTCAACAGTCCTTAAATTTTATAGTTTTCATAAAAGAAAATAGGAGCTCTAACGAGGCATATAAGCTCTTGAATCGATATTTGTTAGATGCTATTACCAGAAGAGTTGATTTTTTTAAAATGGACGGTGTCCGTGTGACGTCATTTTTCAGCCAACACGTAACCTCCAACCAATCAACTTAAAATGTAGTTTCAGTTGACACTCCATGTTTCAATCTGATTAGTTCAAATTTGTATTTCCCACCGACACGTGATTGAAATAGCATCGTATCGATATCGTCCATTGCAAGGGATATTGGCGAAGTTTTTACGTCACCGTTTAAAACTGCACATCAAACCACCTATACATCTTCGTTCACAGTACACAGCACATATGTGTACATTTTGTTTTCGCTTGTTAAAACGATTCTTTTAAGATTTTTTGTAGTTCTGAATTTACGTACATATGCGTCGATGCTTTAATTTTGAATAAATGATTTTAACACATGCAAATGTGTAAATCCCACGCACACATTTTGTTTTTGTTTGCCGTTTCGCAAAAGAGTATTTGAATTTTATTAAAATTTCCGAAGTTCAATTTGTTAATTTTTTTTCGAAATTCATACAGCTAAAAAGAACTGGTCTATGTTCCGTACCCGGTGCTGTTTACATTTTGATGTTCATTTAGTGTTGGTTCTGGCGCCATCGTGGGCGATGTTCAGCGGGATTGAAGTACCCTGCCGGTGGTAGTTTTGACTGGCAACCATAAAGAAATGTGTACCGCTTGGCGACGTTTTTTTTTTTGTTTTTTTTTTTTTTGAGGTATCATAATGCGTCAAATATTGCAAAATGTAAATTTCAGAACTGTTGAAAGATCCGAAATTTCTTGAATTTTCGAGCATGCGTAATAGTTATTTTTCACTTCTAGCTACTGTGTGACGTACACAGATGAATGTACAGAATTCGCTTGCTCAATTTGACGTCACTAAGCTGTTAATTTGCGTTTATAGCCACAAAAAATTATAAAATAAAAACTTTTTAACAAAAAAATTAAACCGCCGAAAAACTCAAAAGTAAAAAATAATAAACCTATTTTAATTAACCTTAATAACTAAGTTCTTAAACTAATGTAAGTATACCAAAGTAATTTTTAGTCGGTGCCAAACAACCAATGAACAAAGATCACTAAATTACCTTAAATTTAAAGAAATATCCAAATCAAATTGACATTGCAACGTGAAATCTCCGGCGATAAACATTAACATTCCAAAAAATGCGCTCTCCTCACGTCTCTCACGATCAACGAGCTTTCGCAGAAATGCAGAGAGATCTACTTTGTAATACACAACTCAGCATTAAAATGTGTGTGTGAACAATAAATTACTCCTATTAATAATAGAGATTTAGACAATTTAGCGATCTTTGTTCATTGGTTGTTTGGCACCGACTCAAAATTACTTAGATATACTTACATTAGTTTAAGAACTTAGTTATTAAGGCTAATTAAAAAAGGTTTATTATTTTTTGCTTTTGAGTTTTTCGGCGGTTTAATTTTTTGTTAAAAAGTTTTTATTGAAATGAAGAGTTTCGTTGCTAAAGTTTGCGATTGGTACCACTGTTTTACCATCGCTAGTCAATAAAGCGAAATCTGTATCTTTACCGTTTTCATTCAATAGCATGACTGCATCTCTATTTTCAGCATTACTAATAACTTCTACCATTTCTACCGAGTGCAGTTTAATTATTTATAGTTCAGATGTTTTGACAACAGCACGTTCAGGTTCATTCTCTATATCAAAACCTGGTAGTTCATTTATGTATAACAACTTTGATTTTCCTTCCTTTCTGATCATCACTAAATTAAGGAAATCGATGATATTCTTTGCAATGATAACATTAGGTCCTGGAAAAGTGTTATCTGAAACAATATATAATTTCATATCATTCAGAACTATATTGTCGATAGTTACACTTGCTGTACAAATTCCAAGCGATTTTACTAATCCACCGATTCCTCTTATAGTAGCAGTATCACAAGTATAATTAGAAGAAGCATTTATTTGCTTAGAAAATGTATATTTTATCATAGAAATATCAGCGGCTGTATCCATCAAAGCCTCTGTTCTTACTCCATCGATTAAAACGGATTTCGAAGTAGAAAGTTCATTTAATTCAGGTAATGAAAAGGCATTCACTAGTGGTGGTGGATTACTATACGTTTTGGGGCAGTCTCTTGTGCCATGTCCTTCAGTTCGGCACGCAGTACAAGACTTCGGCCGCTTTGGTTTTAAACAATCTCGTGAGAAATTTCCTTTTTCAAAACAATTGTAGCAAATCTTTGAATCTAATCCTTTATACTTAATGTCAGTTCCATCATTCTTCTTAACACGAACTTGTTCACAAGGCGAAAGCGATTCATTGTTTTAGAAAGTGATTCTATCAACCTTTCAAGTTATTATCAAATGCGAGAAATTTCATCTGGGAATCGTCCCAGAGTAGCTCAGTGGTAGAGCAACCGCACGTTAAGCGGCAGTCCTGGGTTCGATCCTCAGCTCTGGAATTTTTCGCATAGTTGGTAAAAAAATAAAAATTAATCACTCTAAATATTCCAAATTGCTTAATAGCGATTCATTATTTTTCCCGTATAAGCCACACAATTCAACATACTCATCAATTTTATCGACCAATGTTGTAGGCGATTTGAATGATGACCACTCACTTACATAATATTCTCGTACTGTTGCAGGCACGGTTTGCTTAATACGATCTGAAATTATAAAAATTTTCAGTTCTTCTATCGTTTTTATTTCTAGTCCATTAACCAATCCGTCAAAATAAGTTTAATTCATAATAATATTCTCGCCAAGTATTTCCATTTTTAATTGCATGGGAATAGAACAACTGTCTAAACTTTTCAGTGCTCAGTTTATAACGCTTAAGTAAGAGTGCTTTAACGTGCACGTAATTTTCAGCTAATTCTTCGGGTTCTCTCGTAATTAACTCTACAATTTCACTTGGCAGGCAGAACGCCGGTCAAACACGCCATCCACAGCGATGGTTCCATATTAACTCTCTTCATAACACTTTCAAAATGCACTAGAAACAAACCAACATCATCATTTTTTGAAAAATGCCGTAATAGAGCTTGCCAATAAATGTTTGGTTTGGATGGTAAATCCCCAGATAACACACCTGTCCATTATATGTCTATTTCTGATCCAACTCATCCATAATACATCCATGTCTATACATCGACATCCATAAGACATCTATTTATGGACATAATCTGGAAAATCCAGAATATGTCCATGAATAGACCAAAATTAGAATTAGAATATCCAGAATATGTCCATTTATGGACGTATTCCAGATGATCCACACTATGTCAGTGATACGACATAAAATTAAGTCCAGAAATGGACAAAATATGGAAAAGTTACTTTCTTGTCATTGATTTTCATTTTACCCAATATTGTACATACGACGCATGAATTTATTATACTTTATGTTTTTTTATATTACATTTTACCTCCAAGTTTTAAAACATTTTAATTTCTAGTTTTTTTTTTTTTTTTTTTTTTTGTCGGGGAACTTTTGAAATTTACAATACTTTTTATGTATTATTATTTCTTATAAAAGCGGTATTGTGTAAAAAGAAACTCTATCCTCATACAAAAAAAAAAGAAAATTCTCTAGCGACTCAACATCCAAAAACGAATAGCTGCATATTTTTTTCTAAGTTCCCAGTCCGAAACTAAAAATGTCTTTACTTGAACATTTTGACGCATCAAAGCAAGTCTCGCTGTGTATAGTGGCTAGCACACTCTACTGTGATGTTCATGATTAAGGGTTCGAATCCGAAGCGGGGCAAGTACTTAAAGATTGTTTTAAAAAAAAATAGGTACGAATATTTTTTAAAAATTCGTTATTAAGATGCAACGATAAATTTGAATTAATCATTACATAAAATTAGCTAAAAATTATTAAATGGTTTAGTTGATGTCCAGGATTCGACCGTCTATAAATAGACAAACACGTCCATTATTACGTCCATATGCATGTCTATAAGAAGTCAAATGGGTGTCCTATAGTGCCATATTGACGTAAAATGGACGAGAATTCGACGAATCCTGGATGTTTAATGGACATGTCAGCTTGTCTATATGACGTCTTCTAGGCGTGATCTGGACAAGTTTGTGCTGTCTGGGTCACTAGCAGACGTAGCCATAGACACAGTGTTGGTTTCCATTTCTAATTTTTTCATCGCTAACTCATACTGTCGCCTCAGTTAGGCCTCTTCTCTTTCAGCATTCAAATTAAAAATCATCCCTTGTATTAACTCTTCATCGAATTCCTTACTTTTCGTAATTAAATTTTTTAAATCTATAATCCTACAATTCTCAGTGACGGTTTCTCCTAATTCATGCGCAATTAACTGCAAATCACTTTTCCGCAAATTCTTTAAAACTGCCATTATATTCCCACTTTCTGAAATGTAATAACAACAAGATCCAAAACGAACTTTTATTCCTTTAACACTTTTTCATAGTCTGTGATAATCTAGGGATTTGCCAACCCATAGGGATATACCAACCCATAGATATAGGAAACCTATATCTATGGCCCAACCCGGAGCCCACGGGAAGGGAGAGGGAGAGTAGACAATTACAAGGCGAGCCTGGGTACTGAAAGCGTGGAGGTGTTGTGACGTCACAAGAGAGGATGGACTTTTCTCCGTTAAAAGCATTAGAATCATACGGAAAAGTAGAAGAAACTAAGATGTTTTGTGCCTTTTATGGATACTAATGGTAAGTCAGCAATCTCTATTCTTAATACGACATACTTGATAATAGTTATTAAGCTATAGAGTACATAAAAATATAAAATTGCCGTATTTTGCGTTAGTTTTATTGATTTCTGTTCTTTTGTTCTAGCAATCATTATGCTTCCGTTTGCTGCGTCCCAGGCTGTAAGTAAAGCTAATTACAAAAGAGGAGAAAATGTAAAAGTTTTCACTTTTCCCAAAAAACGAAGAAAAGCGGGCCGAATGGACTAAAAATATTCCAAGAAAAAATTGGTCCCCAGGAAAAAATGCGTATGTTTGTATTGAGCATTTTCGAGATGAAGATCTTTTAAAAGACGATGCTATTTTAAAATCAGATGGGTATCTTGGTTCTTCCATGTACATTGGTACATAAAAATTTAAACTTCACACTATAGTAGACCCCCTCCCCCTCATTACACGGAAGATATTTTGTTATGGGAATCCGTGTTGTACAGGTCCTGAGCTATACTCCACCTGGAGTGCGGACTCCGCTTATAATCGCTGGAAAAAATTATTTGCACTCCTCAGAAAAACAATGATATTTAATGTTGCCATTCAAAAGTTATATTAATTAGGAGCTAAAGCATAATAAAATCAGAACATCTGTTTCAGCTGTATTTTTAATAATGTAAAACCTATTGGACACCTTGCGAATTGCGATTTTTCATTATTTGGCGACTTGCGTAAATGTAAAGTTAATAAAAGCTACGGAACAGATAGGATAGCTTGCCACCAATGGCGACTTTTCATTATTTGGCGATTTACACATGCTCATAACCTATAATTACTGTTCATTTAAGGTTACCGGAAAACCGTTATCCATATTTTCATTTACACAATCGTTTGCAGATTGGTGTACTTAGCACCACGAATTATACCATCTCGTCGCACTAGCAAATATCCAAAATGTACTATAACTGCTATAATGGCATAGTTAACACCACCCAATATTTCTACTGGTAGCCAATAATCCAGCTGAACCGAACCGGCTTTAAAATAATCTGCATTTTAATTATTTTTCATTTTCAAGATATTAGTTATTCTGTTTTGGTAAAACGAATAATCGCTAATTCTAAACTCCTGTTGTCTAAGCGAACTTACTATTTGAAAATGGTCAACTTTGTGTAACACATTTTGAGTTACTTATTTCATATAGTTTTTATTTTGGCGTAAAATGGGCGTAATTCTAACTCATGTTTGTAAATTTCACGCGATTCTAGATACTTGGAAACGCTTTGTTGCAAAGGAATGAATGATTTTATGCCAAATCTGGCAACCATTATGTTTATTTTTTCAGTTTTTTATTAATATCTTCTAAAATAATTCGATTTTCGAAATTTAAGTCAGCTTAGCAGGTTCCTCGGAATTTTTCGAATCTGTGAACACCTTAGTCGAAACTGAAATCCCCACGGTTTAGGAGAAGATAGGCCAACAAGCTTTGACAGCGCCAGCGGCCTCTACTTTTTTTTAGAATAGAGAGATAACTTTTCTTGTTTAATTAGCATAACTTACTAGAATATCTTTCTCAACATCCTTGCTGCAACAATATTAGGCAAACTCCAAGAAGCTGGTTTTGTAAAAAAATTAACTGTTCACAGAAATAGTTCAATGGGGTCCTTTCACGTGATGTCACAGCCTCTTAACCCATTTATGCCTAGTGTCCCTTTTTTGGGACGGCATTTTCGCTATTAGTCGAAAACGTTATTTATTTTTCCTAGCCTTTATTCATGAGTATTGAGCCTCAACTCTACAAAATATTTTAACATGATCCAGTAGGATGTTGATATTTCGATTTTTATGCATCATGATTTTAAAAGAAATCATCCCTTGTTCAAGAAGTTGACATCAGAAATATATCTATTATTTCTGTTATCAGTAAAAATCGAAGAAAGTCGCAAAAATATCCAGGCACAAATGGGTTAACCTACCTACATCACGTGATCTATCCATTGTCTTGTGAGTTTGCTTTGATTTAAACGGCGGGCTAATGATAGCTAAAAGTTTATTTTTAAGTCTTGCCAAATGATATAGTAAATTGAATAAAAAGACTTGTTGCAATGTTTTAAAAAATATATGACAAGATAGCTGATTTGAGTAGTCAGCTTGTAAAAATATTAATTTTTTGCACAAATACATACAGTTTAAACTCAGAAGAAATTTGCTTTTGAAGGATTATATGCTGTGTGACTTTTTATGGATATCTAATCCGAGTTACAGGTATTTGTTTTCGTGAGAGCTGGGATGATACCGTTTCTTTAAGTATGTTTAAAGTTTTGTTTCCTTTCGTCTTTATGTACTATTGATCATACCTTATTTTTGTAATACATTAACTCATATATTTCTAATACTTCTGATTAATACAGGTTACACAGTATTTTTTTTTAATCCATACGAATTTTTTAACGTGTTTTTAATTTAGATTCTCTACGTTTACTATATTAGTATTTAAAATATACTATTATAAGTACATGTTAAAATACTCAATGTTCATCAGTTTACATAGTGCTTATTTTCTGTGTACATCTTAACGTTCACCTATCTTTTAACCCATTTGTGCCTGGATATTTTTTCGACTTTCTTCGATTTTTACTGATAACAGAAATAATAGATAAATTTCTGATGTCAACTTTTTGAACAAGGGATGATTTCTTTTAAAATCATTATGCATAAAATCGAAATATCAACATCCTACTGGGTCATGTTAAAATATTTTGTAGAGTCGAGGCTCAATACTCATGAACAAAGGCTAGGAAAAATAAATAACGTTTTCGACAAATAGCGAAAATGCCGTCCCAAAAAAGGGACACTAGGCATAAATGGGTTTGATTTAACAAAATGTGCTACATGTATTAAAGATTCTAGAATATTATAATTTACTTTGTTTATAATTAACACAGTACACAAAACCACCTGTGTGTTCATTTCTGTCTATATAGTAATACTCAAATATTTTTATGGTGCCATAGAATTTCTTTTAAAGGCATAGGTTATTTTATTATATATGAGTTTTCACTAGCTGAATAGCATACTTGTGGAGCATATATAAATGTAATTCTGCTTCACACTTGCTATTTTGCTGGAAATATAAGTTCCCATTCTTTAAAGAGTAGTTTAAAGTTACCATTCTTCCACTTCATTTCCTGGTCCCCCTCCCTCTGGATACGGCCCTGCATAACACATAAATAACCTGTTAACTATATAAAGGGAAAGAAATCTTATTGTAAATTGTTATTAAAGACTGCTCCAATAGAAGCACCAAACGAAAACATGAAGGACAGCGTGACACTGGACATGCTTTTACACTTTATTAAAATTACTGAGAGAACAAAATGAAATTAATACTTCAAAAGAATTACAGTTTTTAAAATAATTGCCAATTTTACAAAGATAAAAACTTCTAAGTCAAAAAAAAATTCAGAATTTTAATTTTCTGTCCATAAAAAAAAAATCTATTACATTAAGTGATAACTGAACTTGTTAACTAACTAAAATGTAAACAAAGCAATTCAAAAATTGTTATGAAACACCAATATGTAGATAAATTTAAGTAATAAGGAAAAATTGATTCCTTTGGCTTTACTAATTTATAAAACCAATGAGAAACATGTTAAATTTGAATAATTATAATTCCATTCTCAATAAATAGTTAACACTTCCATAACTGTATAAATTAATTATAGTCCAGAAACATTTTAATACAGTTGAAAAGTCACTTTATTTCTCCTCTATTTCAAAAGAAACAAACTCAATATGCATTTTTATACAAATTTGAATCACAACTACATTTTAAAAATCTTAAAACAGTGGTTTTTAAATGAAAATGAAATACAATCTTATGTAATAATATTTGCCTCAAGCTTGAATTAGAACATAAAACCGGACTGGTAAACAAGAACCATAATCAAATATCTAAAGCAAAAATTCAAAACGATGCAGCAAGCTGCAAATATACTGACCTGGATGGTTTTTTCTCAATTACGATCAAACCTTATTTAACAGAGCTCGATGTCGATTGACCGTTGAGTTAAATTTTATCAAGCACACCAAGAAAATAAGTAAATATCATTTTACGGCGTTTATGCCATGCTTGTTTACATACTAAGTCTGGCTGCAGTTAAGCCTTACGAAAAGCTATATCTTATCGAAAATTTGTGCTAGAAATAATCCAGTTTGGGAAGAAACAAGATAAATGTACTCATTTAATATCATACACATACATATTTACTTATATGAACTGACACAAATACAAACGAGCAACGAGTTTATCCTAAAACTACCAAAGGCAACAGATGCCAATCGCAGATGTCCTTTTTCTTGTTCAGTTATAATATTAAAAGTGTCCCACTAGATGCTGTTATGCTTTTCTCCATTTATTTCCCACCAAAATCTACAAGACATAATGGTTCATCTGTTATATAAATCATTTTTAAATTATATTTTCGGCAAAACGTAATGCGGAACAATACAATTAAATGGGCGGGTTTTCATTATTTTACCTACACCAGCTGATTCAGAGGTGTTCTTCTTCTTGACGTAAAAAGACCCCATTGATGTCATTCGTAAGGCCTGTCCCGATCACGGAAAGCTCCATGGCAGTTTGAATTCGTAGACATCTCAACACTACATTAGTCATTACTCGTTGCCGTGCAGGCGTTGTTGCGCCATTTTTGCGCTCTCAACGTTGTTTCCAGTTTAGAAAAGACTTGTTTATTTGAAATATTTTGATACATATAAGTTTTATAAGCCTTATTATTCCGTGCAGACGTCTACTACCTGTTGTGTTATACACATAAGAAAGTAATTTGTTCTTATTATACAGTAAGATTTATTAATCTGTAAGGTGCCTTATCTATTACCCTAAATTTTATGAATAAATAATATTTATAATTTAAAACTTGATTGCCAAAATTTCAGACACTTGTGAGATTTAATTTTAAATTTAAAATAAGTCTGTAAACCCTTTTATTTGATGGCTTGGTTTTATTTTGCCTCGTATTTAATTTTGCGATGTGTTCATTGTAACCAGTGACTAAACTGGTTAGATTTTGATTAAGTTGCGAGTGGAAATATTGTAAAATTCCTCCCCCCCCCCCCTGCATTACTTTAAATTGATATTCAGCCATCGGTGTGACGGTCTGAAATTTTGGGCAGATTTCTCCACATTTAATTAATCGATATGCGCCTGAACATCTTAAAGTCACACGCCCAAGGCACTCTACCTTGGACAGATAGCCCTGGAGTATCTTTGCCTTAAGTAATTCAGTGGATTTTATCGTCAAATGAAACAATTTTGTTTTATTTAATTTTTATATTAATTTGTAACTAAAGTATGTTCAAATGCCTATGAAAAAATTATTTTATTAAACAGGATGAAATTGTTAATTATGTAAAATTAAATAGCTCATTTGCAATTATGAAGGCTCAGTTATGTCCTAGAACAGAATTTGCTATCAAGACTGACTTTGCTAATCGCCCACATGGTGCTCAGACCGTTGTTTCGTTTTTCTATTTAAAAAAAAGCATTCTGCGAAAAGTGCACAAATATCTTTATCATAAACCTAGAAACGCCGAAACGTTTCTAAACAAGATGAAGGCAAAATTTTAAGCTGAGTAAAAAATAAAATAAAGCTTTAATGCAAATTTTGGAAATTGATATTTTGGACAAATTTGCTTTTTCAGGTCCATATATACATAAAACTTTAAATGCTTCATTAGTACATTATTTAAAGAAATTTAGCAAGGCTATAGTACGGGTCGAATAGCTTGTGGGCTAATGCTAATGGCACCATCGGTCAGAATAGCCACTCAGTCTTAGAATTACTGTTATGTTAAAGGGCAATTCCATGGTGTCGGACGTAAAAAATGAACAAAAATTTCTCATAAGTTCATTTTTAAAATGTAAATTTATTTAATATAATTATTTTCCATATACATGATACTCAGTTCATCATACTTAATCAAAAAACATATCAATTAAAGTAAATATTTTCAAGTTTAAATGGTTTTAATACTTGGACGTAAAGTGTTTACGTCCGACACCAAGTATTAAAACCATTTAAACTTGAAAATCTTTTTTATTTTAATTGATATGATTTTTGATTAAGTATGATGAACTGAGTATCATGTATATGGAAATTTAATTATATTAAATAAATTTACATTTTATAAATGAACTTATCCGAGAAATTTTTGTTCATTTTTTACGTCCGACACCATGGAATTGCCCTAAACGCAATAAATGCCCATTGACTTAAGTCATCCATTTAAGTGTTTAGTATGTATGTAATGTGTGGCTAAATTATTGATGGTAAATTTTTCTTAGTGTGCAAATTGATCTCAGTGCTTAGACTTTAAGATCTGAGTCATGCTGATTCACTATCAATAAAAATAAGTTAATTTTTAGAAAATAAGATTATATTTAGGAAGTAAAAAAAAAAAAACTTTTGGTAAAATCATACAAGCCGGTGCCCACCCCATGTAAACATGGCGACAGTCGCTGGAGCTTGGCGACCGCCAAGCTCCAGCGACTGTCGCCATGTTTACTAGTCATTCTAGGCAACCAGTGGTTCGTTTTTAACTAAAAAAACCCCAGTGGATTCAGCAACCTAGTTGTACAGCTATCTAAACTAGGCAACCAGTGGTCTGTTTTTAACTAAAAAAACCTCAGTGGATTCAGCAACCTAGTTGTACAGCTATCTAAACTAGGCAACCAGTGGTCCGTTTTTAACTAAAAAAACCTCAGTGGATTCAGCAACCTAGCTGTACAGCTATCTAAACTAGGCAACCAGTGGCCCGTTTTTAACTAAAAAAACCTCAGTGGATTCAGCAACCTAGCTGTACAGCTATCTAAACTAGGCAACCAGTGGCCCGTTTTTAACTAAAAAAACCTCAGTGGATTCAGCAACCTAGCTGTACAGCTATCTAAACTAGGCAACCAGTGGCCCGTTTTTAACTAAAAAAACCTCAGTGGATTCAGCAACCTAGCTGTACAGCTATCTAAACTAGGCAACCAGTGGCCCGTTTTTAACTAAAAAAACCTCAGTGGATTCAGCAACCTAGTTGTACAGCTATGTAAACTACGCAACCAGTGGACCGTTTTTAACTAAAAAAAAACAACAACAGTGAACTAAGCAACCTAGTTGTACAGCTAATGTAAACTGGGCAAACACTGGCCCGTTTTCAACTCAAAAAAACATCGGTGGATTAAACAACCTAGTTGTACACCTCTTATAAAGTCAGTATGATTAGAATAGCACGTAAATAGCACTTACGAAAACATAAACACTTCAAATATCAATTTAAAATTCACATTAAAAATCTTAAACATCGAAAGATTCGTTAAAAAAGAACACTTACCTCTATTTTTTTGGTAAATAACCGCTCAGAAATGTCCCCAACACCCACCGGCTTATAACGTACTATATTTCTAACAAACACCCACAAATTCTTTTCTTATATTAACATAACACATTTCATTTCCTTCCATCAATAACGCAAACAATTTCAAATTCCCAAACCTGACGAAACACGTATTCTTTATGGTTGCCAGTCACAACTACCACCGGCAGTTGGCGGTGCATCGCTCACTCTCGCGTCAGATTGTTCGCCAATGATTTGTAAACAAACCATTGACATGTAAACAAGGCACCGTATACGGAATATAGTCCAAACTTTTTTATGTAGTCAATAATTTTGCACAAAAAATAAAGCTGTATTGCATACTATCTTTGATCATCAAGCATCAGCCAATGCAAACTGTCTCAAATACTGAAGTCACTATTTGGCCATTTCCCCCGCACCCTCCTTTCAAAGGCCCTACTACCGTCCTCCATCTTCAGTGATCAACAAAAAAGGTCGAGCACTACAAGACTTGAAAATGAGCAATCACTAGCTCTTATTCAATTAAAAAAAAACTTCTGTGAATTCCATGTCCTGGAGTACAGCAGTTCAAAATTAATCAAGTCTCATGTTTTAATCTTAAAAAATTGTGAATTTCTATGTGCAACACAGAAAACAAAGTACCGGATTGTCATTTTGATAATTTTTATAACGACTGCCATCTTAATAATTTTTAAAAGGACTGTCATTTGAATAATTATTATAAAGACAATTTTCTATGGAAAAAAATTCTTTTGTTGATTGAGGAAAAGAAATTCTATTTATTAGGTCTTTAAAATTATATAATTTTTACATTTCTACAAAAGAAATAAACTGAAATATCAATATTCTTACTATTTTGCCTTTAAGTTCATCAATTAAGGTCTATTGAATTAAACAAATTAAATTTGATGAACTTGATAAAAAGGTTGTTTAATATTCACAGAGTTCATTCTAGGATCAAAAGAGGGCAGGGTGCTCTGAGTTCTAAAAAGGGCACTTCTATAATTTTGAGGGCACTTCATTAAAAAAAATGGCCCCCAGGGGGAGGGGGAAGAGATAAAAAAAGGGCACTTTTGAGTTCCACGAGAATGTTACAAGTAGATAACATGTATAGAAACTGGTCTGTAACAATCTCAATTGGACTTATACCCAAAGCTTTAACATTGTAGGGTTGTAATGTGTTCTGACTTACAATGCATAGTTAGCTCCCCTTCCTGCCTCTTGGAGAAAATTTCCTGTAAAAGTAAGCAAATGACAAAAATTTAGTTATAGACAGGCGTTAGTTATAGGGCACTCAGGGTGGCAATTATTTTAACAAAAGGGCGGGCAGGGCATTGTGCCCTGCGAAATATGCCTAGAAGGAACTCTGATATTCAAATCAATGTCAAAATTGTAAGATAATCTTGCAATTTTGGTTAAATCTTTAGACATAGAAGACATAGTGTAAGGGGCACTTTGCTTAAATTGTTCTTCAAAACTTTATTTTTTCTTTCTTTTAAAAGATGAAGTGTTCTACAAAGACTGATTGTCCTGTGACGTATGTCACATTTTTAAGCACTTTCTGCTTCTGGGCTCTGCACTCAACTGAGTAGCAAATGGCTGAGTACTCAGTTACTAGGCCAAAAAAGCTACTCGATACATCAATCAAAAGAATATACCAAAACATAATTTTTTCTTGCAAATAATTAACCACACTAGATTAACTATCAAACTATTACTAACTAGATTAATAATTTTTAGGAAAATCTTGATTTCAAAATGTCTTCTCGTTACCGTAATTCTGGCCCGTTGGATTGCAAAGTGTATGTTGGTGAGCTTGGAAATAGTGGAACTAGACATGAATTAGAAGATGCCTTCAGTTATTATGGACCTCTACGAAATGTTTGGGTTGCAAGAAATCCACCAGGGTTTGCTTTTGTAGAGTTTGAAGATTCAAGAGATGCTCGAGATGCTGTTAGAGCATTGGATGGAAAGTAAGAATTTAAAATTAGATTTTGATAAGCACAGTCTAAAATACTAACGAAATTGTTGGTGCTTAAATTTTGTAAAATTACTTAATTTATGAAATAATTCTAGAATTTTATGTGGCCGCCGTGTTAGAGTAGAACTTTCAAGTGGCAAATCAAGATCATCTTATAGACCACCACCAAGGTATAACAGTGAAGAAAGATGCTATGAATGTGGAGAACGAGGACATTATGCCAGAGATTGTAAAGGATCTAGACGACGCTCAAGGTAAACTGATTTATACATTCCTCCATTGTGTTTTATAAGGTAATTCTTATTTTGATAAATTAAGATTTACCTGTCAGAAGTTTTAGAATGATTTAACATTTTAAAATTTTGAAGACTGGATTAACCACAAAGTAATATAAGCTCCTAAAATTGTTTGATTTATGAAATTAAAATTATTTAACTTTTATAGGCTAAAGCAGCCTCACCTCAGTATAAATCAACAATATCGCTCAAGCTGCATTGTTGTGATCAGCATTCAGCAGTGAGTTACCAGCTCACCATTCGTAACACGTCAGCGCATTTAACGTCCTAATGACATCTCGGCTCATCACTGGAAGTTCAACGTACAACCACTTTTCGTCTTTTCATCAACAATTCAGCTTGTAGGGTGTTCATCACAAATGTTTTAGAACAACTCTGCACTACATCTACAAAATAAAATCAACTATGATTGCCATATGTGCTTACAACCGTACGATATCAACGTTAAGTTGTTCAATATAGTAGAAAGAGGTTTGTCTTTTCTTTCTTTATCTGTGTTTTAAGCCCTACTGAATACCTACTAAGACATTTGGCATATGTATTAAAAGTTTAATTACAAAATGTTAGTATGATAAAAAAAAAATATTTCAAATTCAATATAAGTTATTTTCAAAAACTCATTTAAGAATTTTCTTTTAATTGTCTATTGTTCCATATGTTTTAAAATATTCAGTTATTGAGGTATAAAATAGGAGGTTCTTAAAAACATAATTTAGCTGAGCTGGTATATTTTTATTTTTTGACAACGCTTTATTAAAACAAGTTAGTGTAAAAGCATTCTTATTTCCTTTATTTAAAGAATTTAAGTTTCAGTTTTTAGCATTCATGCAAAATTCAGATGCGTGAAAAGAAAAGTCCTTCTTCCAGGTAAGTTGAAATGATAAAAATCCAATTTTTTCTCATATGTCCTCTGTTAAAATTCATTTTAGATCACGTTCACGATCACCAAGACGAAGAACTAGAAGCCGTTCTCGAAGTCGATCTGCGAGCCGCAGCCCTGTAAGAGGTCATGGATCACGAAGCAGATCAGGATCCAGAAGCCGGTAGGTACCAGGAGGTGATATGAAACTTCATTAATGAAGTATGTCTGATTTTACATAATCTACTAACTTTGCTTATTTTTTAACGTACGATTAAGTTTTAATAGGGATGTAATTAGGGATCAATGCCAAAACCTCCTATTTTTTTAGGTATTAATTCAGTCTTTCATATTTCAAAAGTACCTGTTCCAGATACATTCATTCATTTTTAGACCTTTCAACAGATACTTTGTTTTTCAGAAAAAAAAAAACTGTGCAGACACAATACCATTTAAGAATTTATTCTGGTAATGAGATTAGACATGTCAATCCATTGGCATATTTGTTTGCTGGGCAGTTTCTGAACTGTTTTTTTTTTTTCCCCTTAACCATCACTAAATATGGTTGTACCATCAAGTGTGGTTGAGGAAACGTTAGATGACAGTGGAACACAGGGCAGTCATCTATTCTGTTAAAATACTTAGATTTGGAGCCTAACAGTAAATATGGGATCTGTAAAGAATTGAAAAAGCAGATGCTGAGAGCAGTGGTGGCTCGTGACCTGTTTCAGTGGTGGGGCCCAAAAAAAAATTATACATATACAACAACCTATCCCGCGTGCACACAGCGTTAGTATTTAAAATTTCTCAAATGACAAATGATTATCAAATTACTATACAACTTTTGCTATTTTTACCTAATTATTTTAAATTGAAAAATTAAAAAACAAATCATATATTATTTCTCAAAGGTGTTTTTTTCTGGCGTGGCTAAATCTCATTAAATACGTGACCCCCCCCCCCCCCCCCCCCAAGTTCCAGATTGCCATGGAGTCAGATGAATTGAATATACAGTCAACTCCCGCTAATCTGCGAACGCCTGTAATCCACAATATATTTCAAATGTAAACAAACAAGTTTGTTTACATTTTGAGCGGAATTTGATTGGTAGTATTCAGGGTTGGCAAAAACCCGGGTTTTTGTACAAAAACCCAACCCACCCGAGTTTTTGTGGGTTTTTCTGGGCTTTTCTGGGTTTTTGTTTGATGCCACAAATACCTAACAATACACGTTGGAATTCACACAAAATGTGCATTTCGAGCTTTTTGGACAATTATCATAAATATGTTAACAATCGTATCTCAGCACCAAAATGAATTTGAGACGAACATTGCAAAAATATCCCCTCCCCTCCACAAAAATCCAAAAATATTGTGATAATGTGTCAATTTACAAGGAGTGTTTGAATTTAAACAAGCAGCTCATAATTTTATCTTCAGCTCTTGATGAGCTACAAAAGGATACAACCACACTGTCACGTTCTGTAGAAATATGGAAAAATTTAATGGAATCAGAAGAATTGATTGCACAAGGAAGTTATAGTGAAACGGTATAAACAGATTATGAGACCTGAGCATTTTTAGCTAATATAATGGATGCAAAGTATGGAGGGGAAAAGCTTAATTCAGAGGAAGTGGAAGAAGTTGAAGCATGGATAATACAGTATCATCCAGAGCGGTTACCTGCAATAATGGCTTTTAAAATTAAAGACATAGACTATTTTCCTAAATCACTTTTCTCAGAAAATATTGTGTCACAATTTACAGCTTCAAAATGGTGGGAAATTCTTAAAGAAAAGGTACAGAAGAACAACAAGTTAGATTCTGATTTTTGTAGTTTTTTTCAGTCTCTGCATTCTGTTCCATCTAACTCTGCTTCCATTGAGAGAATTTTCCTACATTTGGATTCATATGGTCTAAGTTGCAGAACAGACTAGGCTCAGAGCAGTGTGAAAAATTAGTAGATTTACAAATATTACTACAAAAATCAAAGTGAATGTGATTTTGATGGGTAAACTGTAAAATAGATCAATTATAATGAATTTGAAATATATTTTTCATTCTACATTTTTAGTTTGTTGTCATTTAACTTTAATTGGGATTATCATTAGACATTAATCACACGTCATATTTTGCATAGTTTTTTACTAGAAGATTATCAACAGTTTATTTTCATTATTTCTTTTACAGTTTGTAAAAGTTGATACATGAAAATGTTCATTATAATGTGGTATAAAA
Source organism: Cheiracanthium punctorium (assembly GCA_038373885.1). NCBI lineage: Eukaryota > Metazoa > Arthropoda > Arachnida > Araneae > Cheiracanthiidae > Cheiracanthium > Cheiracanthium punctorium. The sequence continues at coordinate 66,176 of JAWZYV010001345.1, read as the reverse complement.
ACTTATTTATAATAATCACTGCATATTTGCTATAAAAAAAAATTAAATATGTAAAAGAATAATAAAAACAGTATAATAGCAAAAAGTAGTCTGTGTGATGTTTTCAAACTGAAAATTTCAGGGTTTTTTTTCTTTATATTTCTTAAAGTGAAAATATTATTAGTTATATATAATTACATATTTCTTAATGAATACAAGTAATTGAAATATGATTAATAATATTTTTTAATTCTTTCAAAGTAGAAAGAAAGCTTGTTTTCTGTGAAGGATCATGGCTCTGCCTCTGTCAAAAACACTGTTGGTTACACTGTCTAGTAGTTCCAAAATTTTCAGTTAATGAAATTAATTTTAGAAAATAAATATTTTGAGGTAAACTTCATCTGATTACCATAGATATGACTTATTTTTATGTAATTTTGATAAGAGAAACAATCTAGGTTTTGGGTTTAAAAGGTAAAGTGTATTTCTAAATACTATAGGTGGGATTTGCAGACTCGGAAATAATTTTAAGCAAAAACCCAGTTTGAACAAAAACCAGGCGGGTTTTTGTTGGTGGACCCACCCAGAAAAACCCGTGCGGGTTTTTCTGGGCTGGGTCCACTTTGCCAACCCTGGTAGTATTACTGTTATAGAAGATATTTGATTGGCTGAATGTTATAAAGACATTTATTAATGATTTTCCACAGGTATTTGAAGTAAATAATTTCATATATTTGAGCATATTATCTTGTAATTAAACATACAGAAACTTATATCCTTAGTTGCATGTGTTCACTGAATGGATGTAAATAACGAATTCCAAAGCAATGCACCATCCAATCACATCGCTTTACTCTTTAGCTGAATGAAACAAAAAAACCCAACGAAACGTTTGCACTATGAGAGAGAGAAAAACTGACCGTTGCAATGAAAATTGGGTGAAAATATGTAACATGTTTAACTTAAACGCAAACAGCAATTTGGCAGAGGACACAGCAGTTGTGCAATTTTCAGATTCTCCCCCTTTTGATCTTCTGTCTAGCGATTTATTATGCAACAAAAACTTTCTCCACGTAACTGTAGTTCTATAGAAAGAAAGAAAGAAAGAAAAGTATAAAGAGACCACATGGCCTTTCTCTTTGTTTACATTTAACTGCTGGAGGAGCACAAGCAGAAATAATGAATCATCAGCACTTGAAATGTAACGCATGTGTGTGTGTGATGAGGATAACATTTTTTTCTCTTTAAAGCTTATATAATAGCATAAAATATTTTTACATAAGGTTAAACCGAAAATTACTTCGCAAGATCTAAAAGTAATATAATACATACTGAGATATAAAATATACAAATGATACCCCTCCCCCCACCCCTCACGAGCGACCAGTGAAATTCCTCCCTTTCTGATTGAGCTTGTTTATTTTATAATAGATATATTTAGTTAAAAGTGGTCTTTTAAAGAAATTTAAAACAACTGCCCTTTTAAAAACAAAAAAAAAAAGTTTGTTGAAAAACTTCCGGATTTGGGGTCCCCTACTGTACTATTACTTTTGAAGAAGGGTTAGCTCTGGGAGACAAGTATTTATACATTTTGCAAAAGCAATCATTTGTCAGTGACCAAGAGTTACTAACGATTAGAAGGCTTCAGGACAAAATTTCTGAAGAAAAATTAAAATCTCTTAAACAAATTACAATCACTGCAATGTTTGAAAAAATGAAAAATAAATAAAAATTTAGAGAGAATTTATTCATTTAATTTTGTATTAGTAATTGTATTTAACATTAAAAGTAGTGTTTTAGTTCAGCAGCATAAATATTTTCTTTCATCTGTCCTTTAGTAAATTCTCAGTAAATTTAATTGTATTTATTATATTTATATTGACATTTAATTGTGCTTTTATTCAACAGCATATGCATTTTCTTTCATTTCCTATTTGTTTACAGTAAATTGACTATAATTTAAAGGGAAATTCTAAATATAAAAATGTAAACAAAAAAAAAAGACCTATAATCCGCAAAATCCTGTAATCCGCACAACCCTTGGTCCCAGTGAGTGCGGATTAGAGGGAGTTGACTGTACTTTCTTTAAAAATGAGTGCAACGACAGATAAAACATGCAAGAAAAATAGAACAGCTCGGAGTTATGTTTTTTGTATAGATTGGATGATTGAAGGTAACTAGAAATACAGGTTTTTTTGTAAATAGTTCCTAAAATAAATATTTAAATTAGGTTAAAAGAACTTCTTTTCTTTTCAATCGAGCCGTCTCATTTTGATACTTCAGTGAGTCATATTCATCAGTCGCCTCAGAATATTTTGTTCTATGCCATTTTCTTGAAAGTTTGGCGACATTTTTCTGGCGGCTCTGATAAAACTGTACTTATTTCCCGGATTAATCTCACATCTTCGGATCCAACCATACCCTACCAAATGATGAGAAAACAATTCCCAATAAAAGTAGCCTTCGCTATGACCATTAATGGAGCTCAAGGCCACGTGCTTCAATGGGCAGGATTGTACTTACCAGAACCTGTATTTTCACACGGACAATTATATGTGGCTTATTCACGAGTTCGTAAATTCAGTAATATTCATGTTTGTATTTTAAAAAATATCGTCAAAAAATCAATGATGATCACATAACCGCTAATATTGTTTTTAAAGAGGTTTTATAAAATAAAACAGTTAAAATAAATTTATTTCTGTTCAAATAAATGTCTACTTTTTGAATGATTTTCTATAAAACATCTAACTGACCCGTGAAAATATTTAACAGAATATAATGTACTTAGAGACACATTTATTCATTTTCACACTAATATTTACAGTTGTAGTATTTAATACGATATTGTGCAAAATTTTCGCACGGGTCAGCTAGTCTTCCTAATTTTGAAATTGTTATTGAGCATTTATAGGTACTCTTAGACAGGTAAAATATTGCCAGGAATGAGAATCTGTTTACCGTTCTTCTGACTACAAGCATGAAATTTACTCAGCTATGGTCGAACATGAAGAATGGTTTCATGATTGAAAATTTGTTTGACTATCATGTAAAAAAATGAAACTTTTTTGCCGACCCAATATTATCACTGTGTTTGTTATTTCACTTTCTTCATTTAATATTATTGTCTGCAGTGAGCAATATTTTTATAAGGTTTTTGGTGGTATTTTAATTTAGTTAGATGAAAACTTAGACAGAAAAATGTGATTTTGAATGTTTTATAAAATAGGGGGAATTCCAAAGATATGATGCTTCAGGTATTAAAGAAAGGTCAAATTCATCCCTGGAATGTTAAGTATGTTAGTTTTTCAGAAATAGGACGTATTTGAAGACAGGTACATCCATTGCATCTAATTCTATGCATGGAAAACATTTTATTTGGGGGGAAATAGTAGCAGATGCAATGATACACTTTTTAGAATCACCATCAAACGGTACAAACCTCCAATTTATTTGCGTCAAAATTTGCTATTTTTTAATTTTGAATGCTTGATAAAATAGAGGGAAGTCCAAAGACCTGATACTTCATGCTTCAGATATTAAAAAAAAAGAAGGTCGAATTCACAGGGTTCATACACCTCCTGTTAATCCTTGAAAACTCCTGGATTTTACTAATTTTTCTGTAGACTCCTGAAACTTTAGTATTGACTCCTGGAAATATTGTTTATTTTAGTTTTCTTTCTAGTATTTAAAGTGCAAAAAAAATTTTCGTAAGTGCGATCTGCCGAAATTTTTTTTAGACTCGTGTTTCAAGTGTAATAATCCGCCGCCATGTTTATTGACATTCCTGCCACAGACTTAAGAGACAAGAATTGTAATCACGCAAAACGTTCCAATAGATGGTGTGATTCGCTGTAGGCATTCGTCCCTGCTTTCCTCATATTCAATAATTTCGTTCCTGAACTAAGCCTGTTGGCGTTTTCAAACTCTTATCATTAACTGCTAGCTCTTGCGACACTGCGAAAGTATCTCGTGATTGGTGTATGAGCTGTATGCTCTTATCTCTTCTTTGGTACATGGAGTACTTGTTTACAAAGCTCGCCGTTTGCAGAGGTGTGTTGAAAATAATCTGCAGTGTGACAGTAGTAAAATTTTAAACCATCCTGAGATTTTCATCCTTTTCAATTTGCCTAAAGATGCTCTGTGGAAAATGAGTTTTTAATTAAATACATGAAATGATTGTAAAATGTACACTAGTAATGCTACTAATTTAGTTTTTATTCCCTGTACTTTTAGTTTGTCAAATACATAGCAAAAAAAAAAAAGATTAAAAAATGCTTTGCATTATATTCTAGAATATATAAATATATGTAATATTGCGTGTATAGATCATACTTAGGGGTATTTATGTATACTCCTGGAAAAATTATATTTTCTCATGGAAAACTCCTGGAATTCATACTGCCAAAAAGTGTGGGAAACCCGATTCATGCCGGGAATGTTAGGCATGTTAGTTTCTCAGAAATAGGATGTTATATTGGAAGACTTACATCTAGAGAATCTTCTATGCATGGAAAATATTTTATTTGAGAGGGAAATAGTAGCGGATGCAACAATAGATGCTTTATAGTACACATGGGCAACCCTGGCTCGGATGGGGCCCACCAGAAGAAAAACATGGTACACTCATGGATTATAATGCCTATTCCAAACAGTATTTAAAATGTCTATGCAATATTGTTGAAATATGCCCTTGGCTAGTTCGAATATGCCTGGTGAAGATGTAAAACAGTTTTAGGAGGTGACTTTAAGATTTCGATTCCAAAGATGTGTTTTATGGTACAAGAAAGAGTTGATTCCTGTTTTAACGCCACCACTCTTGTCCAGGGGTGCCGAAAATGTTTTTACCCTTGACATTTTCCTCAATCCATATGAAAATTTCTTAGTTTTATGATATTTTATAGACTTGCATATTACCATAGATGTGAAAAGATTTGCAATGTACAAGCTACAAACACGTTTATAAAAAATAGCAGTTGGTCCAAGTTAACAAAAAGCAAACGTCTGATCCGTGAAAAGGTTGAAAAAAAAATCTCTTTAAAAAATAGAGGGAAGAAAAACCTGAGTTTCGTAATTCATGGTAAAAATCAAATTCAGTTGTATATTTTTCTACAAAATTTCTCCCGATCCTAGATCGCCGGATCGGACATATCCTGCATTCCTACTCTTCCAACCTAAAAAATCCCCACACTTTGGCAAGCTTTGCAGTCGTGGGTCTCTAGAAGTTATGCACAAGTTTCAGTGCTCCCAAGAGAACTAGGTCTAAAGTAAAGTTAACAAATTAGCAATAAATGTACCTGTTAAGGAATTTGAAGACACTTAATTATTAAAACTACATTAATTGGCAACCCAAAATAAATTAAAATGTTAACGGGATGCTGTACTAGCATGCTCCATATTGCCATTTTAATTCTAAATTATGATTGCCACATAAATACAAAAAATTTTCATGATAACTGTATAAGTTTAATTATCGCCACCTTGGCGAGAGTCGTGGCGTTAAAGTAGGAATCAACACAAGAAGACAAACACAACACGCTCGTAGATTTTGATGCACATTCGAAAAAATATTTAAAACTGAAGTATGGTTGTAATAAACTTGGCGAAGACTGTAAAATAGTTTTAGTAGGTGATTTTAAGATAGATTTAGATTCCAAAAATGGGTTTTATGATACAAGGGAGAAAAATACGGCACACTCATGAATCTTGATACTTTCCAACTTAATGGAATAAGGAAGAAAAATAAGGATGACGCATAAATTATGATACTCTTTTAATAAACAGCACTTTAGTGCGTATATAAAATCTGAAAGTGCTTCAGATTTCCTTCCTTGTTTATTTAAAAAAAAAATGGAAAAATTACATTATTCATTAGAATTTTTCCTATTGCATGTTTTCATATTAATAATCTATCTAAGATTGATGTTTAGTGTTTGAAAATTGTGGTAAGGATAGAATTATGTTACCATTATAAACTGAAAGTTAATTGCTTATAGAAAATGCTATACATATTACTCTTTTAAATTCAGATTTCTTTTTTGTTTCAGAAATGGACGGGGTTCATCAGCTGATTAATTTGAAATAACATTACTCATTCAAGTTTGTCACCATGCAGATATTCTCATGTTCAAAAGTATACAAACTAGTTGTGTATACACATTTTTTAATTTCAATAAACCATTTGTCATTTAATTCTTCATCTTGAGTAACTTTTTGTTATTAAAGGTATCAGTTAAAACGATTTATGTGATTACTTTGCTTATTATATGGTTACTACTGGTCAGGGAATCAGGGTTCCCACGTGTCTTGAAAAATCTTAAAGAGGCCAATTAAAAAAAAAATATTAAGGCATCCTAAAAAAAGGCCTTATTTTTACAGGGTGGCTACCAGACTTCGTGCGATTACACGGTCATCGCACGGGAAAAGGGGAATTCTGCAAAAATGACTCCTAAGTCAGGGAAATTCTAAGTTTACTTCAGCATTTGTTGGCAACAGCATATGCTATAAAATAATTTTCTCTATTGCTAAGCGATAATGATATATTTTTATAATATTTCTTTCAATTTAATTTATTTATCAATATTAAAATACTCAAGTCAGTGATTTTTTTTTAAACGATGCATACTATAAGCATGCAAATGTCAAAGTTTACTAATTTATGATTTTGCTTTCATATTCTATACAGCAGACTCTCGATTAACCTGGATAGTCAGGAAAAATCTCGTCCCGGATAAGCAAATATCTCAAATAATCAAACTTTCTATATATCTTTTTTTTTTTTTTTTAATCAATTTTGCAATGTTAAATTATACAATAGGACATTAATTATTGAATTAATGCAAAATAAAGAGAATGAATATAAAATTGAATGTTATTTAGATTTACAATTAGTACAATGCAAGAGCAAATGCTTATTTCACTGTTTGGTATAGAATGAAATGTCTTTTTTCATTTACTCTTTAAAGAATTCTAATTCATCATTGTGAGTTCATTTTTTATGCTTTATACAAGATTTTCTTCATCTCTTTTTGAGCATTCTTCAAAATTCCTTGTTTTTTTTGTTTTTAAATAAGTTACACACTAAAAGATTTTTTTTTTTTCCCTGCAAATTTCATCTTCTGATAAAATTTGATTAAAAATTGTTCCTCATGATTTCTTAACTGGGGTGCTTTTTACTAATGTCTCTGCACAATCAACATGAAAAACTACTTCTATAACATGGTTCAGACAGTGCTTAAAATACCTTAAAAAGTACTTACTTTTTTTTTTTCATTTTTAAGGCCTTTAAAAAGTACTTAATTTTTTACCCATATCCTTAAAAGTTTCAGTATAGCCGCAAGGTGCTTAAAACGTGCTTAATTTCTAGTGGTAATCGACCGTAAAATCGTCTGGCATCAAAACTTTTCGTTCCCCTTTTCCAGCCTCAAGCTGCATTCATATATTGATCGTACCGTAACTCGATGACGTCACCAGTTGTAGCCCCTTTTCAATAGCCAAGGGCCCCCATAGGAGCCAGTCCGGGCCTGATTGATCTTAAAATACTGAATCTCAACCAAAACTAGTCTGTTGCACCCTATGCGAATTTAACCATTCTACCCCCACTCCCCTCAAAAAAAGTTCATCTAAAAGTTTATATGTTATTTGTGTTTTTACACCATGCGGCTTTGCGTCCTGTGAAGGAGCACTGTACCGAATAAGCACTGCATTACGCTATTATTACAGAAAAACTCAACTACGAGTAATTGGCAAGCTCAGGAAATGCTGAGTGCTTTTAAAATAAACCCCAATGTAATAAATATCAAAAGTAATAAATGAGTAGAAATATCAAGAGTTATTACACATCAAAGATTAAAACAAACAATTTGCTGAAGCACGCTCATTATGTAATCAACAGCTGGCCATCCGCGAAAAAAAAAAAAATTATTTACTTTTGACTGGAGCCTGCTCACCGGCTGGCTGTTTCGCTTTAACAGCATGTGCTATACTGTCCGAACTTTTTGAGAATGCAAGAAGTTTTTTACAAGTTATTTATTTATTTCTATAAATTTGCCTTTGTGAATATAAAAACGGATGTTTTATATAAAATCGTACACTGATTATTTGAAAACGGAAATTGTAAGCTTCAGGGCCTCTGAGAGAAATTTTATAAAGCGGGGCGAAAATCTTCCCGGCTCCTTTCGTAAAGCACAAAATTTTCGAAAAAACAGAAGTGATGGAAGGATTTTTTGTTTTTTTGTAAAACTACTTTTTTTAATGATTCTCATATAAAATGCTAAAAGGAAAGAAAATTGGTGGGAAGTTTTTGTGATACGTTATGGTACTTTTAATTCATGTTCAAAGGTTAAAAAAAATACTAATATTTAAATGTTAGAATTAACATTTCTGCCATCTAAATCATTCTAGAATTATGTATTAAAAATTTAGTGTTTTTTTTTTTTTTTTTAAATTTAATTACAGATCTATAAATGAAATTCGTAACACATTCTGAAAAATTCACGGACACACTTTAGCTGAACACGGGCCCACTGTAACGCGCATGGGCCCAGGGGCGGCAGATCGCAGCTGCGGCGTTTCTGATAATTTTCTAGTTAATTAAGCTCACTTTCGTGGGTGCAGCGTTTCTTCCATAAATTACGGTATATGGACACGTGTGTTACTTGAGAGAAAAAAGGAATTATTTTGTCTGTATTAATTGCTTGTACATACATGTGTAAGAAATTGTGGGCTTTTCAATTTTGGAAACATGGCACATTTGCATTTAAAGCAAAAACCTGCCAACTTTACAATAAGAAAATCTAATGTTGGGTAATAACGAAAGTAATAAGGGGCTGTCCATAAATGATGTCACACTTAAAAAATATTCTTTGCCCCCTTTTTGCCTTAGTCATACTTCACCATACCACCCTTGTCACATGTCATGCTGTATTACATAAACATATACTTACAGTTTAGAAACAAAGCACTATGCTAGAAATCAAATTTTAAATAAAAAGTCTAACTTCAATTCTGCTAATTTCAATATAAATTCAAAATTTAATTTTCTGATTTTAAATGTTTTTATTTTAACGAAAATGTAAACGTATAATGTCACACTTCTTGTTACCCCTCTCCCTCTCATCACAATTTCACAGCGTGACATCATTTGTGGATAGACCCTACTTAAGAAAATTTTGGGAGTCCTTAAAAAGTGCTTATTTTTTTTGCTCGTAAAAGAGTCTGAACCATGTATAACTGTTCTCAAAAAGAATGCAAAAAAAAAAAGAAAAACGTTCTCATATCCTTCTCTACTAAGTTAAAGAGCAAGTTTATATTGTATATTGGCTTAAGGTTTACATTTTTGGCTATGACATTCTGGGTAATCATCTCATCCTGATTAATCGAGCCCACTGTATTAAGATTTTGAGAAGTTTTGTGGGGACTAATATACTTTAATTTTCTGTAGGAAAATCTTGAAATATTTTGATAGAGAATCATGTTCTCTTTGTAGGTTATCAGGTATGGTTTAATAATTAAAACCAAATCGATTGCCAGTTTTGTGTATGTCCTGTAAATAGGAACAATAGACAATTTTATTTCTAAATTTAACATGAAAACTCTCCAAATGGAAAAATTTTCATTTTGGCATTTTTTTGGAAGGTCTTACTTAAATGATTAGTTTTATTCATTGCTACTTTCTGTTTAAGCAATTTGAACTTTATATGGAAGTGTCCAATAAGCAGACATTTTTCATTTTTGTAACTAATACATGCATGTGCTCTTTGAATATATTGGTTGCTATTCATGCAAAGAAAAATTAACTGTTTTTGTGATTCGTAATAGAATCGGGGAAGTTTTTGCGAAATCATGGAATAATCGGGGGAATTCTCAGGGAATTTTTTTTTCTCAGAACATGTAGCCACCTTGTTTTACCCTAAAAGCCTTAAATTATCATTTCATCTTCACTTTTCCTGTGATTTTTGTGGCTTTTTTTTTTTTTTCCTCAATGCCCGCAGCTCAAGAGGGCCCCCGACAGGGATCCCCAAAAATGAATATACTTCTTTATTATTTGAGTCATTTGATATAGATCATAGGAATTTAATTATTTATTTCTCAGTACAGGGTTCCTACAGACCTGGAAGTCAGGGATTTGGGAAAAAAGGTCAGGGAAATTGCTAAAGGTCAGAAATTGAAGAAAGGTCAGGGAAATGCAAGAATATTTGAATTTGTTGGCAAAATCAAGAAAATGCTTCCTGTTTGAACCTAATTGTAGAAATTGTTTTATTTTCATTTTCTTATTGAACCTTATAAATAATTTTAAAATGGGTCCTTTATTAACATATCTTGTTCAGTTGAAATATTCTTAATTTTATCCTAAATTATCAAACATGGCTTTTGTTAGAATCCAGTGATGTCAAATAATATTTTTGTATATATTGATTTTATTCTTTGTAAAAAAGGGGCAAAATATATAAAAAGTTATTAAAGGATTTCATATTAGAAATAGAAACGCAAGATTCAGGAAAGCACGCTAGATAAAAAGTCAATCTGTAGAAACCCTGCAGTAATCTTATGCCTTTACACAGTGGCATAGCAGAGGACTCCAGAGAGCCCCCTAACAGTCAGTGACCCCGACAGCTTTAAAATAGTTCAATGTGGTTTTTAGGCACGTAAGCATAATTTTCAAACTACAGTAGAAGACCCCAAATCTGCACAGCTTGGTTCCAGAGCTAGTGCAGATTTTAGAATTTTGCGGATTTTGGTTAATTAATAGGAAATTTATTCTATTTCCCTCCACCCCACAGAAAAAAAAAAGATTAAGAGAAACAAATCATGTTACTTATAATCATGATATAAATATGCAGAGGGATAATACAGTATACAAAATTATGAGATTATAGAATAACTTACTGAACCATGTATATTCTCAATGGTAGTTTAAGACTTTGGATGTTCTAATTATAGGTTTTTTTTTTTTTCCGTTCTTTCCTGTTCTGTAACACAGCTTTGCTGCTCTAGAAATCAGATACTTCTTTCTCAGAGCCTAACCTAAATTAAATGTTATTTTATCAACTTTTTGATCATCCTCACCTGTTACTGTGTCAGTCTGTCATGTGACCATAATTGAGTGTTAATTATGTCACTGTCAGTCATTTGAAGGATATCAATGCTGCCATCAGAGCTCACAAACTCTTAAAATATTTTTTTTCAAGTGGAAATAGCTTACTTAGTTTTACTTTGTGGTTATAGTGTAGTTTTCTGAACTTACAGCTAGCTGGCAGGGCAGATTTCATTGTTTACATTGAACAGACAGTGCAGATTTTGGGTCTTCTACTGTATTACATATTCTTCTAATACTCTGTTCCCTCTAAATTCCCCAGTAAGGGCCTTATTTTCAGTCTCTAGCCTAGGACTCCCAAATCAGCCATTCAGATTCGTTTACCTTTCGCCATAATTGGGGAGGGTGGGAAAATAGGGTCAGAGACAAGTAAAGGAGTGATATGAGATAAATATATAACATAATTATAACTGATTAAAACACAATGATTGTTTTAAACTCAAATACACTCTAACCCCTTAAAGATCATATTATTTACAAGAAAATGGTCATAAAATTACCTTTTATTAAAAAAAAAGTAAGTGTATGTACAATATGTGTATTTATTCGAAGATGGTAGATATTTTGATATAAAAAAAATTCCATGTGTAAGTTGAAATTTTCTAATCTTTCTGGTGCATAACTTCTGAACTCTCCAGCCCGGAAATATTACAGAAGCGAGAAGGAAGGGGTTAATGCTTTAAAAGACATAAAATGCAGTATTATTAAAGAGATATACAAGATAATTGCATTGTAATGCATCTTTGATTGTTTGTTTTGAAATCTTTAAAAATAGCCTTAAAAAGGCCTTATTTTTTATATCAAGAAATGAGTGGCAACCCTGAAGGTCACTGTCTTACATACTACACAAATTTTATTGACTATATGGATTAGTTTTTTACAGGGCTACAAAAAAGTATTCTTCTACATTGCAGCCTATACTTTGTTTCAAAATAGATGTTAAAGCGATTAACTTTTGAACCGTAAGTGATAGAAACATGCTTTCAATTAGAAAAGTTTGTCAAACAAAAAGTAGATTTCAAATGGTGCAGATTTATTACTAGGGGCTGTATACATATTAAAATACGAAATTGAATTTTTACTCGGTCCCTCCTTTCCTGTCGCTTATCTTTAGAAAAATGTTGCTCTTAATCAAAAAAAATAAAAAAATTCCATGTCTGTAAGTGAAATAGTTAGTGAAAATTAAATGTTAAAATTGATGACTGGCACCACACTTAACCTACTGTGTTGGTGTCGGTTTTCAGGCAAAAAAATCTTTACTTTAGGATACCTACTATGAGTTGATAAAAGTTAAATAATGATCCCATAGTTGTAAAACGGAAATTAAATACACTTGAATGTGTGAAATTAACAGGTACAGTTTTACCTGGATTGATCGGTACTGTGCTAGCGATAATTTTATCTTTTTTCGGGTTGTCTACTAATGTGTGGTAAGTTTCATTAGAAACTGTCAAACATGTGCCATAGAAAAATTCTGGCTAAATAGAATTTGAGAAGTCAACTGTGAGTGATTATTAAAATAAGTAGAGTGATTATTAACATAAATTGAAAAGCAATTAAAATTTTTTTCACTTTTGAGACATCTTAATGCTTGGTGACAAATAAAAAAATCTAATTACAGAATCTTGGAACTTTTCCACTTAGACATGTGATTAATTTTCCTTAGACAAAGGACATCATTTTTCTAAAATTGATAGGAAAGGAGTGACCATATAAAAATTAAATTTCACATTTTAATATGCATACAGCCCCTAGTGAAAAAACTTGCTGCATCTGAAATCTCTTTATTTGGTGAACTTTTCTAATTGAAAGCATGTTTATATCACTTGCTGATTAAAACATAATGGCTTTAACAGTCGAATGGAATTGAGTATTCAAGATTTTTTTAATTAATGTTTTTCAGTAAAAGAATAATTTGATTTGCTTTTTGAGTTTCAATGGTTATGATGCAAAGATGCAATTCTTTTAACTACTGCAGATTGGTTTTGAAGAATTTCATACTCAAAGATTAAAAACAATTACCACTAAAATCTATAAAATTGAAGTGCCTTTCTTATGGACCTGTTCTTATGGTCATGAAGAGACCAAAAGGCGCTTTTGCCCAGAGCTTTGATTTTATAGGTTTTACCGGTATTTAATAAGTGCAAAAATGTAACTTGGTACAGAAAGTAATAAGCATCAAGAAACAACATATAATAGCACCAATACAAAAATTAAAATAGCAGACTGGTTTTGGCATGTATGAATGTAAAATGATAGACCTATTGATAGTTTGTATCTAAAAGAGAACTCCTACTATGGTATTCGTACCTCCATACCACTGTGGATATTTTTTGGACATCAAAGTAGTTGTGTGCCAGTTATTGAAATATCAATTATACTGGGTGTCCAGTGCTAACGGTGCCCAATGTAGTGTGTCCACCGGTGACTTTTGCTACTAATTTAAAGATAAGGTGACTTTTTTGAATAAAAATCATCATTTTCATATTACTTTCAAATTTTTGGCTACTTGCACCTTACTCCAGGTGACTAGTTTGAAAATCAGTCTTTGTTTTTTTTTTTCTTTCTCTGAACTACCCTTCTTTTCAAAGTATCGACCAGTCGCATATTATAAAAAAACATTATACTGTATGCTTTGTGTTAAATTCATGAAGTTTTTTGATTTATTATTTTATTCATTTTTTCTTAAATGAAGCTAAATAACGTATCTTTTTATTTGTTAACTACAAAATCATGCAAACAAAGCAGTATTTGGATAACTAAAATTAAGAAAATGCCTCCTAAACAGGTAGCTTTTTTGTCGCTTTAAAAAAAAAAGTAGTGCCCTACACTACTAACTACAAAAAAAAGTAGCAATTACTGTAGTTTCTCTACTTGTAGCGTGTTACTTCTCAGCCCTGAGTGTCCCTTCCTGAAGGTTTAACTTCGTGGCTCAGATTTTAGAGGGCCCAGGGGCAGACTTCTTAGATGAATGTATTTCACTATGAGATCTATCGCAAAGGTAGTTTCATCATGATGGTACTCTAGCACATATATCACTAAAGCTTTGTACTGTTCTAAACAAAACATTTGGAAGTAATGTAATTGGGTATGGCGGTCCAGTTGAGTGGCCTCCAAGATTACCAGATTTGAACTCCTTACTTTCTCTGGTGTTTCTTGAAAAATAATCGACAAGTTTATCAGTTACTAAATCGTATCTGTGTAATAGAAATGTGTAACACAAAGTACACTACATAAAGTACAGGAAGAGTTTCCTACACAGATTTAAAAAATTCTGTTTTCAGTATAAACTATATTTTTGTTAATTTATTGGAGATACACATAGTTATCTTTTTTATTCCAGTCTACTTTCATAAAATAGTTAATGAAATTTCTAATAAATATTGAGGCTCAAAAACATGTAAATTTTTCTCAAATTTATTCTGTATGCAACCCCTATTTTGCAGCTGAAAAAGTGCTCTAACTTTAAACAGCCGTAACCAGTGGTGGGGTAAGACAAGAATTAGCATCAGGCAAAGTGAGTTTTGCAAGTCCCCCAACCCTACTTAAGTAGCAATTTTAAGGGGGGGGGGGTTTGTTTGAAAAGCTGTTGGTAACCCTTTGCTGTTATATTAAATAAACAAAGCACCATTAAAATTGTGTTGATAATTTATTATTTGATTTTAAAAAATTATCTATTCCTTAAAAAATTATATTTTGCCTTTTAATGCAACACGCAGAAATGTAGGATCGGAAACGTCCTTTTCATTTACCTGTTAATAGTAACATTAATAATCAGTTTAATAATCTATATGTAAGTGGCATACCAAAAAAGTCAGAGCCCCACGGGAAATTTTTTTCTGCGCCCCACTTTGAATCATTTATGTAATTACCAGTTTTTATGCAGTCCTTTGCATGTATGATGCAAAATAAATATTTATGATAGTAAAGATTCGAAATAAAAAATTGAGATAAATGCTTGATTTGTAAGTTTAAGTTTATTAAAATGTACCTGTAACTTAAATATGTATAAATATAAAAAATACTTTTTTACACAAATAAAGTATTTTGTTAATAGTTGAGGACACTTTTATTAGGAACTAGCAAATAGCCCGTTCTTCGCACGTGGAGAACTGCTTGTTTTTTACATTTTATTTTGTTTGGATATATAAAACCTTTTATTAAACTCTGAGATGAGACAAAATTTTGCTGAACACTATATCATTACAAAACTCAAGCACCACGAGTAAGTTGTTGGTTATGTGCAAGATTTCGTAGGAAGAAGCAGTTGGTGCTTGTGTAAATGTCACCTCTTAATTGTACTATTCTAGGTGGAACTGGTGTGAAGTTTCGGAAATACTAGATATTTTGTAAGCTTTAATTTATGCTGGAAAGAACATTCAATGATTAACTGCACAAAATTGATGTTTTGTTGCATGTAAATTGCTCCTTTTGTTTTTTGTGAGATTGAACAATATATCACCAAAAATTGCAAAATTTGGCGATCATTAGGCATGGTAAAAAAAGAAGAAAAAACTTATCTAAGGAGGTATTTTTTTAAAAATCGTGACGCAAGACATTCGAAATCTCACTTGAAATTTAAAAGTTAATTATAGCTTCTATGGAAAACAAAGAAGTTAGTCTAATAATTCATGGCTCACGAAGATTAAAATAGCTATTAAAAAAAAAAAAAAAACCTACTCTCATGCTAATTAGAATTTGAGAAGTTACGTAATTACTTCAAGTCTGACGTCACTTTTTTCATTACAGTCTGTTAAATAACTAGGTTTGTAAGTCATTTTTAAACTCTTGTCATCAAGATGACAGATCTCATTTGCTGTAAATTGCTTTACATAAAAAAAAATCTCATATTGGTCACTTTTTATTAGATAGGGTATCAGAAAAACTCTTTAAACTTTAAAATTCCTCTAAAATTCGGGGAACTGGTAGATTTTTGAAATTATAAAGTCGACTATGGCCTTTTCGATATCGCTTTACAAATCTGTGCAAATTTTCTAAACTGATTGATACAAACTGGATTTATATACTAGATAGACAAACTTTCGCATTTATACATCTAATGGCACTAGTTTATCAGGAGCATGTATTTAAAGTATCATCAGTGAACCAAAGAATATGGTATTACTGTAAAACCTCGCTATAAGGTCACCCATGGGAAAAGTAGAAGAGAGACCTTATAAGTGGGGTCACCATATATGCGATACAAGTAACCAGCCATCTATTTTAACTCAGATACATGTTTTTACAAGTAATATATAAATATATAAGGCAGAATTATACATTGTTATTAGATTAATACTTTTTATTTAATTGTTGATGCAGTAATTAGACATGAAACAAGAAAATAAAAATTGATACATAATATACTTGCAAAAGTTAAAAACACAATTCAACATTTGAAATATTCATTTATGCAGGATTGCCTTTCCTTCGGTTTAGATATTCTTACTACCAGTGATCTGCCAGCTGCTCCAATTGTGCCAAATTAATTCTGATGCACCAATCTGCTACAAAAAAGATTCAGGGATGTTAATTCTGCACCGAGCTGCGCCAAAACGCAAATCTTGCGCCGAACTGTGCTTTTAGCCGATTTTTGCACCGAAAACGTCATTTTGACTCTGTTAATTTTTTGCCACGCTTGCAAACTTTGCTTTTCTTATCTGCATTTATTGTAAGTGTTGACTCTAGATTGATTTTGCAGGGCGCAGTGCCCGGCGACCCTTTTATCGTCTTTTTAGTGCCCGGCGGCCCCATTTCTCTTCTTTCTGCGCCCTCCTGCTTTTACATTTTTATTATTATTAGTCAGCAATCACCACTTTTTATTTCTTACATACCATTTGCGGCCCATCACGAAAATACGTTGATTAAAATGGCTCCTTCACAGAAATACGATTGAGTACAATAACTCCATCATAAAAATAGGTTTGATTGAAAGCGGCCCTTTCACAAAAACCATCTATGAAATAGGATCTTTCCCACAAATGCTTTTTTCAAATATTCTATTCTTTCAGATCGAAATACTGTTACTGCCATTTTCATTGTCTTTGCATTTGCACGAGCCGAGTAACCACAAAAAAGGCCTCTCTAGTATGTTTTGTTTTTGCTGACTCAATGAGAAGCCCAATCGGCCGGGCAGAACTACCTGGGCATTTCCCTTAGGAGTTGGGGGAGAAAAGAAAATACGGTGGGAAAATCAAAGTTTTGTTAAGTTATATAAAAATATCAGATTCCATCTGTCAATCCTCAAATATCGGTAGCTACGTTTGATAAATAAGTAGTTGCGAATTATCAATCATTATTCCAGAGTTCGTCGCCAGCTGTATATAGGTATTGCTCTTCTCTATGTTTTTAATAGTTTTGCGGACTAACAAGTTTTTTTTTAATTTCCCCCTAAACAATTTCCTCTTCTTAATCGGCTTTCTTAGTACATATTATTCTTAATGTATAACAGCTATTTACCAACCATACATAATTAAGGATGATACAGAAAGTATGCCATAGCAAAACGACGTTTTGCGATTCGAAAATTTAGTGGGATTTGCTTGTTTGTTATGACAAGCCTAGACAAGGGATATCTCCTAAGGGGGGTACCTTGGTTGGATGACTTTTTAAAGAGTTCTAACGTGTATTGACGTTACATCTGATGAAACCGACAAAAACTCCAGACCAACAGTCGCGCGGCCGCACTTCAACACTTCACCCGTCTACTATGTTCAGTGGCTTTATCCACTCAAATCGATCTGAAAATTGTGCGATTTGCGACATTTTGCGAATAAAGCAATTGAAAGACATTATGCTTTTGCCAAAAAAAGAGCATAATAATGATCTTTTGCTTTAGCAGTGTAGCGCTAGGGTTATTGGCGCCTGTTGCAGTCCATCAGTTTGCTTCCCCATTCATTCTAAGTTTCAGCATTCTGCCTCCATTTCGGTCTTTTAGTTTTCCATCATATTATTTTTAAATGTCCTGCCGGCCACCATCTTTTTTATCTTGCCACCCGGGTGCCTCCCCCCCCCCCCCTCTTATTACGCCACAGTTTAAATTATATAAAAGTGGAGTAACTGCAGAATTTAGTAAATCAGACTATTGACAAGATTTGGTATTCCAAATATTCATATTATCTATCTTCTGTTTTTTTTTTTTAATTCTCAACATTTTAATGAATGAAGAAAAAATATTAAAGCAAAAGATAGCTAGTTCTCGGAAAGGATGTCTTGAGAAAACAAACTGTGTCATAAGTTAACACCTAGGTTATTCATAAAACAAACTGTCATCAATTTAAGCTTATTTTCAGTTTTTAAAAACTTTTAAAAAAATTGAAATAATTCTGGAAGGTTTTTTAATATATAATTTGTTTGAGTACTTCTGGCAAGAGGATGTTAATTATTTTTATTATTTTAAGCTGATTAAAAACATGTGATAGTTAAAATAAAATATTAATAATTTTTTTCATTTTCAAAAGATTAAAACAAGGTTTAAGAAAGAAAATTTTTAAAGAGACCTTTTTAAGTATGTTACAAAAAATTAAAAATAAAGCTTTATGAAAAATAAATTATTTAAAATATGTTAAACTGTATTCCATACCTTTGGACAATTCTGTGAGTTAAAGAAAATATTTATTTTATACCTGCTAAAAAACTTACATGTAGTAATTATTTTTATTTATTTTAAAGAATAGTGCTTTTTAAAAATCTTATATTCACTTTTCATGAATGAGCAAACATTAAATTAGAAGTGAAAGAGGAAGAACAAAATATTTCAGTGATTTGATATGGTATTGTACATTCCAACCATTGTATGTAATACAAAATTTGCATGACTATGTCATTTATTCTATCTTCTGTGTTCTGAATTCAATTTTCCCAATTTCTATAGTTATCAATTGATGGATGAGTTGAATTGTTTGATGCAATTCCAAATAATGTCTAATAGTAATAAAGGTATATATTTAGTAACTTTAAAAACCTTTACTTGGTAATCATTCAATAGTTATTGCGAACAATACAATTTAAATAAAATTCTGATTTATATTATTAAATTTTATACATCCTGCACTGTGCAGAAATTTTATTATTTTTATCACATGCTAAACATATATATTCTAATCCACTTACACTGACAGTCCTTTTCTGTTTAAAAGTTTGTACCAATATAGGTGAAATATCATATATGAATGTGATCCAGTAATTGTGGTGTGGTCCAGTAGTGCTAGTGTGATAAATTTGTGGAACAAAAATTAACAGTCCCTCTGCATTGCCCTGCCTAACAAATCATGTCTGGCTAAAAATTTCTGAAACCTTCTTCAATAAATGTACTATTCTTATAAATAAGAAACATCTACATCACTTAATTTTGAGAAAAAAAAATTAAGCAGAAAATTCAAAATTACTTGGATTAGAACTTCTACTTTTTTAATCAAAAACTTCTAGTTACGTACAGATTTAATTCACATATTTATGTCATATTTAGAGCAAAATATTATCAACAAATCATTTTTCCTATTTCGCTTACTTACTTCTCAGGATATTTTCTCCAAAAGAATGGGGTAGGGGGGGGGGGAAATTAAAGACAAACTGGAAAAAATCTAACTGTGCATTGTAAGTCAGAACACATATTACAACTCTACATTTTAAATTTTAGGGGATCAGATAGTTTCAAACCAGTTTCTAGATATGTTATCTACCTGTACATTCTCGTGGAACCCCTAAGTGTCCTTTTTGAAATCCTCCTAAGTGCCCTTTTTGAAATAAACAAAGCGCTATCACGCTGCTTTGTATTTCTCGACATAAAATAAAACAAGCACCATCGTGCTGCTTAGGTCTTTTCGTACTAATTTAGAGAAAGCACCATTGCATTGTTTGGGATGCTTCGACAGTGTTTTTCCAATATCCCCTGGGACTCAAACGGTTAAGAAAGTAAAATTTACTTATTTTGGCACCAAATGTTATTGTCCTGGACTTTGATTGGGAAGGACCTCCATTGGCAATGGGATTCCTCCCCTGAAAATGAACCTAATGCCGATTCGGTCAACAGATGGTGCTGATGATTCATTGCTACGCACTTTATAGTATTGCTGCGACAGAAATTTCATTTTTTTTAAATAGGTGAATTTATTATTTTCTGAATTTGAGATGGCCAGTGTATGTTTTGCTCCTGGTTGCGTTTCGGGTTATACAAGCGAAAGAAAGAGAAATGCTGCCCTTAGATTAAAAAGTCCTAGTTTATTCAAAGTTCCCAACGTAAGCCTTGTTTTCCATGAATAATAGAAAAAACTCGTTCCAGGTTCGTATATTTGAGAAACATGCATAAAAACTGTTTTAATTTGTAAATTATTAAAATACCATAAATGCATGTAAAATGTATTATTTTAATAACTATATAGACTGTGAAGTAGAATGGGTGTGTTGGCATTGTTCCGTGTATTTTTTAGGACCGCGATGGTCAGGGAATCCTATCAATTGTGGTCAGTAAAAGTCAGGGAAACTGATTTCAATTTTTTTGTGGCAACCATGATCCCTTACCTTCAATGCCTGAAGAGTAAAAATTGACCTCTGTTTTAAATTTAATTTTATATAAATTAGTAATTGTTTGTTACCAAATCTTTTATAAGCCGCTGATAGTAGTTAACCCATTTGTGCGCAGATATTTTAAAGACTTTTTTCGATTTTTACTAGTACCAGCTATAATAGATAAATTTCTGATGTCAACTTCTTGAGCAAGGGATGATTTCTTTTAAACTCATTATTTACAAAAATTGTGAACATCCTACTGGGCCATGTTAAAATATTTTGTGGAGTTGAGGTTTCATACTTGTGAATAAAGGCTAGGAAAAATAAATAATGTTTTTGACTGATAGCAAAAATGCTGTCTCAAAAAAGGGACGCTAGGCATAAATGGGTTAATATAGTTTAGTAAATATTATATTTTTGATCTAAAATAGATATTTTGTATAGCAATGTATAAAATAACTGAATTTTTTATTTATTTCAAAAGCTCCCCCCCCCCCCAAAAAAAAAAAAAAAAAAAAAAAAAAAACTGCTTATTGCTATAAGCTAAGAGTTTTTAAAGACCATTAAAAAACAATTCTAATAATTTCTAAATAAAATCATCAAGAGAGGAAAACAATTTGGAGAGCTCTTTGTATAAAACTGCAATTTATAAACTAAATTTAAAACTGTCTATGGCAGAAAATGCTTTTCAACAAAAAATAATGGTCGTTAAGAGGATTGTATCTCGGAGACATTTTACATTTTACTGTATATATATATTATATCTATATATACTGAAAAAGAGATACAAGGAGAGAAATCTAATTTTTAAAAAAATGTTGCATCGTTATTTAGACAGACAATGAGGCTTAAAGAACTTTTAAAGTGTTAACCAACACCTTCAGCAGTAAATGAGAAAAAAAAAAAAAAAAAAAAAAACATTGAAGCTAAAATGCTTTTTAATAAAATCGTAATTCATGATTCACAAATAAAGAATTAAAATACATGCCCTCAAGAATTCAAGAAAAAACAAAAACATCTTGGAATATATGAAATTATGTTAAGAACCTCATTAAATAAAAATTAAACAAAAAACCTGAATGTAAATTTTAAAAAATCATAATGTAAATTAAAATAATTCAATCAGTGAAATATACTTGAAATCCAACGTTATACTTAACGCACACACAGTGGTTAAATGTTTTTTAAATTGTAAAATTTTTAAAATATCCATACTACAACTAAATAACTGCAAACAAAAAATGCAATGAATTATTTAAATTCCCTTTTCATTAATTAATTAAATCATGCATCTAGTTGTAACTTAAGTCATTTATTAATATTTAGAGTACATACCATTATTCAAGAAATGATATTCATAATTTTTCAAAAAATATTTTCTTTTACTTTTATGTAACAAAAAAAAAAAAAAAAAAAAAAAAAATTAAAAATTTTTTGAATAATTGTATTATGCGAATCATTTCAGTTTATAATAATTTTAATTAAATTAAACTTTATAGACAAACATTGAAAATAGCCTAGAGATTTTTAAAAAATTTTCTGAAAAATAGTCTATAAAAAGTGTACTTAATGTGTCATATAAGTCTACTTATATAATAACAGATGTCAGCACCAGTGGGAAATAAGGTTTAAAATAAGTTTCTTAATGCACTCGTAAATTCTTTTATTGCATATCATTTAAAACTACTTCAAGTTGCCTATATGTTTATTTCACTGGTATTTCATCGCATGATAATTAATCATTTTAATACATAAGTATTTTGCCGTACAGACTCGCCAGTTTTCAAATTTGGTGGGCAGGCATGACGTCAGTGAGCTAACCAATGAGGGATCTCGATTCCGGGTTGTGTGTTCGGAAGCAAAATGCAGTTCCGTGGGGCGCTTTGTGCTGTATTTTTTGCATCATTTTTGTACTAATCGTACCGATCGAATATTCTCAAGAACTGATATATGGAGCACCCCACGCTTTTTTCACAATAACACTATTTTTCGTTCATTAATTTACTTCTATATTAAGAATTATTTTTCACTTTTTAGTTAGTTCATCACTAAAGCGTGTTTCTTGGTTTTTTAAACTATATTTTTATTTTTCACTTTTTAGTTCGATTTGCTATAACAGCGTGTTTTTAGTTTTTGTTAAACTGTATGTATTTAAAATTTATTTTGAATTTTCGATATCTCTCATAAGACACTAAGGAACACTAAGTTGGAAAGTACAAACTGTGAGATAATTTATTTTCACTGTGCACCAGTGGCATAGCGAGGATTTTATTTCGGGGTGGGCTGGGTATCAAATTTAAAGCTAAAGTTCAATTGTAAGCTAAGTAAAGGGTCCCATTTCAGGGGAGAGCAGCCCCCTAGGCCCCACCTCTTGCTACGCCCCTGCTGTGCACCAAAGTATTAAATCAACCTGCAGTTAAATGCTCCCTTCCACACTAAAAAGGAAAAATACGTCCCTAATCAACAAATAAAAGCGTGTTAAAAAGAATGGCCTTAACATGTTCTTGTACTCAACTCTTCCATAATGTGATGGATCACGATATTTTGTAAAAGTAAAAATATTGCCGTGCCCAGGATTCGAACCTGGGTTACTACGGCCACAACGCAATGTACTAACCACTATACGATCACGGCCACAGTAAAAAAGGTTTTCTTAAGATTGTAATCTTTGGAAGTGTTCTATTTTCAATCAGGATAAGAAATGAGGAAATTATTTAATCCTGGCGATCCTGATCAGGATAATGAGACAAACTTTCAACAATACTATAGTTTCTGTAGTAATGGAATCTATTGTTGCCACTTCAATTTTAAAATCAAATGAAGCTGAACTCATTTTTCAGTTCTTAAGACTTGAAAAATGGAAATATGTAAATATAAAACAAATAGAATTTATAGACAAAACAAATGGGAGTTGCTATTCTGGAATGGAAATGACTTTTTTTTTTTTTTTCATAAACATAAGTTTCCTATTGACGTTACTAACTAAAGTTTGGTGCAACAGTCCAAGCAGGGCCAAAACTGTTGCCCATCCATGCCTTTGCAATTATGGACTCTGGGCTGCAGGAGCTCATGTACCACGCTCACACAGTGGTCAGTGTGGCAACATGCTTGCTTGTTTATCTCTTTTCAGTTCCCTCTGTTCCTTGTGACGAAGGGCTTTGACTGACGAAGACCAAAACAATTTTTTCGTCGAAACGTACGTATCTACTTACCTGTAAATTTTATGTGTGTTTTTTACAAAGTTTTTTATTTACTTTATTGTTTAATACCAGTAATTTGAGTGTTTTTCCCCCTATTGTTTTGTCCCCAAACAAGCTTGGTTCTCATTTTATCAACCCACTCAAAGGTAAAAGGCTGAGTCAACCTTGTACAGCTCAAGAATCAAATTCCAGACCTGTAGTGAGACAGCATAATGTGCTAGCCATTATACCAGTTGGCTTCTTTTTTACTGTACTATTATAATTACATAAGTATGAAATAATTTGCAAATTCTCTTTCACTTATTTTATGCTCCTTAAAAGCTTACACAAAATTAATTTAAAAGTAATTGAAATACCTGTATGAAATGGTGTTAGCTGAAAATATCTGCTTAAAACAATGTTTACTCTAATTTATATAGCCTTCCCAAGATTGTAAAATATATATTAAATGTTTTTCAAGATTTTTCAGCATATATACAGTGAGGTTAATTTAGGTTATCTTATAAATAAAAATGAAATTCTGTTTGTTTGTTTGTTTGTGGATTTGATTCGTATACAAATCCACAAAAATGGACCTATCAGCCTGAAATTTAGCACAGATATGTAAAATAATATAGAATAAATCGTAGTCCACTTTAAAACTTTGAAAGTCCACCCGTTCCCGGAATTTAAGAGTTTTTTTATGCTCTCCACGCAAAAAGCTTTCCGTAATTGTAACCCCTGTAGTGAAAAAAGTGTGAAACAAGGATCGTGGTTGCCATGTGTGGCGATTTTGCCGAATAAAATGTTTTAAATTCTCAAAGTAAAAATAAAAGAATAATAATGATTTTTTTTTTGTTAGTTTATATTCGTAAGGTTATTTTTTTTAAAATTATAATATCGTGTGCATGGGAAATCGGAGCAGGAATGAAATGTTTTATACGCAAAACAATAAGAATTGAAGATTTCCGAGGCTAATAGGTAAATTTTTTTAGTTTGGCGAAAAAATAAAATGGCTCAAATGCCGATTTTGAGAAAGTGAGTTCTAGACTTTTGCACAGGTTTCGGCTTGGCGCAATTTATTGAGAGCTTAAGGAAATAGATTTTTGAAAACAAGTGCAAAGGATTTATTAGAATACAGCGTTAAATTTTAATGATCCGTGAAGAAATAATGCAGTTGTTAAGGGATTTCAAGCGATCTATCTCCAGAATTCTCGCCAAATGAGTACATTGATTTAAGTTGGGGGAATTCTGCCAAATTTCAGAAAATTGAAATCTTCTCATTTAGTACATTGGAGTAACGATGAATAAAACACGTTATAGTTGATAATTTAAAAAAAATTTGGCTGTATTAAGGGATTCCACTTTTCAAATAAAGGCATGCTTTACTTTTTTGCGGTCGAAACCATTTCCCATATTGATTGCTGCTAAGTCAATGCTTCGAATGATTTCCTGAAAAAACGCTTGCAAAATGGCGTATGTTGGCACTTTGGCGAGGCTTAGATTTGAAACTGGATTTTATTTCAGACTGGGATATATAATGACACTGGTTATAGATAAAAATGAATGTTGGTATGTGTGTATGAGGTTGAAAAACTCCAGCACCGTTGAGAACCGTTGCACCATGAAATTTGGTTCACCTAAGTCTTTTATCATGGAGAAGCTTTTTATGCTATCCGTTTTCCTCTAACTTGCCACCAGGTGGCGCAGCAGAATGTCGAATTCTATTCCGTTTAGCCGTTTACTATGCGAATATCGTCCAACCGCTTTCGATGAATTTTGGTACACGCGGATATTAGAACACAGAGAATATTTTTCAGTATCCATTTTGCTGTAACTTGCCACTAAATGGTGCTGCAACGCATCAACTTCTATACAGTTCGACATAAAATTTTTTATACTTACACATTTGAGCACGAAGAATATATTCTAACTGCGTTCCTTTTGATGTTACTCACCACTAGATGACACTGCAATGCATTATTATTTTAACTCGCCACTAGATGACGCTGCAGCAGGCCAAATTCTTGACCATTCAAACGGTCGCTATGAAAATAAGTATACATAGCTATTTGAACAATGAGAATATTTTGGCGTTATCCATTTTGCTATAACTCGCCACTTGACGGCGCTGTAGCAAATCATTACTTTAATTAACCACTAGATGGCCCTGCAGTGTATCACTTCTTGACTGTGCAAATGATCGCTATGAAAATAGGTATACATAGGTATTTGAACACGGGGAAGAGTTTGGCGCTATCCATTTCCCTATAACTTGCCACTAGATGTCGCGTCAACACATGAACTTCAGGACTGTCCAGCCGATAGTCATGAAAATTCATATACATCGATATCTGAATGCGAAGAATATTTTCGCCGTATCCGTTTTACTAAAACTCGCCACTAGATTGCGCTACGCCGCATGGCCTTCTGCACCGTACAAACAATTGCCTTGCAATTCGGTATGCATGACTATTGGACACAATATAACGCGATATCCATTTTGCTATATCTGTTTATTACAATGAATAGTAATCACCACAAATCGTAATATCAAAAAGTCCATTCATTCCCGTGCGAAGAACGGGTACTTCAGCTAGTAAGAAAATAAAAATAACAGAAACATTCTTGAAAGTAAACATACTCTTTGTATGTTTATGGATAAATTTGTCCTTGAATTTTTTCTATGAAGAGTGGCCACCCTGTGAAAAGAAAATTTTTTGCAGTTTTTGTCTGAAATATGAATTTTAAATATAAATACAAGACCATTATGGAATTAATTGTTAGTTTTTAAAAAGGTATGCCAACATTATTTTTTGAGCAAACAAGCTTGAATTCAAAGCGTGTGCGTCCAGTTTGCTGAAGAAATTTTGCTTGCTTCTTTTTATTGCTAAATGAAAAAACTAAAACTAAAACTATTAAAAAGTAGTAGTATTAGAACTAAATAAAGTAGAGTTAGGCTATACAGTGAAACCCCAATCTATCGTCCCTACATTTATCGTTTTCTCGTATTGATCATTTTATTTCTATGGTCCCTGCACAAATTGTATTAACATAATGTTAAAGAAACCTGCATGTATCGTTTGTCAAACAGTGACTATCCCAAGTTCATTGTTGTAAAATTTTTCTAATGAACAAAATGATTTGGAAGGCTAAGTGGATCCATGTATGGCATACAAACTGTAATTGCTTCATGGTATGATTTCTTGGTTTGATGATAATCAGATGAACAGTGGTGGCATATAGCTGAGGGTGTGTATAGTGTGAAATTGAATGATTATACTTCCATTAATCAAGACATTGCAGCATTCAGCATCCTAGGCATGGAAGAGATATGTGATTATGCAAAAATGAAAATAATGGTGAAGCGAATTATATTGTACATGCCGAGATGAGGCTGAGCCACACTAGTACCAAGCTTGTCTGAAGTAATAACAGCATTTGAAACTATACAGACATGAAATTGCAGAAAAGTATTATAAATCTTGAAAATTTGCTTTTTAAATTAAAAAATGCTGAAAGATCCAACATAAAATTACTGATAAATGATGGATTGAGGTTCTACCGTATTACTTTCTTTTGTTTTATGAGTTAGAGGGTGGACATTCTAATTTTTCAAATTTGAACTTTTTTCAAGATTTCTGGGAAACTACATGCTGAAACTTTTTAAAAATATTTTTCCTGTCATAAGTAAGTTTAAATGAGAGAAGTTACAATTTTATTTTCAACCTATTTGAAGAAATGCATTTTAGGGTTCAAATATTTTCAGGGTTTTTTAACACTAGAAAGTTGCCTTATACTTAGAAAGATGAAAGGGGGCAATTTGGCCCCCTCTGATATCTAGATTAAGATGAATGCTAAATAATAAAAACCAAAATGAGGAAAATTTAAAAAAAAAATGCAAATTAATGTTATAATGAACTTTATTTCTTCAAACATTTCATACTTTCTTAACACTAGGAAAACGGAGGGGCCTGGGAGGCCCCTCGCGTTCTTTATTGTTCAGTAATTCCAATAATAACTAACTGAACATAGTGCAACTTTCTGACTTTTCATAATTTGATCCTATTTCATTATTTATGTTGTTATTTATCTGTTAGCCTCACAGAAATGTAAATATTGAACCTTCTACCTAGAATGATGGTAGGGGCCAGAGTGGCCCCTGAGGTATTTTACAATGATACGAGAAATTCCTCATTTCACGTTATCTCTACGAATGACAAATCGTATTCAGTGAGTGTATTTTGAACTAGATATTTTCTTTTGTATCAGATAGAAATTCAATATTTGTGAAAATAGTATGCTTATTGCTTGGAGACTAATTTTCAGCAATCGAATGGTAAGGCATATAAAAGAATGCACAGAAGAGGAAGCACGCCGACGTCTAAATAAAAACACTTGGGCTGTATCTTTTGATGAACTTGAAGCTGTTTTTTCGATTATGTACGCAAGAGGTTTGTATGGAGCGAAAAACATTCCTTTGAATTCTTTGTGGTTGACTATTTGGGGTCCAAAATTTTTTTCACCGACTATGCCTGAGATAGCTACAAAGAAATCTTGCGTTTCCTTCGCTTTGATTACAAA
Organism: Cheiracanthium punctorium; assembly: GCA_038373885.1. NCBI lineage: Eukaryota > Metazoa > Arthropoda > Arachnida > Araneae > Cheiracanthiidae > Cheiracanthium > Cheiracanthium punctorium. The sequence continues at coordinate 37,832 of JAWZYV010001345.1, read as the reverse complement.
ACGGAAAGATAGGAGCGACTGAAGTCTGATAAATTTGCTCTGACTTCTGATTTATGGTACCCTTTCATTGAAAACAGTGCATCTTGTTATAAACCAGGATTAGATCTCACTGTAGATGAATAACTTCTTTCATCAAAGGCTAGATGTCCTTTCACACAATATATTCCAAGCAAACCGGACAAGTTTGGGATAAAATTTTGGCTACTTGTTTGCGTAGATTCAAAATATGTCCTCAATGGCTTTCCGTACACAGGTGCAGACAAAGAGCGGCCAGCTGACCAAGCTGCTCACGAACATGTTGTTATGAAGTTGGCACAACCTTACTTGGGAAAAGGAAGAAATATAACTACCGACAGTTGTTTTACTACTGCAAAATTATGTGGAAGATTGAAGTGGCAGTCAACAAGCCTAGTTGGAACTCTCAGAAGAGATCGCAGAGAGGTGCCACCATCAGCGAAACTGGGAAAACAAAATCTTTATTCCACTATTATATACATGGGAGTTAATGATATAACATTAACTGTATATCAAGGGAAGAAAAATAAAAATGTTTTGCTGCTAAGTTCTCTTCATAAAAACGTTATCATCGACGACAGTGAGAAGAAAAAGCCGGAAACTATTACATATTATAATCAAACAAAGTACGGTGTAGACATAGTCGATAAAATTATACGTCTTTATAGCACCAAATCAGGGACATGTCGTTGGCCTATGCATGTGTTCTTTAATGTTTTGGATATATATGATAAAAATGCTTGGATTTTATATAAAGAGGTTACCGGTAAGAAAAAACTTAGTTGCAGAGATTTTATCCAACAGTTATGTGAAAAACTCCGTGGTCCCTACGTGTCATCGAGAAATACAACTAATGCAAGGAAACCGAGTGAGCAATGTATAAGCAGAGAGACAAAAAAGAGAGTCAAATGTAGAATAAAAATATCTTGCAAAGGTAACCATACATGAAACACATGTCCAGACTGCAAAAATGCAGTTTGTGGCAAGTGTGCTTCGATAGAAGTGCGGTGCCTCAATTGTTATGAAAACTGTACAAAGTGAAATAAATCAGATTAGTGTAGGAATTTTCAGTTTCATGAATTAAACTAGCGTATTTTATTTCATTTTATTATTATCTTTAATTATTATTTTCTAGAGTGGGGAAACTTAGTTTTATCAACAATGACCATATAAATATAATTGAAAAAGTACTTATTATATTCTGCTTAATTAGGTATTTTTATTATCAATATAAATTAAAATTCCATGTAATTTTGATGATTAAGTTTCTATTATATTCTAATAATTTAATTTTAACCATATTTATAGATTTTCAATATAAATAACTGGTCTACACTCAAAAATCTTAGCATTGTATGAATCATCGCCTAGAACTCAGTGTTGCTGATGCAGTAAAATTAGACAGGAATAAATAACTTTAAAATTTTCATGGACAAATTAAGAAATATATATCACAGTTCCCCAAAAAACCAACGACAATTTATTGAGTGTGCTGTAAATACAGGACAAGAATTACTAAAGATTGGGCGTATTTTCGATGTTCGCTGAGCTGCATCAAGTCTTCGATCTGTGAAAGCAGTGTGGACGGACTATGAAAGTCTACATAAACATTTCACACAGAGCTCCACAGATAAAAAAAGAGATGCTAAAGAAAGAGCCACATTTTCTGGGTTGGCGAATAAACTAGCGACTGATACATTTATCTTAAATCTTGGCGTTATGTATGATGCTCTGGAAGAAATGTCGGAACTTTCATTAGAGCTGCAAAACCGACAAACTACACTAGTTGATGCCCATAGGCTAATAAGACTACAAAAACAAGTTTTTGAATCCAGGATGAAGAAGCCTGGAAGACATGCATTTGAGGCCATTGAAGGTGTAAACGTTTCCAAGTTTAAAAATGTAGCTATACATGAAAGTGGAAAGGCTATGCCTAAAATAGGCCCAGGACAATTTTACAATTGTTTAGCCGATTCAATAATAAGTAGGCTCCTTTCGGTCCAGTCGAGAAATGTTGGATCAGATTGTGAGCAATTTATCTGTGAAATTAAAGTTCTAAATCCAAAGTTTTGGCCTGCTGCTGAATCGACTGAAGTTGACGTATGGCGAAGATGAACTTGTGGGATTATGCAAAAGATTTAAGTTTTAACGAAAAAGCTGTTTAAAGAGAGCTGTTTAAAGTTGCTTCAGAATTTTCAAGTCATCATCTGGAAAAGAAATGCAAAGTGACTTGAAAAAATTGATTTCACTCATCAATTGTATACATCCATTTCAGGTGCGGAATGTGAACGAGGATTTTCTACCATGAACTTAATTTGTACTTCCCAACGTGCTTCACTTAGCATTGAAACTTTATCAAATTTGATGCTCATTAGATTAGTCGGTCCTCCAATCAACAAATTTGAACCAGAATCATTTGTTCGTTCATGGTTAGCTTATGGCCATCACAGTGCTATTGATACTCAATCAAAACTCAGGAAAGAAAAAGAGGAAGCTCCTGATTTATTAGCTCTGTGGAATATTTTTAATTAACACACAGGTATGCGTATTTAAAAAGAAATTCAAATTACATCATACCAAATGCCACATTTTTAACAAGCAATTGTTCAACAAATGTTTAACATTTTCTAAGTAATTTGAATTTTCTTGAATTTCCTTGTCTTCATAATTATGGTATATAAATTTCTTTGTTTCTTCATGTTTTAAAAATTATGGCATTATTTCTTTCACTTGTTTTTATTAAGTATTTCAATCACTTCTACATTACTTTACATGTTATGCCGCAAAACGTGCAAAAATTTAAAATCTGCACAAGGTCTGCTCCCAATTGCAGATTTTGGGTCTTCTACTGTATATTGTTCATATGTCTTCATGCTAATTTCAGATCATTTATTATTAACCGTTTTGTGAAATATTTATTTGTGTGATTATGGCAACGCTACGCTAGGGCGATCTGTGAAGGATGGGGGATGCCTTGGTAGGAGGACTTTCTAAGGGTAAAATAAAACAATAAAAAAACTTTGTAAAATAACACCATAAAGATTACTTGATTACTTTCTAAGGGGTTCTAACGCATATTCACGTTACATCTGGAGAAAACCTACCAAAACTCCAGAACATTAGATCGACAGCCGCACAATGGGACCCGAACCCAGGACCTTCACATTTCGGCCGTCTACCATTTTCAGTGAAATAACAGCTGTGTCATGAAGTAATAAAAATATTTCAAATACTATTACACGGGAAAATATTTGAATTATTATTTTAATTGAATGTTCTACCTACCCCGTACTGAAAAGGTAGCTCGGACTTACAGTACGCCGCTGTATATGAGCATAAGCTGGAGAATATTAGGGCTCCGGTACTTCTTTTGCTAGAAATTAAGCCCTGGGGGACGTATGGGCGTAAGTGGAAAAGTAGGGGGACGGCGTGACTACACCACTGTTTTCCAGGTGTATTGTTCTAAATCGGTGATTCTAGGGAAGTTGGGAAAAAATTATTTCAGATAAAGTGCCAGTAAGCCAAATAAATAATTCATGGGATATCGAAATATATAGTTCAGTAGAATAGGAAAAGGAAATACAAATGTGCAACCAGCAACAGAGGCAACATTGGCCCTGCCTTGTCATTCTTGTGTTAAATTGACAAAGGGTAATTAAAAAGTGTTTCTTTTTTTTTTTTTTTTACTTGGAAGAAAAAATATAAATGACATTTCTTGTTTACATTTTTGGTAGAGAAAGTAGTATATATCTGTAGCTGTTTCACTTCCCAGTTAGAGGTACTGATATTTCACTTTCAACATCATAATTTGAAATATTTCTGATAACAAACAAACAAACAAAAAAAAAACCATATTTTTAAGGGAAATTTATTTTTATATTTTGAAAAAATGAACACATAACTTTACAAAGATCAGATTTTTTCTTTTTCGACAGCATTCTCCTGTTTTGAGTTCAATGGAGTCCAAACTAAGCCTAACAATACTCCACTTGCTTCTGTTAATGTTAAATCTTCAGTGGCACCAAGAAACCGTGCACATAGTTCCAGTTGATTGATGCGAACTTTTACTCGAGCATTACGAACATACATTCTGAAATATTAAAAAAAAAAAATCTGAAAGTATACTATGATTTTTAGCAAAAATTAAGGCAATTAATAAGATAAACCAAGGTTTTTATTAATTTATAGTGACATTTTAAGAGAGAATATATGCCTGTAAATTTTCTTGATAGAAAATAATTTAATGTGGGAATAAAAATTAAACAGTTGGAATGATGCTCAAACAAAATTGTTTTTAAGAACTAAGCTTTCTAGAGCTGCTCTGCAGTATCATGCAGTCTCCATTTTTTGCTGACACAAAAGGTATTGATTACATTCACTTATGATTTCAGAATTTTGTTGGACCTAATATTCAACAAGCTAATATATATCAATTACAGAGACTAAATCTTTTACAAATGAATCTATTTGTAACTTATCTCACCATTTAGATCCATTACAAAGAAGGTATATAATAACATTTCTGATCAAGAAGCTCTGAATACAATGAGATTTAATAACTTTCTCAATGCAATTCCTCGTGATAGTCGCAAAATTTTACAAATTAAAAAAGTAGACAAATATGATAAGGCTGATTACTGTGCTCAAGAATTACAACAAATTAATTTAGTTAATTCACCACCTTGTGCTCATTCCTCCTAAATGATGTTATTAAGTAAAGACGTATCAGGTTGTAACGAAAGTTTTCCGCCATATCTGCCTGAAAAACTCACTTCTAACTCCTTAGATAACTGTTTATGAACTTTCGGTATCAAACCTGCACAGTGTCACATGATACAACAATAGTACTTAAAGCTATACTCATAATTCGTTGATATTCTGTAGCTGACTTTTTGCAACACAACTGGAACGGTTCTAAATGATGGTTCTAATCCTCTAGAGTGATAGAACCATCATTGTTCTATCACTCTAGCGAGAACAACTACAAGGTGTCATTTGAGACACCTTGTACTTAATGACAACTATATTTTTTACAGATTTCACACCATAGTGTTATAAAGTAAGTCTCTTTCTTCCAAATGCCAAAAATCGTTTGACAAAATATGAGCCAATACGCCAACGCGAACTGTGTGCTGACGATGTTTGAGGTGGCAGGAAACTTTCGTTACAACCTAATACATTACTAAATGCACAAATTAACAAACTACAGGATGCTAAAAAGTATAATTCGTCTATTAAACAATTAAGGACTTTTTAAAGTAAAAGAACTCTTTAATTTTTGTTACAATATGAATTATATGTGGTGCCACAATAATTACATCTCTGGGAATGCAACCTCTTCCTCTCTGCTCAGTTCATAATCTGTGCGTTGTGTTACTTTAGTTTATTTCTTGTTCAGCAATACGAGTGTGACGCAAAAGGCTGTGGGATTCAATCATCAAGGAGAGAGTGCTTGATTTTCAGGATTATTTTCCCAACATGCAGTGCAGATGGAAACAAAATCATCGCTGGTTCTGGCCATTGCTAGAGTGGGCCCCTCAAAATAGGCTACTGCTGGCCCTTTGCGAGACCCCAAAAAACATCACTGGGTCTGGCTACTGCTGTAAGGTGGCCCTCGAAAATATGCTACCGATAGCCCTTACCGAGAACAACAACAAAAAATCGCTGGGTCCAACCATCGCTATAAGGGGCCCCTCGAAAATATGCTACTGCTGGCCCTTTGCGAGACCCCAAAAAATATCACTGGGTCCGGCTACTGCTGTAAGGTGGCCCTCGAAAATATGCTACTGATAGCCCTTACTGAGAACAACAACAGAAAAAATCACTGGGTCTGACCATCGCTATAAGGGGGCCCCTCGAAAATATTCTACTGCTGCCTCTTTGGTAATCTAAAAACATCAGACTATCATGTACACCCTCAAAACAAAAGATTTTCCAGAAGTACAGCACAAGAGAAATATGAAGAGTTTTCATTATACATAACCTACATAATTTAGAAAGGGATTCTATCAACCTTTCAAGTATATTAGCCAAGTTGGAGTGTTTAGGGCTGATTAATCTATTTTTTACCAACCATGTACGCGAAAAATTCCAAATTTGGGGATTGAACCCAGGACTGCCACTTAACGTGCGAGTGCTCTACCACTGAGCTACTCTGAGACGATTCTCAGATGAGCATCTGGGAATCGTCCCAGAGTAGCTCAGTGGTAGAGCACTTGCACGTTAAGCGTCTGTCCTGGATTCAATCCCCAGCTTTGGAGTTTTTCGCGTACATAGTTGGTAAAAAATAAATAAATAAGCCTAAACACTCCAACTTGCCTATTATACATAACCCAATTCACATATTTTATGATAAATAATTTTTAATGTATGGAACAAACGTAGGTCTTTTCACTTGTATACTTTTATGACAGGGTGTAGTTATCATTAATTATGCAAGCTTAAGTAAATTAGAACTAGATTACAAAATGACAATAACACATGTGCACAAATGCAACTTAACAGCTCAATGACGCCAAATTGAGATAGCATAGGCATTACAGTACTTGTGTATTATACAGTAGACATGCCAAGCGAAGAGATGACTCGCCAAGGATTTGTACTCTGCAGTTCCGTTACTATTGCGCATGCGATAATGCGCATCAAAATACCGTATGTTCAGCTATGGATAAAATGAATCGCGTTTCTTTTAAAATTTATAAATTTTTATGTGTGTGGTTGATTTTTACATTTGATTTATGACTTAACGAAATTCAAGCGTTTAACAAAGATTCTAATGGGAATAATATGAAAAGTGTGTCATTAACTGCGGAGTTTGCATTAAGTGGAACTGTTATGTTAAGGCCTAAACATAAACTTATTTAATAAATGCTTAAATTGCATCAAGACATACAAAACATTTCATTAAAAATGCACACACAAACATTTTAAAATAAATACAACACAAACGCAGTTCATCAAATGGCGCAAATAAAAAAGGCAGTATCTATTTTTTCTTGTATTTATGGCAACTCGGGTGGGTACAGCTTTAGTATGGTCCCTTTGGCGCACTTTATTTTTGGCGACTTTTTTTGGCGCGATAAAGGATGCCAATATGGTAACCCCGCCGTCGGATGTTCCGGAGCGGTAACCCTAACCTCGGGTGAAAAGTGGATTCTTCCGTGACGTCACGGATGTGCTCGTGTACGTCCGGCAAATCGTGACCGTTTGTTCCTTTCATGAACTTTTTGAGCCCCGTGTATTTCTTAGCGCGGGAGGTTCGTTCGAATGGTTGATCTGCCATGTGCTTTATGGTTTTATTTTAATGGCTTTATTTAACATTAAATTTTATTATTATTTAATTATTTTTGAAATTTTAAACGGCTGTTCAGGTTCATACTGACTGTTTACATACAGTTTTGTATGAATAAGCTTTCTTTTGATAGTACGTTTCAGATTAATATTTGCGTTCTCGATTGTTTATTTGTTAAGGGTAGAAGCAACAAATAATTACGTTATTAATATTTTATACAGTGAAATAATTTTAGATATTTTGATTTTATTATTTCCATATTGCAATAATTTAGAGATTTTAATCAAGGTATGTGATAAGCATTGTTTGTTTTTATTTGTTATTATTACCTTTGTTTATTTGTTAATGGTAGGAGCAACAAATAATTCCGTTATTAATATAATATTTGATATTTTGATTTTATTATTTCAATATTGAAACAATTTAGCGATTTTAATTAAGGTATGAGATAAGCATTGTTCGTTATGATTTGAATTAGTTCTTTATTTTGCTTACGTAGTCTTTTGTCAGAATGCTAAAATGTATTTTAATTTTTTTGTCTTTTTTATTTGTTATTTTTGTGAGGTATTGCCTTTAGAATATTATTTGTTTGCATTGTTTAATTTAATCTACTAAAAAGAGAAAGGGGGGGGGGTTGAGGGGGGGCACAGCCCCTCCTCACACAAAGAGAAAAGTTATTAAATTTTATTAAACCGAATCTATATGTACATGTAAGCTTGTTATCTGTTTAATTTTTTTTTCATAAAAATATTTAAAAGCCATTAAAATAAATCATAGCAAAATTAACAGCGACGATCAATTATCTCGGAACCAGCGCCATCCGATCCGCCATATTGTTTACAATTGGCATCGGCAAGGCAAACTTGGGTTGGCGACAAGATTTTGTCGCCAAATCAAAAAATCGCCAAAAAGGGACCATACTAAAGCTGTTCCCTCGGGTGGTATGCAAATATTTGACCAGAAGTATTTTAAGGTAACCCGACCTTAGCGACGCCAAATAGGTGAAAAATTTTTGGCGAAAATGTCGAAGGTATAATACGCAAGTACCTTCATTACTTTCACCTATGTACATCAAACAGTAGCTAGAATATAAAACAACAATTAAGCATGTGCGAAAATGCAGGATATTTCGGATTTCTCCTCAGTTCTAAAATATCAAATTTACAATATTTGGCGCATTTATCGACCCTCCAAAGAAACGTAGCCAAGCAGTGGGGTAAAGTACATTTTAGCCTAATTAAAAAAAAAAAAAAAAACATTGATCTGACATGGAATGTCTCAATTACCAAGTCATGAAACCAATTTATACTGTAACACCTAATGCACCTGAAGCTAGTTAGTTAAAAAAAAGTTTTTGTTCACTCTGGATAAACATATGAAAGCTTGTGTACATAGCTTTGAGTAAAACAGGGTTTGATATAAAAATGTGAAGGGAATAAGCAAGAAGTTTTATTGAAAATGTAAGAAGATTACTTACTCGGAATTTCCTTTTGGTTTTCGGCATACGCAGTAAAATTTTCCTCCGAAATCTATATACAAATCAGTGTTAACAACTTTAAATATTTTTCCTACAACTATTTTACCATTAGGATCACCCATTTGTACAAACTCCGAGTGTCGCAACATATGAAGAAAACTCTGCTGCTCTTCAGGTGGTTTGGCATCTGTGGAATCTGCTTTTTCTAAATTACGAAATTTTCCCAACGCTTCAGCAAGTCCACTTACACTGGCTTCATTGTCTACATTAGAGGATGTACTGCAATTTTTTATAGAAAGACAGGATCTATAAAGGGAAGCTCTAATAGTATCAGAAGTTAACAAACGAAATGTTTTTATACAGCGTAACATATTGATTTTAAATGTATAACAAAATTAGGAATACTATTACAGTTTGCCTTTACTATAAATAAACAAGCATGAATCATTCACAAGAGTCATTCACTGGACTATTCTATTTTTTACGGAGTAAACAAGCAGTATCGTAAATTCTTTGGGTTCGAGGCTATAAAATTCACTAGTCAGTGGAAAACACGGAGTCCACATGACGTCAGGGCAACTTTTTGTAGGACAACGGATATTTAGAGGTAGAAAGACGAGTATTCCGCCAATCACCGTCCTCAGACGAACGTTAGTGTGTCCTACAGGAAAGTGTTGCCAGGCTGGTTGCTATGATCTGACGTAATGCAATGACGTAGGCCGAAAAGCTCTATAGGAGTAGAACCCCTATAATACAGGCCGGCTTACGTCTCGAAAAATTGCCCAAACCGAAACTATGTGGTTGCTATCTTTGGCGCACTTCTCGCTACTTTGGCATATTCAGCCGTTTTAGTTTTAATCGATGGATATTTTCGGAAAGTGATCTGAAATATGAATGTAACTGGAGACGGGGGATGATTAAATTGACTTTTATCACATTTATTTGCATTTATATTTTAAATAATTTTGATGATTGAACAAATAGTACATTTTTTTAAAAATGTATGCTTTACCTACACACAAATATGAAATATTCATAGATAATAATTAAAAACAATTATTTGTAAAAAGCGATGTAATGGAAAATCGCTATTTTCGGAAAGGGATCGTAATTATGAATGTAAAAGGAATTGGAGGATGAATAAATATTGACTTTTATCACATTTATATTTTAAATAACTTTAATGATGTTAAAGTTTTTGAAAATCTCACTCAAAAGTTTTGGAAAAGTGAGAAAATCTCACCCATATTTTATATATGGGAACCCTGTTTTCTTGACTTTTTTTTTGGATTTCTTTACTTTTCGGTGACTTTCTTGACCTGGTAGCATAGGCGCACCCATGGAGGGGGCTAGGGGGGCTGAAAAAGCCCCCCTAGGGTGGGAAAAAGGGGGGAAATTAGAAGTGAAAACTATTGAAAATTGTCACTAATGAGTTAAATGTTTTCTTTTTTAAAATTGGTTCAAATTATTTCTAAAATACTTTTTACCAAAAAAATATGTTAGTTTTTAAATAAAAACTTACAGTTAGAGCATAAAACACGGTTAAACTTGGTTACAACATCACTGAAAAGATCATATAATTATTTGATTCTAAAATGAGTTCCATTGCTCGTGGGGTAATGTTCTTCGGGCAAGTCGACTGGCACAGAATATTTTGACGCTATAAGAGAGTTATAACTACAATTGAGGTCACTATAACCGAAGTCAGCAGTATTTGTAGCCCAGCCCCCCCTAAACTAAAATCCTGGGTGCGCCACTGCCTGGTAGCATAGGTGGAGAGTTATATGGGCCTGTGGGGCTCGAGCCCCCCCAATAAATTGTGAATAGGGGCTGAGCCCACCCAATAATTTATCACTAAATACAGAAAACTAATTTATACTAACATAAAAAAAAGTATTCACGCCATTTACAAATGTTTAAAAAAAAACTTTACTTTTAAAAATTTTCTTCTTTTGATTTCAATCATGATTTAGTATTCATTGTGACGCCCTGTAACACAAAATGTTACTATAAGCTGCCCTCGCCAGGCTCTGGTTAATTAAAATCAGATTATGCAATGTAAAGTATGAAATGAAGAAAAGTTCAGATGTGTCTAAAATGCACTATCTCATCGAAAATGTTTTTTTTTTTTCCCTCCTTTGGATTTTTTTACTTTGCTTCTATTTTTAACTTATAATATGGTAGGAAGATACTAACATGGATACTTACCTTACATTGGTGTAGAATTCTATGGACCCATAGAGATCCAGTGCCTCCAATAATTTACACTTATATATAGTAAGTCATAGCTGCCAACTAGTACGGAATATAACTAACCACTTTTTGTAAACAGTATATTTTTAAATTATTTTTTCAAAATAGTCACCAGCTCGTGCGAGCATCACAAAAATGTTGGTATATTTTAAGCCGAAAAATCATGAAAGAAAAAGTGGTTAATTATATTCCGTAGTAGTTGGCAGCTATGAGTAAGTTATATGTACGTGAATCAGTGGCATAGCCAGAAATTTTTCATGGAGGGGGGGGGAGTTCGACTTTTGCAACTCACATATATGTATATACGCCACTGACGTGAATATATGTGGTTGTGGGACCCCCCAAATAATTTTGAAAACTTTACGCTTATGCCTGGTACAGGGGCGTAGCCAAGGGGGGGTTAGGGGGTCATAACCCCCCATGAGGAATTTTTTGCCATAAGAAATGTATATTCTTCACTACATTATCACACACACGTATACATATATATGAGTTGTAGTAGTCGTAACCCCCCCCCCATGAAAAATTTCTGGCTACGCCCCTGGCCTCGTAGATACCAATATTATAAGTAGGGGAAAGTGGCCTAGAATGATCCCCTTAAGGGAAAATCTTCTGTAAAATAACATAGCTGTTAAAATAAAACTTTGGCCCTTTACTATTATATTTTACACTATATAAGTGAAAAGTTTCAATAATTTAAAAATGCTTAATGTATTATGAGATGGCAAACAAAATTACTTTGGAATATCTTCAACTGATGCTAATTAAAAAAAAAGAAACATAAAATATACAGCAATAACTTAGGATAAATTGAGTATCAAAACAGGCATTTTATTATTTACATATGGTTGTTGTTAATAAAAAGTATTGAAATGACAAACAATACTTTTACTCGACATGAGGCTTTTTAGAAAAAAAATTGTTATGTCAGAATTTTTTTTTTATCTAGTTGCCTCCTAGCATAACATACTAACAAATAGGGCCCTATATTGACATCTATTCAATAAATGCACTTTTTAAAATTTTCTTTTAAAAATGTTTTTTCCACTTTTTTCTGCGAAGAAATTAAATCTGCACAAAGGGTTAACGTCCAAGGTATGTGGATTTCAGGAGCAGAGTTGTTATATATGAAAGAAAAAAAAGCAATGGATGGATGAAAAACTTTTTTCTTTTGTTGTTATTGGAATACGAACTTAAAGGGCAGAGAAATGAAACAAAGAAAAAAAAATCTTGAAAAAGGGGGGATTGTAGATATAAAATAATTATTATTAGGCTTTTTCCAATCAATAAACCAATACTAACTTTTGCAATTAAATTGTTTTATTTACAAAAATACATTTCATAAGATACATTTAATGTTCAAATCACTGAATTTCAATATTACAAATCTTATTGTTGATTAAAATCATGGTTTTGTATTATATACTTCCTGCTCTGTTTGATAACATGCATCTGTCATTTTGGGATGAAAACATAAGTGACATTCTGTATGCATGCATTTGCATCAATAATATGCTTTTCCTGTGCTTATTCGTGCATAGGTTTATTACTTCAAAATTTCCTGAGCTGCCCTGTAGGTTTGATTCTACAACACAGACATTCAAACAAGTGTTTTTGTTCACCTTGGGTGTAGTCCTGAAAAGATCAGTCAGATCCAGCTTCTCAGGTTTCAACTAAGTTACCAAAAGTGATAGTTTGAAAATTCCTGCTTTATCTACAGCTGTTAAAGAAAATGATATTCATTTTATTGCTGGAGCAACATTACGTTGCATTTCCAGTCAAAAAAGTCTTTGCATTAATTGTCAAACTGCAATTAAAACTTCTGAAGATGAACATGCTCCTATTATTGCAAGGCATAAAACTTTACTCACAGAATACTGTGATATGGGAGGATTGATGAGACCAAGTTCTGGTCTATATCGGATATGCTGTGAGACTGAAAAAACATTTCAGACATATAAGAAGAATTTGCTTAAAGATCAAGTACCAATAAACAAAGATTTTATTGAGAAAATAAAGTTTAACTGCCAGAATATTATTTTACCTGAATGCTGTAACTTAAAAGAAAAAATAATTAGATGCAAGAAAAAGATAATCACGAAGTATCATATTGTATCACGATAATCAGAAAAGATAAAAAGAAAAAACAGTTAGATGCAAGAGTTTAAAGAAACATATAGTTAATAAAAGAGCACATGAATTGTCTTATGCATCAGCATCAGTAAATAAAAAGCAGAAAATGAACTAAAGTTGTCATCAAATGTATGTTTTGTTTTATCTTTATTGCATGTGTATTTTAACAAAGTTTTATTTTGGGTGTTTTTATTTATTCAAGAAATTGTTCTCAACTAGGATTTGACACAAAATTTTAGGTTTAAAAATTCATTCTTAAATGCATTCATCTCATATCGACAGTATTTCATTATTTTTAGCTTATTTTTTCATATTTGTAACAGCTCAAAAAAGAAATTACTGCTTGAAGCTTCTTATTTTGATCTTCTAACTCTTTGAGTCTATGTGATTGTATAGTTTCCTAAAGAAATAAATATTTATTAGTTTTATTTAGATTGTAACTTGTAACAGATTAATATAATTTAATGATTACAACTGAATAAAATTTTCAAATATTTTAATAGATTTAGTTACAAAAAACTCAAATAAATAATTGATGTTAAAAATTAGAAACTGAATTGTTTTCTAAACAGTTTTTCTTTGTTCTGTCATTTTTTAAAGCTGTAAGAATTATTATTATTACATATATAGTACATACAAGTATACATCAATATGTTAAAAATGTGTGTTTATGTTACCCATCATATGTAAATTGTTTAATTTGGGTTGATTTATTCCTGTTTTAATTATTTTGTTGATTATCTGCAAAATCAGCCTATCACAGGGATTGATTCAGACGAAAATTGAGGTCCACTTTGCGGCCCCTTCACAACATTACAATTGATTAAAATCGCACTTTCACAAAATTACAATCGATTAAAAAGGCCCTTTCACAAAAATACAGTCGATGAAAATGGCCCTTTTATTTAAATTTTGCCCTATATTTTGATTAGTTTTGTAAATTATTTTAACAAAAAAAGTAATTTTCACAAAAATATGCATGAAAATTCCCCAAAATACTAGTTAAAATTCACAAAAATAAACTGTTTTCATAATAATGGGACTTTGGAAAAAATTCCTGGATCGATACCTGTACGATATCCGCACCATTCAATTCCACAAATAATCGGGAATTCACTGTACTACTGGCATATATTTGCTTTATGTTTACTATTAGGAATATTAGTACATTATCAACTTTCTTTGCTTGTAAACTGGACTCTGCTCTTGGACAACCTATTCCTCTTTGATGTCTTGGAGTTATTGAGGAAGGTTTGTTTGGAACATCAAAGAGAGTAGGTATTGCATCTGGTTTTAAGCGTTTCCATCCATCTGCACGATGCTTAAACTGGGATTCCTCAAAATGGCACTATACAAAGAAAATAAACGTATTACTCAAGAAAGAATATTAAGCAATTGGAACAGTTTACATCACAGTGTTTATGATTTAATTTTCCAGTTAGATATTTTTCAGAAGGGTCTCTCTTTTCTGCCTCTTGCTCTTGCAACATCTGCTTTGTTTTGCTTGCTGCATTTCCATTTAACATTCTAAATTTATCTACATTAAGTATAATTATTACTTTAAAACAAATAAAAAATATAATAAATCATTCCAAAAGCAAATTAAAATAGTAAATTCCTAATTTTGTTCATATTTATCTAGTTTGTTTTTAAACATATTTAGTATTTCATATCATATGGTGTAAAACTTCAGCCAATAAAATACTGCAAAATTTAATATCTAATTGTTTCCTTCACATACTGCCCACCAGTGGAGTGGGCACTGAGCACTGGGAGATAGTGTGTAGGACCCGGGTTTGAGGCTTGCCGGGTGACCCTCAATCTAGCGGTCTGGAGTTTTGGGTGGTTTTCTTCAAATGTAACGTGAATATGCACTGGAACCATCTTAAAAAGTCCTCCGCTTAAGGCATCCTCCTGCTAGGCAGATCACCCTCATACAGTGTTGCCACAATCAATCAACCAACCAACCTTTATATATTACTAGCTGAAGTACCCGTTCTTCGCACGGGAATGAATGGACTTTTTGATTTTAATATTTGTTGTGATTACTATTTATTGTAATAAAGAGATATAGCAAAATGGATATCGCGTTATATTGTGTTCAATAATCATGCATACTGAATTTCAAGGCAATCGTTTTTACGGTGCAGAAGGCGATGCGGCGTAGCACAATCTAGTGGCGAGTTTTAGCAAAACGGATACGGCAAAAATATTCTTCGCATTCAGATATCGATGTATACGAATTTTCATGACGATCGGCTGAATAGTCTTGAAGTTCATGTGTTGACGCGACATCTAGTGTCAAGTTATAGGAAAATGGATCGTGCCAAACTCTTCCCCGTGTTCAAATATCTATGTATACCTATTTTCATAGCGATCATTCGCACAGTCAAGAAGTGATACACTGCAGGGCCATCTAGTGGTTAATTAAAGTAATGATTTGCTACAGCGCCGTCATGTGGCGAGTTATAGCAAAATGGATAACGCCAAAATATTCTCATTGTTCAAATAGCTATGTATACTGTGTTCATAGCCACCGTTTGAATGGTCAAAAATTTGGCCTGCTACAGTGCCATCTAGTGGTGAGTAACATCAAAAGTAACGCAGTTAGAATATATTCTTCGTTCTCAAATGTGTAAGTATAAAAAATTTTATGCCGATCGGTCGAACGGTATAGAAGTTGATGCGTTGCAGCGCTATTTAGCGGTAAGTTACAGCAAATGGATAGTGAAAAATATTCTCCGTGTTCTAATATTCGCGTGTACCAAATTTAATCGAAATTGGTTGGACGATATTCGCATAGCAAACGGCTAAACGGAATAGAATTCGACGTTCTGCTGCGCCACCTAGTGAAAAGTTAGAGGAAAACGGATAGCATAAAAACCTTCTCCATGATAAAAGACTTAGGTGAACCAAATTTCATGGTGATCGGTGAAACGGTGCTGGAGTTTTTCAACCTCCTACACACATACCAACATTCATTTTTATCTATAACCAGTCTTATTATACGTATATACCAGTCTCAAGTAAAATCCAGTTTCAAATCTAAGCCTCGCTAAAGTGCCAGCATACGCCATTTTGCAAGAGTTTTTTCAGGGAATCATTCGAAGCATGACTAGCAGCATCAAAATGGGAAATGGTTCGACCGCCTGGCATTTATTTGAAAAGTGGAATCCCTTAATACAGCCGCATTTTTTAAATTATCAACTATAACATGTTTTATTCATCGTTACCCTGATGTACTAAATGCGAAGATTTCAATTTTCTGAAATTTGGCGGATTTCCCCCAAGTTAAATCAATGTACTCAATTGGCGAGAATTCTGAAGCTACATCGCTTGAAATGCCCTAATAACTGCATTATTTCTGCACGGATAGTTAAAATTTAATGCTGTATTGTAAGAAAACCTATACACTTGTTTTCAAAAATGCTATTCCCTTAAGCTCTCAGTAAATTGCGCCAAAAAGCCTAAAACTGTGCAAACCGCTAGAACTCACTCTCTAAAAATCGGCCTATCAGCCATTTTATTTTTCGCCAAACTAAAAAAAATTACATATTAGTCTCGGATATCTTCGATCCTCATTGTTTTGCGTATAAAACATTTCATTCCTGCTCTCATTTCTTATGCGCACACGATATTATAATTAAAAAAATAACCTAAAAAAATAAACTAAAAGAAATCATTATTATTCTTTTATTTTTACTTTAAGAATTTAAAACATTTTATTCGGCAAAATCGCCACACATGGCAACCAAGATGCTTATTTCACACACTTTTTTCACTACAGGGGTTAATATTACGTAAAGCTTTCTGCGTGGAGAACATAAAAAATCTCTTAAATTCCGGGAACGGAAATTAAGAGAACCATTCAGGAGGAAAACGTTTTTAAGTGGAGTTTCAAAGTTTTAAAGTGGACTATCATTTATTCTATATTATTTTACATATCTGTGTAAAATTTCAGGCTGACAGGTCCATTTTTGTGGAATTGTATACTACCCAAATCAACAAATTGACAAACAGAATTTCATTTTTATTTATAAGATAACCTACGCTTGTTTTTAAAAATACCCTCTCATTAAATTGCGCCAAGCGCTAGAATCATAGAAAATCTGACACACTTTCAGATTTTTAAATACGCACTAAAGTGCTATATATAAAAAGTGTTATAATCCATAGGTCTTCCCTATTTTCGTTCCTTCTTTCATTAAGTTGGAAAGTGTATCATTATTCATGAGTGTGATTAAACAAAATTAAAATTGATATTTCTAACATCCTTTTTTCTGGATGTAATACATTAGATGCAGAAAAGCTGCTCAGAAAAATGCACAATTCCAACTGAATGAAAATTTCAAAAATTTATACGCAGGTGTATTCATAACCCAAATAGCAGACGATTAAATTACGATAAATAGCGCCAAGCGTTAGAATCCTCCTCAAAATCGCGAGAATGCTGAAGACAGATCGCTTGAAATCCCTTAATAACTGCATTATTTCCGCACGGATCATTAAAATTTAACGCTGTATTCTAATAAAACCTTTGCACTTGTTTTCAAAAATCCGTTTCCTTAAGCTCTCAGTAAATTGCGCCAAGCCAGAAACTGTGCAAACCGCTAGAACTCACTTTCTCGGCATTTGAGCCATTTTATTTTTTCGCCAAACTAAAAAATTTTAACATATTAGCCTCGGAAATCTTCAATTCTTATAGTTTTGCGTATAAAACATTTCATTCCTGCTCCGATTTACCATGCACACGATATTATAATTAAAAAATATATAATCTTACGAATATAAACTAACAAAAAAAAAAAATCATTATTATTCTTTTATTTTTACTTTGAGAATTTAAAACATCTTATTCGGCAAAATCGCCACACATGGCAACCACGATCCTTATTTCACACTTTTTTCACTACAGGGGTTACAATTACGGAAAGCTTTTTGCGTGGAGAACATAAAAAATCTCTTAAATTCCGGGAACGGGTGGACTTTCAAAGTTTTAAAGTGGACTATGATTTATTCTATATTATTTTACATATCTGTGAAAATTTTCAGGCTGATAGGTCCATTTTTGTGGATTTGTATACAACTCAAATCCACAAACAAACAAACAAATAAACAAACAAACAAACAAACAAACAGAATTTCATTTTTATTTATAAGATTAATCACCTCTTTAAATATTTGTCGAATGATAATTGTTTTTTTAGCAACTACATTTTTTTTAAATTGGCAGTTAATTGACTTTACATATTTATGAACGCTTAATATTATGAGGTTTTTTTTTCTGGTTACTGTTTCATATTTAAATGAGTTAGTAATAGTCAGGTATGAGATTGGAAAAAGAGCAAAAAAGCTGAAATCATACGAGAGCAAAAATTTGTGCATGTGATATTTATATCTAATTAATGTGAAAGGAGTTTTAAGAGAAGAAAAACATTGGAACATGCTAGAAGATAAAAATATCACACAGTTAACTAATAACTACAATCAGGAATTCACAGAAAAAACAGAATTTTCAGAGAAAAAGGTGATTTCCTCTTTATTCACAAAAAGCTGAAATCAGCTAAAAAGCTGAAGAATCTCATCTCTGAATAGTAAGGTTAAAGTAATGCGTCATAAGATTTAAGAAAAATTGAAAAGCAACAGAATTTAGATTTAAATCCGAGCATACCGAATACCAACTGAATATTGGGTGCATCTCTATTACTTTGACAGCTATTTTTTTTTTTTTTTTTTTAACCTCAGACAATATAGCATCAAAGAATCTGCCTCTTTCTATATGTTTTAGTGAAAATCCATCACAAAATTCATAAAAAATTAAGTTTCTAAAATTTATTTCCAATATTCCACAACAAACAACAGATATTATATTCAAGTATACAGCCTAAAATTTTAACAAAAATTTCCGAATAAACACTCAGGAATTGAGAAGGTACAGTCTCATATTTCAGTAGTTCAAATCAACTTTGTCTTAAACTCTTTTCCTGAAATATACAATACAATACACCATAATTTCATAAATTCAGGGAAATAAATCTGTTTTATTTCTCCTTATTTGCAATATGATAAACAAAATAGACTGTATATATTTGTCCAGGCACAAAATGAACTCTCCCTTGAATGATTTCTCAATCCACCCCAGCTACGTATAGCATGTAATCTTTATAATAGAAAACAATAAAACGAAGTATCTTTTAAGAAAAACTTAGTGTAATAAAATACACAAGAAAATTTCGTCTCATATTCGTCTGTTATAAAGTAATTAATATTATATAAGTATCTATTTAAGTAATCACACACAAAAAAGAGTTACAAAATAAATATCGAAAAATTTACATGATTTTAGTTTCATAATTAACTCATATAAATTTATGTTTGATAATTAAACCAAATTCTACTACTTACCAATAAGAGTTAAAAAATTTCTTTAAACTGCCTAGTTTATGTTAGTTATTTTTTAATGATTTAAATTATAATCAAAATTTTTTGTATAAAAAAATTCACTAGTTACAATATGTTTCAAAATAAAAATAGAATTTTATTTGCATTTAGATAATGCAGAATGTAAGCAAAATTTCGTTAAAGTAAACGTAATTAGTAACAAACTTTAATATTTTATTATGATTGCGAAAATAATTCTAGGTATACAACAATATTCAAGATGCTTAATTAAATTTATTAATATATATGTTGTTTATGTTTGCTTTTTTAAACACATTTTTTAATGCTGAAGAACAAGGTTTTGTTTACAAGCACAACAAGTAGCTTTGGCGAGCTTTGGCGATAATGCAAAACGCACTCTTAACATAACATTTGCGTTTTAGCAAAACTAAACAAGCTACGAACAACTTTGGTATTTTAAATTAAATGACAAAGATAAACTTACAAGAAAAAGGCATTTTCTAAGGTAACAGTAAAAATTTTCAATACTAAAACCGAACTTACAAGGAAATTTGAGCAGACGATCCGGAATCTCGTCGCATGTTGATCACCCATTTTCTTCATCTTTAGAGAATTTAGCCATTCTAAATCCATTTCTTGAATGATTAGAACAATTTATGGCGGCACAATCACCCATAATAACAAATTTATTGGTTTAAAATGCAGAATAAGAACACCAAGCGGTGTCGCCAAGGAGTGCTGGGTTAAGCCTAATGTGGGCAATTTTCAGAAGGCGTAGGTCAGCTCGGTATATAGGAGCCTTATATAGGAGTGGACACTCTCAATAGCTGCTATGCTAAATTTTTGGTACCGCAAATAAGTTTCAATTATGTAACATTGGAAATCTAGTGACGTGCAGCGATCCTAGCGGCAAAAGAATGAAGCATTTCCCGTGCTGACTGATAACTAATTTTACTTGTTTTTAATTTTCCTACCTAGCATGTGAACGAGATTATTAACGCGAGCACTAAATTTAAATTATTTTTTTCCCTTTTACTTACATGGTTGCCTTAGTAACAAATGAATAAAAAAAAAGAAAAAAAATGTTCTATCTTAAGATTATTAAAATATTGAGTTTATATTTGTTAACGAGTGGGTATATCGTGGCTCACAGAAAAGAAGTTTTCGTCTGCCACGGTATATATTTACATTAGAAAATGGCTAAGGGCCCAAGTCTACCGGTGACGATGAGTATCGTAAGGTGATTTTGACGTCACTATCACCAACTTTTCGCCGATGGCGAGACTGCCTATTACGAATGACGTTTTTATCGTATGTTTATATATTATCGCAACTTGAAACCCGCCAGGATTTTCTCAGCGATAAAGCAGTTTAGTTACACTGCGGAAGTTATAAAAATCTCAGTGCAGCTGGCTGTGCGCGGGCACAACCAGCTGCGTCAAAAAAGGGTCTTTAGATCTGTGGCCCGCGATGAACGTTTCGATCGTCCGCCATTTTGCTGGCAGTTAAGTCGAGCGATGGCAACGACTGCCCTTTTCTCAGCATGGGGCAATCTATCCAGCTGTTCTCGCGTTCTTCCATTTTTCAGCAGATGTCTATGCTGTTAAAAATAATCGTGATAATTTTTTTTTACGGGAAATGACTTGCTAAAATGTAAAGGATTCTCTTGGAGCTATGTCACCCGAAACCAGGGCCGGCCCAAGGGGGGTGCGAATGTAGACGATCGCCTAAGGCCCCGCGCTTATAGAGGCCCCGCTCCTGGGCCATTTTATTGCTATCTCATAAGACATGATAGAGAAGAGGCCCCGCTCTTGCGCTTCGCCTGGAGCCCCGCATGCCCCTCGGGCCGTCTCTGCCGCAACTCTTTTTATAGAAATCAAATCTATTCTTTGTGACTGGCAACAGTCAAAACGTCAGAGTTGGGTGTTCCCAGAGTAGGAACACTGCGCGTTAAAGGGCTAATTGAAAATTGTCCCAAAACTGTAACATAAAAGTATGTGACATAATTTTACATATATTTAAATACTATTAGTTCGCAACAGCTTTAATCTATTGTTACACTATTTCGTAAGCTGTAGAATATGCATCACGCGTATTTTTTACATATATTTAAATACTATTGGTTCACAAAAGCTTTAATCTTTTGTTACAGTATTTCGTAAGCTGTAGAATATGCATCCCATGTATTTTTCTATCAATAGGTTACAATCCTAAAAATTTCAACATAGGGTGACCAGGCGAAATACACGAAAGATGAGAGATAAAATGACATAGTCAGTTAATATCGTTTTAATATGGCAATAATGAAACTAAAAAATTAGGGGGGTTCAGGGGGGGGGGTCTCCCCTGACGAGGCTCGAACAGCCGAGTTATTTATGTATACATTTATTTGCATTCACAACAGAAAGTAATGCAGACTGTAATGCGACGAGTAATTGCGACTGTAATGCATTAAAATTAAAAATTAACTATTATAGGGGTAAACGTGCTGTGCCTCAATTTTTTTGTATCCAAGTGTAAAAAAGAAATAAAGTACATTGAATAATTTACTCGTAACAAAACATTTTAGCTAAATTATACCATATCGTTCCATGTTTCATGTTATGCCGTATGAAGTTAAATAGCTTCAGATATAATAATTAGTAGTAGTATTGTTAAGAAATCATTTAATGTGTGATCTACCATAAAAGAATATAAAGGTTTTGTAAATCATCAACGAAGCATCCCCATAATATCTAGTTACAGTCGTGAAGAGAACGCAGAATTTTTGTGAGGAATGACGAAGGCCATAATCTTTCTTCTGTTTTCATTTTGTATCTTAAAACTGTTTTATCTGCTCTCTTTCAATGTTTTAAATACCCCTTACTAGGTACTTTGCCCATCCCATTTGGTTCCCGATTCGATTCAAAAACCAATGCAGGGAAGCAGTGGCGCACGCACAAGGAATGGGTCCAGGGAGTCTGGACCCCCTCACAAAAAGAGTTAACTTTGGCTCATTAACTCTACAATGCATTATTTTTTAAAATGGGCTGAAAATAAAATCACAACTTCATTTAGATTTACTTATGCTAGGAAAAATATTTTTAAAAAAAATTCAGCCTGTAATTTCCCAGAAAAACCATAAAAAATATTCAGATACGGTGGTCCACCCTATAGCTCTCGTAAAATCGAAGAAAGTAATATAGCCCAATTTTACTTTATTGAGTCCAATATTACTATGCTTTAATAGTTTTGTGTTTATTTTCATTTAGCAATGAAAATTAGAAGCAATTAAAAATCCGGCTAAAATTTGTTCAGTGAACTGGATGCACTTGTTATAAATCCAGGATTGTTTGCTCAAAAAAATAATGCTGGCATACATTTTGAAAACTAAAATTTATTTTCATGAGATCTTACATTTATTTTAAATGCATATTTTAGACAAAAACTACAACATTTTCTTTTTATTACAAAAAAAAAAAAAAAAAAAAAAAAAAAAAAAAAAAAAAGAGTGTGGCCAATTGGCTACAGTATGCACTATATGGTTAAATCAGCATGTAATTTTTAACAGTTTGATACGTTATATGACTTTACCAAATATAATTGCATGTTTTTCAATTATGTTTTTATTTATTTATCTTAACTGCTAAATATAAATAAATAAAATATAATTGGAAAACATGCAATTATATTGAATCGCGGAAGAATCTATATAAAAGGTATTACGATAAAAAAAATTATGTTCCACAATTTTTTCAGGTGGTTGTCAGTAGTGATCCTTGACTGTCGGCCGCTCACGTGCAAATTAAAATAGACCGCCCCTTTTTTTACAAACCATATGCTTTAAATTTTTCTTTTTCGATGCAATTAACCCTTTAACGCGCAGTGTTCCCGCTCTGGGAACACCAAACTCTGATCATGATGCCCTCACTACGCCTCTCATCATTTCACCGATACTATACGAATGCTGAGCGATGGGTTTTTAGAATTAGTTTAGCTCCAATGAATGGATGATTGAACTTTTTTGAATTGAATGGCTTTAAATGATCATGAGAGAGAGAGATCGGTTGTTCTGTTAACGGAAGGAGCTCTCATTAAAAACCCGGGACTCATGCAGTAGCAGATGCAGAATTTTATATCGGGGAGTGCGCGGGGAATTGGCTGTGTATGAAATTATTAACTAAGTTTCAATTGCAAGCTAAATATTAAATTGTTGGGTTCAGGGAAAAAAATCGCGAATACTGTTCGAACAACACTCGCAGTTTCACTATTCGAATAGTATTCTCGAATTTGAATTCAGGGGTGTTTGTGGTCCGGGTATACCCTGAATTAAGGATATTTTGAGGTAGTTCATATCTGGAATTTAAGATTTTTTTTTTAGCAATGGGGGGAAAACTACACAGAAAGTTAGCTCAAGCATTCCACTTTGAATCTTATCCCATTATTCTTGTAAATGATTATTTTATCTTGAGCATTCTTTTATTTAAATCTCCAATAGCATAAAATTAAAAAATTAATCTTTATTTTATTTCTAATTTTTTACAAATTTATGATAATTAAAAAACTTACGATTTTTGACAGTTTGGATTTGATTTTTAAAGTGAAGTATTCTTAAAACATCTGCATGAGAAATATATTTATGGAACATTTACTAACAATAGATAATGAAGGTTATAACATATCTCTCCGTTAAAAAGCCAGAATTTATTATAATAATGTAACTATTATTGATTAAAAAAAGATTACTAATTTGTTCACTTATTGTTGCTTGCAAAAGTTTAAAATCAACGTAACTTTCACCATGCCCTTTTCAGGGTTTTTGAAGAAGTCCCACAATCACCTCTGTGAATTGCATTCGTGATTTTGACTGTTCAAATGCTGTGTGCGGGCGGATTTTAAAAATAGGTTTTTTTCAAACAAATAAATTCACGACTGAACTTTTTTGAAAGATGGGGTTGGATGAGGTCTGAATAAAAATCCGGGCTTCCGGTACAGGGACAAAGAAAAAAAAAACTTTTCGGGTATATTACAATAATGGATTTGTTCTTTTTCCTTTTGTTTAAGTTTGCGGATTTGGATATAGATTTTTGTGATAAAATAGAATGTATACAGATTAGAGATGAGACGGGGTCAGTCTGAGGCCGAGCCCGGCCCCGTAATTCACGATTGTGTGCTCGGGCGGGCTCGGGCTCGTAAAAAATTTCTCCTTTCTTAACCCTCTCGTCACCGTGAACCTCATAGGAGGCTCCCACGTCATATAGCAATATTTAGAGAGAAAACAATTGAATTTGGTACTTTTTTCTTTCAGTGATATCCATATCATTCATTCATGTAGAAAGTATAGGAGGCTCTTAACCAGATGCATAAAGCGTGCCTAGATTGCAGTACTCGTCCATTGAGATCATTTTTTTTACAGTTTTCGCTTCATTGTTTCAGGAGAAAAATTAAGAAAATATTTAAGCTTCTTTTTTACCTTTTTTTTTTTCTTTTTAAGGTAAGTATAGTTTTTTTTCTTTTTCCTCGACCTTTACCTAATAGGTGCATCCTTTTCAATTAATTTTAGCGTAACAAAATGCTTCGAAAAGGCAGAAATTATTATTAGAAAAATCTAATAGGAATCGACATTAGAAAAAAATATTTTTGCATGATTTATAAAAGTATTTCAGATGCATTTAATGCTAGACAGATTTTGTTTATCTGATTTTTCATAATTCGGTGACGAGAGGGTTAAACATACTCCTTGAAACAGATTTTAAAAAGTGATTCATGGAAAAAATACACGTACTTATTTAAAAAAAAACAAACCAGCACGGACACCTAGAAGGTGCGTGAAGCTCTTCAGAATTCTTCTCACGTTATGTGCATGTGCTTGTATCATAGTGGCTATATGCACTAGAAATTTAAAGTATTTCTATTATGTGAATAAGATTATTTTGGTAAACGGTGTTTCGAGAAATATAATTTAAATTTAAATACAGCTTCTTTGATATAATGTTCGGAATTTTTCTATTCCTTTTTTCTTTTTTTTCCAGTATTACGTTGCTTGAATTAAAAAAAATAGATATTGCGTAAATTCAAATAAGTTATGTTAAATAAGCATGACAGTTATAACGAAGCAGGTTTTAATACTTTATCTTATAACGGACCCACTCAAAAAAGGCAATTAAATGAACTATCTCGAAAGTGCAGAGTGTTTAGACATAATTTCTGAATGGAGCATTAATAATAATAATATTATTATTATTTTGGTAAAGGTTTTATTAAAAATATGTTTTTAATGTTTGGGTATAGTGAATAGAATTTCTCCCTTTAGATTCCGAAGTTTTAAAAACAGCAATCAATTAGCGGAATCAGCTTTGAAAGATACTGTAAATTGCTTTCGATACAAGAGCAGAACGGTGAGCTTCCATATCATAAGCGTCTTAGCGTCATTAAAAAGTCTGTCTGAGTTGCGTTCCTGGCGATTAAAAATGTCAACGGAATTTTATTCATACATAATAATAATAAAGATATTATACAAAAGTTATTTTGACTTCTCAGTAATCAGAATGAATCGTACATTGCCATTTAAAAAAGTTCGAAAAGTGATCACGACAACAGTTTTTAAATGTTTAAAAAATATGTAAAAAGTAGTTATTACTACCAATATTATTAAAATTAAAACTTCTGTATTTACACTTTGGAACAACATCATCAACAAAAATTATATAAATAAATAAAATAAATAAAAATAAAGTAAAATATTTTTCAATTATAGGACAGAAAGATCATGTTTTGATATGTCCAAAAATTAATTACACGCTTAAACCCAAAGAGCGAAAAAAAAAAAAAAGATACATTGCGGAGCGATGCGTTTCCATGGAAACCTACCGGTATTTCCGCGAAAGTGCTCTTTAAGTAGTCTTTTTTCTGAGAACTCCTCTCCTCGCTTCCTCTTTTTCCGAGAATTTCCGTCCTCGCATATTGTTATATTCCGCTCCGCTCTTGTGATCGAAAATCACTCCTAAAGGAGAAGCTCACTTTTCAAAACTGGCCCAAAAATCGCTGCGACTGATCGATTTTCGCTCGTTTGGTTTAAGCGTGTAGCTAAAATAAAATGTGAAAAATTTCGGGAGAGATCCGCCCCTTCCTTAACTTTTTGTGGGGCACAAAACTAAACGTTTAAGATAATATATGCTTATTGCAAGATTTGCATCCACATATCATAACACTGTCTCTAACTGGGGGGTCTTTGCGTCTGCAAAGGTACGCTGTTCAATTTTCGTAGTCAAAAATTTTAAATCTTGCTAACCTTTCACAAATTATTTTATCGTTCCTTTTAATAGAATTTTAGACTATAGTGATTGCTATTGTTGCTTTCAAGAATCATATATAATTTTGTCCATTCTTTTGATTGAATAAATTTTACTTCATAAAATGCATAAAAAGTTATTAAAAAGGATGGCGTCTGATTTTTTCTGTCTAGAGTGTTTTTTGCCCATTTATTGCTTTTTGTTGTTGTTGTAAATATATACAGTAGAGCGCCCATAATCCGGATTAATTGTAACTGGATCCTGTCCGGATTATCAAAGAGAACCAAAGAAAGTTTGCTTGAGTCCAGAACAAAAAGTAAACTTGCTGAAACCATTCACTTTAGTCTTTAAATAAGTGGAGCGAATAAATAAAACCATTAATTAATATGAACTTAAAAGGTATTTTAATGAAAGAATACGGATACATTTGTAATGTACAATATATACAAGTATGTGTATTTACAGTATTCTGTACAGTTTATGCAGTGTCAGAGCTGTTTTGGGTATAATAAGGAAATCCTTTCTGAGCTGAACGTCAGAGGCGGGGATAGGTGTGTGTGCGACCGCTCACGGCCTGGCGCTTCCAAGGGCCTGGCATTACATAGTTTTTGGACTGATCTTGGCATGGTGTAGAACCTAAATATTTTTACTTAAGGTTAGAACTTAAAATCGGAAAACTAGACAGTTGAAATACGATTTCACCATAGCAACATGTAAATGTTCCTTAGCACGAAAAATCATGAAGGTCGTTCCTCTTCTAGGAAATATTTTCTGGTTACGGACTTGTATCTCGAACATACTCATTGTATATATTTAATGGTGCAGTTCGAAGAAATAAAAACTGACTCACGGATATTGTACACGAATTAAAAGAAACTTTGGACTCAAAAAATTCAGAATGAGTCTTCATAAGCTGCATTAAACATTTTAATAAATGAGAAAACTGAAATATTTTATGAAATATTTATAAAAAATTCTTAATCACATGGAATTGTACAGCAAAATTTTTCAAAAAGGGGCACATCTTGCAAAATGTTCGAAATTTACTTTAGCAATCGCAATCTGACATTTAAGGAAAATTGTGCATTTTTGACTAAAAAATGATCACTTACATTGAGCAGTGCATTCAGTTTGAAAAGTGACATTCATAGTCACAAAAAATCCGTGATTGATTTTAATAGCACCAAAGAAAACTGACACACTTTCAGATTATAAACACACACTCAAGTGCTGCCTGCATATTAAAAGACTATTATAATCCCATGCGTCGTCCCTATTTTTCTTCCTTATTCCATTAAGTTGAAAAGTGTATCATTATTCATGCGTGTGCCCTACTTTTCTTCCTCATTTCATAAAACACTTCTTTGAAATCGAAATCTATTCTAAAATCGAAAGCTATACTAAAACTGCTTTACAGTCTTCAAGCCTATTCTAAATATACTTCACCTTTATAACTACTGTTTGGAATGTGCATCATAATCCATGAGTGCGCTGTGTTTGTCTTTCTTGTTCCATAAATCACTTTGCAGAATTGAAATTATATTAAAATTGCCTACCAAAATTGTTTAACAATCTTCATTAGGCATATTCTAACTATACTCCATCTTTATAAAATCTTTTTTTTTTCCTAATGGCCAGCACTTACTGTTTATAGGCGTTGGCCCCAATCAAGGCCGTAATTACGGGTCTCTTTACTATAGAGGCACCTAACAGGTGGACCAGCCTTGCCTCCTATGAAGGGACGGACGAACCGACGCCTAAGCCCGTGCCGGAAATCAAACCCGGACCCATGGTGAGGTAGAATGTCTCTCTAACCACTACACAACCCGGGCGGCCCTTTATAAACACTGTTTGAAAAGTGTATCATTACGGCCAGTTTTACGGGAGGGCAACCGGGGCATCCACAAGACAGTGACCCCCACAATAGTCATTTTCAAGTAAAATTTCCTAACGAATACAGAATGATGTGCAGAATATTTTCTTTTAAAAATAAAATTCTTATAATGGAAGAGACCAGTTCTCTCACTTTTTCCACCCATTTTTCGTTTCGAACATTCCATTGCGCGTTTTGAATTCTTGTCAATGTGGTTAATATTAATCTTCGATCCGATAAATTATGTGTATATTTGCGCGAAACAATCACAAAGGAAATCATCAAACTTTTGTTTACTCAAAAAAATCTGATTTGGACAACACATGACTTCCTTGCACGTCTATATTTTCGGCGCACTTCATCTAAACTTATTTTGTTTGAACTGAAAGAGATAAAATACTGACGTAATACTAAGGTTTAACGATTTCTAGCCAAATATTTCCGATATCGCCAAGCTGGGTTCAATTTGAAAGATTTGTTTCTGAAATTTAATTTGGCGACATTTCGCCAAAAGCCGACAAGCTTAGATAGTTTGCGAGATTTAGTAGTAATTGATCACAGACTTTCAATGAATGGAATGTATCCATACACCTTAATGTACAGGGTTGTCCAAATTAAACTTCCGCAACTCAGAGGCCTGTGCAGGATGTTGTATGGGTCATAATGGGATGAAATTTTGAAAACAGACACT
Source organism: Cheiracanthium punctorium (assembly GCA_038373885.1). NCBI lineage: Eukaryota > Metazoa > Arthropoda > Arachnida > Araneae > Cheiracanthiidae > Cheiracanthium > Cheiracanthium punctorium. The sequence continues at coordinate 8,426 of JAWZYV010001345.1, read as the reverse complement.
TCAGATCATGCGCTCGGGATTTATTAAAAAAAAAAATAAAAATATTAGTACAAGAAGTTGCCGATAGGTGGCGCTGCAGATCAACAAGACCTGCAGATGTTCAATATGCCGTGGTCGAATAGAGCCTATCAAGAGCACGAGAAACAGTTGGCACACTGACAACACCCTGTGACGATTGGCTAGTGGCGTCCACGACCGCCAAAGCAACGTCTTGTACGCGTGCAGAATCCTCAACATGTCGTCCTGTACCTGGTAAAATTCCCAGCTGTCCGGTTTTTTCGAACTTCTTGATCATGTCTCGTAAAGTGCGTGGTGGCATGGGTCCTCGGCGTTAAGTTCTTCAGCCGACGGAATGCTCTGATCGCAGCACAGGAGTTCTCGTCATTCTGGTAGAAAAGTTTCACTAACAGAGCTTTGTCTTTCAAAGTCGTCATTGTGCATCAGCGAGCTGGAAACAACTGCCTGTGCAGCGCCTGTCTTCCACTTTTGTAGGGCTAGATACGTGGCGCAGAAGCTTTATTTCTGCAAATCACGTTGTTGCAATATGCAAATGACTAGTGTTACAGCGCCACCTATCGGCAACTTCTTGTAATAATATTTTTTTAAAAATAAATCACGAGCGCGTGATCTGAAGTGTCTGTTTTCAAAATTTCATCCCATTATGACCCATACAACATCCTGCACAGGCCTCTGAGTTGGGGAAGTTTAATTTGGACAACCCTGTATTTAAAGTCATTTGGCTGACCCTGTAAATAAAATGTGCTGCTCATGTACAATTTATTTCGTTGTTTTGTTTTGGTTGCTGCAGTGGCGAATTATTGAAAGTTTGTCGGGGGGGGGCGGTTAGTTAGAAGATTGACGTATACATCCATTTTATGGAAGTAAAATAGAATCTTTTACATTAATTTCTTTTTTCTCGGGAGGAGGGGGGGGGTCGGTCGCCCCCTCCGCCCCACCCCTTTAATCCGCCCTTGGGTTGCTGTCACTGCGGAAAACCCTGCTTCACACAGACTGGCTGTCGAAAACGGTAATAGGAATTTAAGTGACTGCAATTTCAATTCACAGTCTTGAAATGGTTAATAAACAATTCACTAATTTGAAATAGTTGCAATATTTCTTCTGTTACAAAGGTATAAATTAGTACAAATTCGAGAAAGTCAAAATACGAGAGAAATAGACTAAGAAGAAGAAGATAGAAATATAAGATTAGATATATTCAGAATATATATATAAATCATAATAAATATATATATAAATCATAATATATATATAAATCAGAATATATATATAAATCATAAATAAAATATATCAGAATATATATATAATATATATTCAGAATAAGATAGAAATAATGTCCACGGACAGTGGGTTGGGGACCACAGTGTTAAAGGATCAAAATTTTTGTTGCATTGGTCCTCTTCCAATTTTCTTCTCAGGAAATTGTTAAAAATTTTCTGTTGTGTGTGTGTGTTCTACCGAAGATATTTCTTCTATTTTAAAGTTTTCACTGAGAAAAATTACACACTTCATAAGTGTATTTCATCCAGTCATCGTACTATGTAGTTACGCTGATCCCCGCCTCACTGATTCTATAACAATTCCTGTTAACCACTCCAAGGTAAAACTTTTACCACCATTAATCTAAAAAGGCCAAAAAGTTAAGCACAAAAAGCATAATATCTGTACGATCTACTTGAAAAATTTCATATTTATGTGTAAAAGTATAGGAAACAATCTGCGCTACTTTAAAAGTTTGAAAATCCACCCGTTTCCTAATTGTTAAGGGATTTTTCGCTATTTTCAGCTCCATTTTATTTCCGATAGTTAAAAAAAATAAAAAAGAGGAATCATTTGCTTGACAAAATTAGCTGTCGCAAGTGACAATTAGGCCAGACTGAAATCACGGTTATCCGGATTTGAAGGGAAAATTGGAAATCCAATTCGATTAAAATATTTTTTCAGATTATCCAGTTTATTTTTTATTTATTTATTTCACAAGTAAAAAGATTTTTCACAATTGAAACATTGATACAAGAGGGGATGTTTCCAGCGAAACGAAATCTTTCGAATACGAAAAGTTTTCACGAGTTTTTAGAAGAAAATGCAATTCTGATTTTGGCATATAATAAAAATTGAATATGAAGTTATTTATTTTACGTGGACGAAGATTAAATATATTGTCTGCACTCAATTTTTTTAAAGTTTTTTTTTTTTTTTTTTTTAGCACCAGAGTGCTATTAATTTCAACCTTGCTTTTTGTGCAGTCACTTTTCAAATATGTTTGCCAAGATAACGTGGAGGGGGGAGGGGCATTAATAAAATGTTGAAAGTCGTACAAGGTTTGCAATTTTTTTATAAAGGATCGCTAAACTGGGTGCCAAAACGCGACAATTTATTATAAATATATTTTGAGTAGAGTTAGAAAACGCCTGGTGAATATTGTAAAATAGTTTTAGTAGGCGATTTAAATATAGATTTTAATTCCGAAGAAGTGTTTTATAGAACAGTGAAGACAAATACGGCACACATCATAGATTATGATACACTTTCCCAATGGTATTTATAAAGGTGAAGTGTAGTTTGACTATGCCTGGCGAAAATTGTTAAACAGTTTTGGTAGGCGATTTTAATATAGATTTCTATTCCGAAGAAGTGTTTCATAGAACAAAGAAGGAAAACACGATACACTCATGGATTAGGATGCTCATTCCAAACAGTATTTAAAATGTCTACGAGATATAGTTGGAATACGCCTATAGTTCGGATATGTCTGGTGAAGATTGACAGTATCAGTAGGCGATTTTAAGATGGATTTGGATTCCAAAGATGTGCTTTATGGTCCAATAAAGAGTTGATTCTATTTTAACGCCCCTACTTTCGCCAACCTTAAAATTCCCCGCACTTTGGCGAGCTTTGAAGTCATGGGTCTCTAGGAGTTATGCACAAGTTTCAACGCTCCCTAAACAACTACATGAAAACTAAAGTGAGCAAATGAGTGATAAACGCACTAGTTAAGGAATTTGAAGACACTTAATTATTAAAACTACATTAATTGGCAACCCAAAATACATAAAAATGTAACGAAATGCTGTATTTACAGGTTGTTCCAAATCGCCATTTTAATTCTAAATTACAATTGCCACATAAATACAAAAAATTGTCATGGTTGCTGTATAGGTTTAATGATCGCCACCTTGGCGAGAGTTGGGGCGTTAAAGTAGAAATCAACCCAAGAAAGACAAACATGGCACACTCATGGATTAGGATGCACATTCGTACAATATTTAAAACGGTGAAGTAGTAATACACTTGGCGAAGATTGTAAAATAGTTTTAGTAGGCAATTTCAAGATAAATTTCGATTCCAAAGATGGGTTTTATAAAACAAGGAAGAAAAATACTGCTCACTCATGAATAATGATACACCTTCCAACCTTATGGAATAAGGAAGAAAATAGGGACGATGCAAAAATTATGATACGCTTTTAATATATAGCACTTTGGTGCGTATTTAAAATCTGAAAGGGTTTCAGATTTTCTTCATTTTAATTATTTTTTTTTAGCGCCCATTACAATTAACTCCACAACGGGTTTTGACTTCTAGTCCTCAATAGAGATGAGACGGGCTCAGCCCGAGCCCGAGCCGGGCTCGGGCTCGTGAAAAATTTCTTCTTTATTGAACATACTTCTTGAAACAGATTTTAAAAAGTGATTCATGAGGAAAATAAAATTACTTATAAAAAAAAAGTGGCACAGGCGCCTAGAAGGTGCGTGAAGCTCTTTGGGTATTTCAGAACGGCGGCTTATATTAGTTAGTTAGTTAGTCATGACATCAGACACTATTGGATAAACATGGATATAAAGAATTAGAAAGTGCATTGAGAGTTTGCAACTCTATTTTTCTTTAATTTGTACAAACGGCAAAATTTATTGTATCCTATCATGAAGTAATTGAATTTTTTTATCTTTAGCTGAAATTTCGGGCTCGGGCTCCGGCTTAATAATATTGCTGGGGCTCGGGCGGGCTCAGATTAAAAGACCTCGGGCTCGGGCTTCAAAAAATGAGCCCGAACTCATCTCTAGTCCTCGGATGATAACAACCCAAAGTTATCTTTTTCTTTTTTATTACTATCTACGAATAGATGTCTCTTTCAATTCATAGCTACACACGGGCAATGTCATTTTCATTTTTCTTTCGTTTCTAAATATTTTGACAAGCGCGGTACGGCTCTCACCATACGCAGTGCCGAAATTTCGCTACTTACAAAACCATTAATTCTTGCAGGCATTTTTTTTTTTAACCGCGAAACCAAAAGAGTCTGCTTCGAGAAACACCATTAATTTCAATTCAACAGCCAAAACGAAAGTGGTGGTGGTGATAATGTGGTACAAACGCAAAATCAGAAGAAGAAAGAAAAAAAAAATCCCATTCTTTTATACAAAGAGTCATGCGTGTGTACTCAAACATTCATTTAGTAGGCCAGGCCAGTACTACTGATGTTCAATCCCCCCAGCTTCGCATCTGTTAGTCCCTCTGCGACAAGGATGCCCAGTCGAGTTGCGTAAATCTCTATAGAAGGCTAGACAGTCGATGATGAATGATGCAAATCCATCATTCCGTTGATTGAGGTATCCGTCATTCTTCGAGTGTCAGGCAAAAGGTAGCGACGTCGTTTGCAATTTGTTGCCTATTGATGCGGTTTACAAGGAAACTGGCTGGTTTTTCGTGTACTATATCTGGGGTCCGCAAGGTGGCTTTCGTACATCACTTTTTTTTTTTTTTTTTTTTTCAGTATACTTTTATCAGCTTCATCGCCAGTTCTGATGTAAATTGAGATTTAAAAAAAAATTGCTTAAAATATCTACTCATATTATGTTCCTTGCTTTAAAACTGGATAATGCGTTTGTTACAATCCCCTGGGATCTCGATATCATGTCGTAAAAAAAAAAAAAAAAAAAAAAAAAAAAAATCTGGAGTGACTCCACTCGACTTTCCGAACACTTGCGATTAAGAACATGACCAAGCATTTAAATAAATTTTAATCGATGAATCATTCAAACATATATACCAAATTGAAGCTCAATCGAATGCACTGTTTAATCAAGAATTTCTCCCCATACGCCATAATGTAAAAGAAATCTTTTTCGTAGCCTCGTAGAAATACTATAAGTTCTATACACACCAAAATCAATACCGGTCTTAAGAGGGTGGTTTACAACATATATACCCAATTTGAGCACAATCGAATGGACCGTTTAAACGCTAGCGCACTTTCAAGAATTTACCCCCATAGGCCATCATGTAAAAGAAATCTTGGTTGTAGCCTTGTAGAAAAACTATACGTCCTATACACACCCCAATCAATACCGGTCTTGCGACGGTGGTTTATAACCTATATACCCAGTTCGAGCTCAATCGAATGCCCCGTTTAGGAGCTATCGTGTTCACTCACATACACACAGACACACACACACACACACACATACATGCATCTCGTAAAAATAGCATCAATGAACTCAGAAGACCTCAAAACGTGTCAAATTTTTTCATGATTACAATACTTTCCTTACATGGTATTATTTTTTCTTACATGTTCGGAAAGTAGTGAAAAAAAAAAAAAAAAAAAGTTGCTTATGTATCCTTTGTCATTCCAAGTTATGTATATTGCAGTTTTACGATAATGAAAAAAAAAAAAGTTAATTGAAAAAAGTAAATAAGTATAGTGAAACCTCTCAACTTGGACATCCCCATGAGTTGAACACCTCCCTCAATTGGACAGTTTTCTGAGAAATGTAATGGGTTCTTAGTATTTACACACTTCTTCGTAAGCTGGACATTGAGCATACATTGAGCACTTTTTGTGGAAGTCGCTAGCTCGCAACGTCGGAGGTTCCACTGAATCCGGATATGATTGCTTTAATGATACAAAGGTACTGTATCCGGTCATAAGTAAAGAGATACAAGAAATTATATAAGAAAACAGGGGCGTAGCCAGAAATTTTTCTTGGGGGGGGGGGTTTACGACGACTACAACTCATATATATGTATATGTGTGTGTGATAATGTAGCGAAGAATATGCATTTTGTATGGCAAAAAAATTCCTCATGGGGGGGGGGTTATGACCCCCCTACCCCCCCCCCCCTCCTTGGCTACGGCCATGTAAGAAAATATTTGCTTTCTTCCAGTTCAGGGTGTGTCACAATTTCCACCCGGGTTTGGAAGGCTTTAAAAAAATATATATATATTACCAATCGAAGTTGACTTTGTTGGATAAAGAAATATTACAAGTTTTGTTTCATAAATGTTCAATATGTGAACCTTTCTTGATGCGGTAGATATCAAGTCTAAAATCAAATTCTTCCCTCTCCACACTCGTTTTAACATATCTCGATCAGTGGTAGCAAATGCGGTTGTGATCCTTTGGCATAAATCTTGTGGCATAGGGGGTACGAACACACAATCTTTTACGCAACCTCATAAAAAAAAAAAAAAAAAAAATCGCATGGAGTTAGGTCAGGAGTGCGAGGTGTCCAGAGGGCGATTGTCGTCGCCTGAACCCCAACCAATCCAACGACGAGGAAGCTCGTTATTTGTGAAACAAAACTTGTAATGTTTTACTTTCTAAAGTAAAGTCAACTTTGTTGTGTTGGTAATATATTGTTTTCACAAGCCTTCCAAACCAAGGAGAAAATTTCGACACACCTTGCATATATATATATATATATATATATCTAATAAGTAAAATACAATATATACTGCAAATAAGACATACCTCGCATTAAAAAGATAACAGCTAGAAGCAAGAATTAGAAACCACAATTTGAAATAATAATAATAATAAAAATTAATAAAATCTGATATATTATTTTTTTTCTGTATTTTTTATATAATATTTTTAAATAATTTTTAATTGTGTATATATATATATATATATATATATATATATATAGGAAGCTCGAGTTTTGTGAAACAAAACTTGTAATGTTTCCCTTTCCAGTAAAGTCAACTTCGTTTCTGTATTAGTGATACGTTATTTTTTATAAGCCTTTCAAACCCAGGAGGGAATTGTGACTCACCCTGTATATTGGTTAATTTTCTGCTTCTGAAGAAGGAAGCAACTTTGTGTTTTTCGAGACACGTGTAGTGCTTATTTTAGTGCCAAGCGTGCTTTACAAAGTTCCTTTATTCGAACCACCATTTCTCTACTTTTTCACTTAAAAAAGGAAATCTGAAACAAGAACTTTTTAAAAAATGGTATGAGGTTTGTTTTCTATACAGTGAATATTCTACAGTGAATATTCAGTTTTCATCTGAATTTTAACATTTCCTATCGATATTTTTATAGCTATACATACTAGCCGAATTGCCGTTTTCCGAATGGGAAAAATATTTTTTATATTCCTTCTTCACAAAAGGCACAAAAAACGTTTTTAAATTAAGAAGAAGAAGGAGGAGGCTTCTGCATGCGATGTTAAAAATCTGAAGCATGAAAATTAATACATTTTGAATACATATTCCAAAATCATAAAGTGCTAATTTGAATGCAGTATAATACAACGAAATAATTGGAAATACAGAAATGATTTTGATGAAGTAAATATATATATATATATATACAAAAAAAAAAAACCCGACAAAAATATGCATATTGTAGTTGCTCATAAAATTTGGTAGAAGGCCAGAAAGTGGGTATTATTCAATATTAATTTCGGTAGCCAAATAAAAAGTGATATAAAAGTGGAAAATACAGACATGCAAGTACGTGAAAGGTATTATATTGCGTATTTTAATACATATTACTATTTTGGTGGAGAATAATAGAGTATAATTTATATATTCATTTAATTATTACTTTTTATTTATTCCTTTCCTTTCCATACTTCCAAAGTATTATTAATATATCATTTTTTTTTCACACTCCATGGCATTACTAGTCTATTGATGGCATTAAGTCTTCTCTGATAGCAACATGCACTAATACTGCCTCCATTACTGAGCTTTGATCTTCTTGTCGGCCCACTTCCTCGTTGTTTATTTCTAATAGCTACGGTCGCGCCCCCAAGTTACAAAAGGACCCTAATTTTGGTCAGGTAACTTGCAGAAACCTAGCTATTATTGTTTTTTTCGATTCAATTGAAATGTGTGTGCGGTGGCGCCTGATGATAGAGCACACTATTTCAATTTTTCCATTCCATTTTCCGTCTATTTGTGGATACATGTGATTAGGCTTAAAAAGCCCACCAGTTCTAATTTGGCGCTTTATATCCAATTTATCCACTCTTTCATTGCCTTAAAAGGCTATATTTAAACACTTATCCGGTATAAGCTCGTTAATTGGCACCATGTGCTATCTACTTTTTTATTTTTATATTTTTTTCACTTTATCAATGGATTATCTTGGGATTTCACTTTACGTAAGTAAGCT
>JAWZYV010001344.1:0-18152 GCA_038373885.1 Cheiracanthium punctorium | reverse complement strand
CATCAGTTCATACAGAGTATCGATTTTTAATCTTATCCACCTACATAATCCTGAAAATCTAGAAAAATTCTTGCTGAAAATTTTATTTTAAATATTTTCTGTCTTCCCAGTAAAAAAAAAATCAATGGAAAAACATCTTGGACACTCAAATTTCAAATAACTTGTTGGAAAGTCTGTTCTAAGATTATTTTTGTTTAGCTTGGTTTTATTCCAAAATTTTTTTGAAGATAGAAAATATATATTGGGTTGGTGCATAATTATAAGGCGTTCCTTTGATGTGCTATATTTTAATAAAAACTTATAATTACGCAGTTTTCTCATTATTTATTCAATTTAATTCAATAATTTAATTAATTAAAAAATTACATAAAAATTTACAAAGTCCAATAATTATACACCAACCAAGTAGAAAATAAGACCATACATCTTTAAGAGATGTTTTGACAAATATATTTTAAATCAATAAAATCCATTTTATATTTGGTTATTTAAATACATATTGTACTTCAATAAATAGGCACAAAAATTTTAAACTAAAATATTAGAAAACAAAACGAATCAAGCATTCACACACACAGAGACAGCCTTAATTAAGAACACCACAGTCAACATAGGATCAGTATTTATAATAAATTACTACGTTTTAAGTTTTACGCAAAGGTTTGCGCTCTCTGCAATGTAACCTAATGGAGAGATAGAGGCAGTCTATTTTAGTACAAATATTTCCCCCATTATGGGAGGCAGGAACATAACTTAGAGCTTGTTCCGTTTGATCACAAGAGCTTCCGGGGATTCGTGTGGTAGACAAGACAAACATGGTTTCTAGTGACCAGTTAAACATTTCGGTCGATAAATCTCTCGCTTGCCTGGAGGACACACACATAAAACGGCTTCCTTTTATTCGCTCGACCAAAGGCTTCAAAATGGAGTGGGATATATGGCCACATCTAAGTAGGGGATATGTTGAGTAATTTCCAAACTTTCGAGGAAAAATGACTGGAAGTTAATATTTTCTTTTTGTTAAGATAATATTGATGTATTTCCAGTGAATAGATTCTGTGAGAATATGTCCTTAGAAGTTAAAAAAATGGTTTATTAAAAAGGTTACTTGTTATTAAGACAGAAATAATTAAGTGATAAAAGAAGATGTCTTTCCTAAAAGTAATCATCTTATAATTTGGCCTTTTTTCGTTAAATATTAGGGAAAGTAGTGTCAGAAAATGTTTTATTTGGAAATTAGAGAGATAAAAAAGTAAAATGACGGAACTCATTTAAATCTACCATTTTAATATTGAAAAAAGGGAAAGACTATCTAGCATTGTTTGTATGCAGCGAAAGTTAAAATCCAAAATTAACAATAGGCTGTCAGTAAGTTCCGTCTTAGAGAGCCCCAAGCATGGAAGAAAATGATCAGGATAAGCTTGCTCAGTAGAACACTCAGTGCAGATCTCAAAACATTTGAAACTCTCAGACAAGGGTCTTAGATGCCCACCAAGGAATTTATGAGGGTATTTTGATCCTGCTTGCTACCATCAACTGCCAGAGAGCATCTCTGTCGAATACTCTGATATCGATGGTGAGCGCAGAGGCGTCAAGGCATCTTCCGCATAGGCCAAGCCAAGCTGTCTGCAATTTCATTACTTTTGAAGTCAAATTAGAAGAAATCCACAGATGCTGTCAGGTTTATACTTTAGATATCAAGAATTTTGTTCTGTCAAGGTTTGCATATTTCTCGCTTCAAAACTCCTTATAATGATAAAATGAAAATTTATCCAGGTAATTCTTAAAGTTACGTTAACATATCATAATTCACATTCTTTAATAAGTCATGTAAAGCTTAAGAATATGAGTTTGAAAACTACATTTAAATCAATATTATAATCGCCTAAAATAAAACTGTTTAGCAATCTTTTTAAGGCATATTCTAACAATGCTTCACCTTTTAAAATAAACAATATAGGGTTTGACAACTTCTCGCGTTATTGAAGATATCGCCATTTTGTTTCAATTTTGGGGACTTATTTTTTGCCGACAAACGAAGTGATTAATCGTTCAATATGACCTGACCCTGATTACCGAATAAGCCCATAAGGTCTGTGCCTATAGTAAAAAAATATCCTCGGCCTCAGAACTGCAATTTTTGTTATTTTACTTGTGGAATGGAATAAGAGTAGATGTGGGAGGGGCCTCAAAATGATAGGGGTCCTATAGTATCCGAAAGTATTAATCAGGCCCTGATTATGACGAACGTTGGAAGCTTTTGACATTTGACTACCTCGTCGCAATATGGCAAACCCTGAAAAGTGATTTGCCGTTTCGCTGCGTTGGTAAAAATCTTGTCAAATGCTTAAAATAACCAAACAAACAAACAAAGAGAAAAACATTGAAGTACTTAACATTTATTTATTTTGGCCGTTATTCGAAAAGGTCAATCTTGAATCTTGATAATCTTAAAGAGCTATTCAAAGCTAATTAAGCTCGCAAAAATTACTAAATTATTTTGCTCGTGCAGAAATTTTACTTGATATTATTTCATTATTAAACTTGTAAAAAAGAAATATCCTGTTATTATTTATTTATTTATCAATAGAAATGCCAGGCATTTGGCCATTAGTCTAAATCTTTCTTCCCCATACTTAAGAATAGAATTAAAAGACAATTGTGCAGTGAATTCGTCAATGTGCTTGCTCAATTTCCATGGATCTTTATGCTCTATCGGATATTGCCAAAGCTTTCGAAAACTGAAGCGCTTAAAAAAAGTCGGTGAAAGGGTGAATTTTCGTGTTTAAAGTACTCTACGGGCTCTTATATGTTATATTACATATCATGTGTAAAATTTCAAGTTTATTACACACATAGAAAAAAAAATCACACATAGAAAATTATCACACACAGAAAAAAAATCACACATAGAAAATTATCACACATAGAAAAAAAAATCACTAAACATCTATTTTAAACGCAAAAAAAAAAAAAAAAAGTTAGAGTGTCATGCAAGGCACTTGATTAAGCCCACATCCTCTTGTATCGAAGCTTGGCTAGGAAACTTGTCTCTCGCCAGAGAACGAGCTCCTGCCTGCCCCAATGCATAACGGACAACAACTAACGGACTTTTCCAGCAGCGGAACGGACAAACCAGCAGCCAACTAATTTCTTTTTCGTTAGATGAAATCCGTCATAAAGAATACCGTAGAAAATTCGAGAACAGGGAAATTACCTCATGATCAATCTAGCGACGGAAGAATAACAGGAAAAAAAAAAGCAGCGCACGCGGTAAGGGAAAATAATAATAAAAATCAAAAAATAATAATAATAATAATAATAAAGGTAACTTTTGACTTTGAGATACGGGTAGGGATCAACCGATAGTATCGGCGTCGATACCTACTATTTTTTTAGGTATCGGTATCGGTTCTTTAGTATTTTAAAAGTATCGGGAAAATATCAGTTCCCGATACATTCATCCATTTTTACCGATACTTTTCAACCGATACTTAGCTTTTCAGAAGAAAAACCACTCAGGCGCAATACCACTCTAGAATGTTCATTATGGTGATAAGATTGAGAGGCGTCATTTCATTGGCACATTTGTTTGCGCTACCGTTTTCAAACAGTTTTTTTCCTAACCATCACTAAATACGAATGTACCTTCATCAAGTGCCTGAGGAAGTATAGATGAGGAAATGTTAAATGACAGTAAAAGAGTGCTTTCATCTATTTTGTTAAAATATTTCGATTTGGTGCCTAACAGTAAATATGCGATCAGTAGAGAAGAATGCTAAAAGCAGATGTCGAGAGGTAGGCTATAATTTAATTCAGATTTATAAACAGTTATTTTCTTTATGTGTAGATTCAAAAAAGGGGCACTTCATATCTATCTATCTATCTATCTATCTATCTATCTATATATATATATAAATTTTATGGCGGGAGGGAGGTGTATGGGTTTTGATATAGTTGGACGCAGTGGTGCAGCCAAAGGGGGAGTTAGGGGAGTGATAATCCCCCCCAGCCACCCCCCCATGAGAAATATTTTGCCATACAAAATGTATATTATTAACTCCCTTATGCCACGCACGTATACGTATACAGTGGACTCTCTCTATTCTGAACACTAAAGGGACCAGGGAAAAGTGTTCAGATTACGGGGGTGTTCAGTATAGAGGGAGATTGAGAAATGTGAGTACGCAATGAAATTTTATAGAATGCTAAGCCTGGTTAGCCACGCTAGTTACCGAGATGGAGGTGCTTAGTTTAGATTTGGCAGCTAGTGCAATGTCAAATAAAATTCAGTCGGACCTGTATCCTACCATCTCATTTTTTAAAATTTAATATTATTAAAAAAGTTTTACAAAATATATAATAATACATAATTATATATAATACATAAATGGTTAATTACTTGAAAAAGTTAGTAATTTTAGTCTGCTTTTGCAATGTATATGCTCGTGCAGCATACATATTGTCTAATTGTTTAAGAAGTGGAAAGGCTTCCGGATGATGCTCAACCGCATAGTCCATCAGTCTTGAATCCCTTGGCCATATTGCTTGAATGTAAGTGCTCTTTTTGTTTCATTAGTGTCTTGAGGTTCTGCTTCTTCATCTTCACTATCCTCTTCCTCTTCAACGATGTTTTTGTCGCAAATCGGAAGGCTTCCATCGACTTCGAGATAAGAGTCAGGTTCAGTTTCAGTATGAAGCTCCTGAAGAATTGACCCCAAGTCATTCACAGCTTTTGATACTTGGTCCTCTATTCCTAAATGGTCATAATCACACGGGAATCCTGCTTTATAAAAGCATCTCTTGACAGTGTGAGGGGTTACTTCATTCCAAGCCATTGATATCCAGTGGACAGCATCCATAACATTGACTTTCTTTGTTAGTTCAGCTGCAGAATTTGCCTCCTCCATCACCAGGGACTTTTCCTCAGAAAATGGTTTCGGTAGTGAGCTTTAAAGGTCTTGATTACTCCTTGATCCAATGGTTGGATAATTGGAGTACAGTTCGGTGGTAGAAACTTCAGGCTCACATTGATGAGTTGCATGTTTTTGTGTGATGCTGCATTATCCACAAAAAGAATTTTTCTTCTTTCTCTCCTCATCATCTCGTTCACGTCCTCCAAACACTGCGAGAAAATTGAGAATGACATCCAGGCTTTTCGATTTGATTTATAGTGAACAGGCAATGATGCGATATTCACATTTTTGAAGCATCTTGGTTTTTCACTTTTTCCGATTACCAGTGGTTTGAGCTTCTCTCCTGTGGAACTGGCACAGAGCATGACGGTAAGTCTTTCTTTCGAAATTTTCTCGCCCACACATTTCTCACTTCTTTCTGCTAAAGTTTTATTGGGAAGAGCTCTGAAAAACAGGCCGGTTTCGTCGGCATTAAAAATATCAGCTGCGTTGAAATCCTTTGTTAAGTCCGGAAGTTTAGTTTTCCACTCTTCTGCAGTGTCCATATTTACGTCTGCAGCTTCACCATTCATAATTTTAAATTCAATATTATGCCGACTTTTGAAGCGAGTCAACTATCCTTCCGATGTTTTGAATTCTTTGATATTTTCCTTTTCTGCAAAATCCAAAGCAATCTGTTTTAGCAAAGGTCCAGTGACAGGAAGATTCTTTGTTCTCATTTGTGTAAAAAACTTCCAGACGTGATTGTTTATGCTCTCGTTTCCCGTTTTCTTTTCAAAAATTCTACACTTTGAAGACGGTTCATTTGCTTCAAAAGCAGCTATAATTTCTTTCTCTTTCTTGCTGATTCCGTTGACTTGGCCTACAGAAATTCCAAACTCTGATGCAATTTTTCTTTGACTAACTTTCAACTTTAATTTTTTAACAACTTCGTATTTTTCCCGAAGTTTCAGTTCTTTCCTTTTTTTCGTTTTAGCACTTATTTCCGACATATATGTGTAACTACAGTGATTCTTATCCTGCAAGGACAGTGAAATGATGAAAACTTTATTCTTTTCTGAGCAAAAGGAACAAAACCAAATAGATTATGCTACCTCACCTCTCTACAAGACGTCATACGATACATGACTTCAAATACACGCCTAAATAAACACCTGCCTAAACACTTCCATTTCATTGGTCAAGATTGCACTTGCATCAAAGGCTGGCAATTTCAGATTCATCGGCTGGTTTCTAGACTGTATCATATGAAAAAGCCGAAGGGGGAGGGAGGGGGTGCGAGCTCTGTGAATGAGGGAATACAAAAGAACTTGACTCAAAACTTGAAACGCTGTACCCTCCAGTCACGAGGGGATGAGTTTTCTCTGAATTTCCATGCCAGGAGAATTCCTCGAATTCCAGTTGCCAACACATGTTCAGTTTTACGGAGAGGTAAAGGTTGAATGAGGATCAAAAGTAGCGTTCATAATAGCGGGGTGTTCAGATTAGAGGGTGTTCAGAATACAGAGAGTTAATCTAATGTTAAGTCTATGGAGCTTCGCCGGGACTGTCGTAATGTGTTCATATTACCGGGGTGTTCACATTAGAGAGTGTTCAGATAGAGAGAGTCCACTGTATATGAGTTGCAGTAGTCGTAACCCCCCCGCCGCCCCCATGAAAAATTTCTGGCTATGCCACTGGTTGGAGGAAGTCTAGCTTTTGATATATATTTCTCGCTTAAGAGACATGCTTTAAATTTTTATTTGAAAAAATTGACGCAAGGACATCTGATTCGGCTGGGGTATGATATCGATATCAAAACTGATGGGGCAGGCGATTAAGAGACATGCTTTAAATTTTTAATTTGAAAAAAATTGATGCAAGGACATCTGATTCGGCTGGGGTATGATATCGATATCAAAACTGATGGGGGAGGCGATTAAGAGACATGCTTTAAATTTTTAATTTGAAAAAAAATGATGCAAGGATATCTGATTCGGCTGGGGTATGATATCGATATCAAAACTGATGGGGGAGGCGATTAAGAGACATGCTTTAAATTTTTAATTTGAAAAAAATTGATGCAAGGATATCTGATTCGGCTGGGGTATGATATCGATATCAAAACTGATGGGTGAGGCTGTCCTTGACATCGTTTAATATTTAAGGGGACCACGGCCTTTGAAATTGCTCAAAAATCGATATTGATATTTATGAATAACCCCTAATTTAAATATTTTTTTTAGAAAAGTGCCAGCGTTAACATCAACCGGCCCAAACTATGATTAAAGCGCCCCTTCAAAATTTCCATATTGTGATTTTGAATCGGAAAATAACCCGAAACTAGACTTAAGACTCACGTTCACACTTTAGAAAAAGTATTCAAGTATAAGTCCCATGTCAGTTTCATATTTAACATTTTGTTCTCTGTAAAAGCGAATCATGTCACACAACAATAATTTCTAATATTTCTTTTAAATTTCTTTCTTTGCAAAAACTAATTAGTTATTCACGAACTCGAAAATGAGAAATATGGCTAGTACTCGAATACTTTTTTGAATGGCTGTATGGTCTCATTGTAAATGCTGAATAATGTACGAATATCCTGAGAAAAATATTATAATAATTTGGATAAATGCAGTCTATCAAATGCGAAATTGTAATTATTAATATCACCCAAATAACGAACTATAAGAAATTAATGATTTAATTACAGTGCGCACCGGTAACGGACCTGGGTTATAACGTACAATCGGTACCTAGAAGCTAGGTCCCAATTGAAGTCCTATATTTATAATGCTATTTAACTTCGGCTATTATGCTATTTAACTATTTATAATGCTATTTAACGTACTTAACAAAAGTACGTACTTCGGCTATAACGTACTTTTTATACCAAAGCTAAAAATAAAATTTTGCTTTTAAGAATTTTATTTCCTTGCTCTCGGAAATTTCAGTACTTTCAAAAACATTCGTTGTCAGTTTTCTGATTCTCTAGCGAGATGAATTGTGTATGAATGAAGGGAGCGATCTTTTCTCTTTTTCGCCTGGTAGGTAGGGCTAAGAGCAAGGCCATGTTTTTATTTGTCATTCATCAATGTAAATAAAAACATGTACGTACTTCGGCTGATAGATGAAAAACCCTATCTATTATGATTCTGATGATAGTGAAAAAGAAACAGAGGAGCTTATACCAAGCACACCCGGCGCATTAAATGCTTCAAAAACATTATCACGATTTTTTGAATGTCGCAGTGATGATGCAGAGACTCTACAAAAGTCTATTATGGATATCCAAAACGGTAATTTTAAAGTAGTATCTGCCCATTTAAAGCAAAAGTAAATTACAGATTATTTATCTCAATAAAAATTGTAAGTGATAAAGAATTTTCTCTGTTTAATTTACATTTCAAAAAATCAGACCTGTTTAAAACACATATTACAATGAAATTATAAGCCCACTTTCTTTTTTTGTGTAATATTGCATCTTACGGGCGGTACTGCTTATAACGTACTTCGGCCATAACGTACTACTTTTTTAGGTCCCGTGAGAGTACGTTATAACAGGTGTCTACTGTACTCAATTTTCTGTTCTAGGAATAATTTCATTGAACTAACTTCGACATTTAAGTTAAACTTCAAAAGTGGGCTTCCTCAAATTTTATCCCTTACGACTACATCGCTGTTTTCCGGCATTGATCTCGAAAGCGTAATGCGGAAACTTGACTTTCGCAAAGTGGCGCGAAAATGACTTGTCCTCTGGCATTTTACGGAAAGTGGCACAACAGTAGGATGACAGGATGGGCAAGATATCTCAGGCTCCCTGCCGGAAGTACATAAAAAAATTAAGCAGCAAACAAAAAAATATGTATCAAATTTAAAGGTATTAGCGAGAAAATGTAATAGCTCTGTTTTGTAACGCGTAGTAATAAAGGGGGCCCAACCAATGAATTTGATACGGGCCACAACAATGTAGTTACGTCACTGTTTACGGATACGCTTTTTTCATGAAGATTTCGAATCTGGTTATTGCAAACTGATCAACTAAATCTTTTAATCTTTTATTCTTAAAATATTTTATTTAGTGTTCTTATTTCTACTAAAGTAACTGCCTATGTTTAAAAGACAATTTACGGTATATTTTTTTAACAGTTAGGAGCATGTTTTTTTTTTTTTTTTTTTTAACAGCAACTCTATACTTTCTAAACTAGTTACTATTATGTATTGCATACGCCCCACAATTTCAATTTTAAAGTTTTTTCATAGCTATTAAAAAATTTATACCTACAGATTTTAAGGACAGTTTGTATGGATTTAGGAATTGGTATGTAGTTATAATCAATACGCGGCTACGAAAAGTTGCTTTATACTTTTTTGTCTGATTTAAAAATTTGCTGCATTAAGAAATATTGAAATGATTATTTTCTAGATTTTATATATGCGTAGAAATTTGTATTCTTGAACATTTTACTGAGAAATTTTCAAGGCGAGTTACATATTTATGGAAAACCTTTGCACTAAAAATCCACTGTTATTTAGGGTAATTCCGAGAGAGATGGACGACGTTTTTTCTTCGTTCTCTAAGATTCATATATTATGCATATATTTTACTTTTCACAGCATATACATATAGTGTATGATATTTCTTACAAAAACTCTTATGCAGATCACATATGTAAAGGTTTTTTTTAATGATTTTAAAAATATTTGATATGGGATCTCTCTGACCCGGCGTAGCGGGGGTGAGATGGACCTTATGAATCTGAATGATGGACCACTATAAAATAATGAAAAGTTATACATGAATTACATTTATAAATGTTTATTTTCATTATTCGAAACTTACTTGCAATTAAATTTATTTATTTAAATTACTTGCAATTAAATTTATTTAACTTACTTGCAATTAAATTAATTTTAATTAATTTATTAAGTTTACATTTATTACTATGCGACATTTAATATATATGAAATTGTTTTTATGTGCTATGACTTAAGATTGATACAAAACCTGGTATGAAATTGTTTTTATATGCTATGACTTAAGATGACACAAAACCTGGTCCATTTGTCCCGCCTAGACGTGGTCCATCTCTCTCGCCTAGGCGTGGTACATCTCACCCCATCGTCCGGATGACAAGTACAACCCACCCTGACTCTACATTGTGGATTTCAAGTCGCCCTTTTAGGTTATTTGGAAGACTACATGTTCCCAGAGATCACATAATGAAAACTAGATAGATCACTTATAAAATATAACTTTTAATTGTAGAATTATAACCACATGAAAAAATTATTTGACTCACAAACAGCAACAATGATAATTAGCTGAAAAATTATTATGTTTTTTGAATAGCAAATAGTAGCACACCTTACCAAATCTCTTTAATTGTCTTACTGAGATAGTTGCGCCATATATGGAGAGGCGCATTAACTAAATATTTGGTTGGTCTATCTCACCTGGTGGTCTATCTATCCCGGAAAATACTATATTTACTTTTTTCTTGGGGGCAATTATTTTTCCCGCAATTAATAAAGATTTGGAAGAATTTGAAATTTTTAGAAAATTTCATTTCAAACACATAAATCGTACGATAAAATTTAATAAAATGAGATATTTTTTATTGTTTTACTTTTCTCGTTAATCGATTTCGAATTAGTAAAAGTAATTTATTTGGGACATTTTTTGTAATCGTTACATTTCTTGGATTAAGATTAATTTTACAACGAGCACAGAATATTATAATGAGAGAGTGCAATCAGCATTCAATACTATTTCAGTACTTTATGATTTTTGCATGGAAAAAAAAATACGATAGCAATCCTTTGACGACGAATTTGCTCTGATTCATCACAATATGTGTGTTGTCAATCGTATTCATAAAACAATTTCAGATTTTAGCTTTTAAATTTTGTGCGTAATGAGGTTTATTTTTTTAATTTTGTTTTGTTTGATGTTAAAAATAAAGTTTAGTTATTCAAAAGTCTTGTGCTCAGTGTAAAATTAGAATTTATGTATACGCGGTAGATTAAAAAACATGGCGTGGTGCTATTTTTAGAGATAGTCTAACAACTTAGAACAGATAAGTTTTCTAAAAACACTTTTAAATGGTAGGGAACCCTTTCAAAAGTTTTATAAATGTTGCCATTGATCGCCATGATTCAACAGAGAAGAAAGACTGCGCACTTTCTTCAATGTATTCACCGCTTTTTCTTTTTAATGCTTTCTACTGGGCTCAAATTTTTATGTATGGGCTCACCATAAAATTGCATTAAATCATGTAAACAGGGTGTCCACCGACGACTAAAAAGACGACTTTTGGTACTAATTTAAAGATAAGGCGACTTGGCTACTTTTTTTTAATGAAAAGCGTCATTTTTATGCTATTGTCCAGTTTTAGGCTACTTGTACCGTATTCCAGGCGACTGATTTGAAAATCAGATTTCGGTTTTTCTCAACTCCCCTTTCTTTTCAAAGTTGAGACAGGTCGTTTATCAAACAATCTAATCAGTTTTTTTTTAATTGTATAAAAAATGTAAACTCTGTTATATAACGATACTTTTTCATTTATTATTTTTTTTCATTCTTTCTTAACTGAAGACAAAGGACGTATGTTTATTTCTGAACCACAAAATCATGTAAAAATGCTACTATTTTGACAACTAAAATTAAGAAAATGGCTACTAAATTCGAGGCTACTAATGATACTATTTTTGCCTCCTGACATTGGTGGACACCCTGTGCAAAGTATTGGTATCAGTTAAGTATCGGTATCGGCCGATATAATAACTTTAAAGTATCGGCATCGGCTTTTCCTTAAAGTGAATTTATAGGTAAAGTATCGGTATCGGTATCGGTTATCGGTGAAAATGTGGTATCGGTTGATCTCTAGATAAGGGCGTAGGAAACGAAATGTTTTGGAAAGCAAGAACGTAATTGGAGAAAACAGAGAATTACATTACTTTTTTGAATGAATTAATAATTAATGGACAGAGATAAATACATTTTGAATAATAGGCAATTTGATAAAAAAAATAATGCTGGATTGTTTTTATTTTTTTAATTAGAAAATATGCCTATTATGAAAGTAACATGACATATATATCTATCAGATTTACTTTAAAATCATTCAACATTAAGTAATACGTGCATAAAAATAAAATTTTTGAGTAGTATTTGCTGTATATTTAATCGAAGGAAAAATTTCGCCAGTAACATCATTATATTAGTTAAAGGAGAATTGAGCATTTGAACTGATGTTACAAAGTGATCTTTAGGGATTTAAACTTCGTTCTACGCAGCGTGGTATCGCCCATAACAATTGCACATAAAGCTCTTTGTACTGTTAATCCCCATTAAAGAATGGATATTGAAAATTGCTTTAAACGGCTTAGCAATATAATGATAACGCATGAAGTTTCATACTTGCAGCAATTTAAAGCAAACATTAAAATGAAAAGAAAAAAAAATAATTCTTCTCAAACATATCGATTATAAATGTGTTGTGTGTGTTAAGGCAAACCTGCACGCGGGGTATCTGCCTAGGATGGGGGGTGCCTTGGTAGGAGGGCTTTCTAAGGGGTTCTAACACGTATTCACGTTACATCTGGAGAAAACCTACCAAAACTCCAGCCGTTAGATCGACAGCCGCGCGATGGGACCCGAACCCAGGACCTTCACACTTCCGCCGTCTACCATTTTCAGTGGCATAAACACATGGTGAGGCCACCCATTATAAAATGCTTACCAACTGAAGTATTTTTACAATATACTGCGTAACAGAGAATTCGTAAACGATTTTAGCGAGCGTAATCTGTTGCTGAATATATACTAGCTAATCGGCTATTTTGCGATATATTCTTATATTAGAGTAAAACACCGAAAGCTAAAATTAATGGTCTATTCGACCAAAATTTGCATCTTTTTGGATGCACACCAAAGTTTGTGAGACACATTTTAACTTTAAAAAATTGACGATATATCCTTAATAGCCTCCAAACTGGGTGGCCGTTTGGAGAGATTTTCAATATAATCTCTAAAAGCCGTTTGATTACTGTAGTATTATGAAACTCTCTAAAAAAGGTACAAATGTTCCGTCTTTTTCTTATTATTGGATATAAAGTTCTGATACACATCTTACTTATGCTTATTTTAGATGAATGTAGAAAATCTGCATCGTATTGGATGTAAATCAAAGTTTTGGAGACATCTTCTGCTGCCAAATTTGGCGATTTATCGTTAATAGCCTACAAACTAGACAACCGTTTGTCTAGATTTTGTATCTAATCCCCCAAATCTGTATGATTATTGATGTAGATTTTGAAACTCTCTAAAACAGCTACAAATGTTTTGTATTTTCTTCTTGAATGGAGAGTAAGTTAAAACTTTTGCTTGATTTATTGATGCTTTTTAATTTCCTCACTTTCTGCAAGTGTGCAAGCAGAAAGCCAGATGAAGGCCAGGGTTCCCAGGGCCTTGGGAACATTAAATTGATAAGACAGCTGCTGCTATTTTATTCAGCTGAAGGAGGGTGGACCCTTCGTACAGCCCGAAACACTCCATGTTGAATTACTTGCACGCGTGTGGATTATTTATGAAGTTCTTTTTTAGTTTTTTTCCGAGTATTATATATTCTTCATATCTTCTTGAACTTTACTTGTCACTTTCATTTATATTAAACGGAACTTACGGAAAAAAAATACAGGTGCAGCAGTAAGTGTAGATACAAGCCCTGGCTTGACTTTTGAGAATAAGTTAAAGAATGTGAAAGTTGAAATAGTTTTATTCTATTGAAAAGTTTGAACAGTTGTACTTCTTTGGTTAATATGATTGCTCAGAAAAAGAATGGATTCTGCCTAATTCTGAACTTAGTTTCCATATTTTTCAAACTCGCGACGTTTTCTTTTCTTTTCTTTTCTTTTTTTTCTCAGGAGATAGCTGTGCCTTATTACGCCTTATTACATTTTTTAAAAATAACTTTACGCCTATACTTTTCAGTGCAGAAGGACTTGAATGCATGTAGACAAACAATAACTGTTAATTTACAGTCCAACGCTTTTCAGTTTTTAGAAGTTGATGAGGTATCAACAATTTCCCGAAGAAAAGTTTTAAAATGTCTACCCTGCATTAAAAGCAACTGATGTTACAACTCATAGGCTTATTTGTTCACCTTTCAAAATTGACCCGCACAGTTTCAAAATTAAACATTTATCGCTACCGTTTAAATTTTAGAGCGTTTTCCCCAAATATATGAATAGAGAGCACTTAATCCTACATAATTTCCAGGAAAATGGGTGCTTGAGTGTTAAGAGAAAATAAGCCCTCTTATATATAACGAAGGGAGAAAGGTTGTGAATGGCTTTAAAAGCACTGTTAAACTTTAATGCACCAGAAACGTAAGCAGACGCTCTGAATATTTGATTCCCTTAACTGTTTTGCATTTACTGTTAGAATAGATCCATCAGTTTGCCGAATTTGGACGCGACAGCTCTTTAATTTTTTTTTTATTTATTTAAGGTGATGAGAAAAAAATTAATAAATTCATGCGTATTCTCAATTCTTTTTTCTCATATGGAAATTTGTTCATATGTCCGTGTTCCCATAAAATGAATTAAAAATTAAAACTTTTAAATAAATTTCAGTGAGCTTTAAAAATATTTAATTTCTTCCTAATTTGTTTCATTGCCCGTGGAAACTTTAAATGGATAAGACAGAATACTTTGAAACTGATAGTGGGTGTTTTTAGGTGGAATTAAAGTATCACAAAATATTCTGCTCTATATAATTTCTAACTCTTAAGGTTTGAATATTGGCTTGGCATGCGTGGCGTTGAAATAAATGAACTTGTGTACAGTGTGTCCGAAAAAATGTCATAACACGCTTTTAATTCCTTATCCATTAGAGATGAGTGGGAAATGTAAATAGAAAAAAAAAATGTTCAAAAAGAAAAAATCTGAAACACTTTCAGATTTTAATACGCACCAAAGTGCTATATATTAAAAGCGTATCATAGTTTATGCGTCGTCCCTATTTTTCTTCCTTATTCCATTAAGTCGGAGAGTGCATCATTATTCATGACTGTGCCGTGTTTTTCTTCCTTATTTCATAAAACCCATCCTTGGAATTGAAATCAATCTTAAAATCGCCTATTTAAACTATTTTACAATCGTTACCTAGTATATTAAGACTATACTTCACCGTCTTAAATATTGTTTCGAATGTCTATCAGAAACCATGAGTGTGCCGTGTTTCTCTTTCTGGGTTGATTCCTACTTTAATACCCCGACTCTCGCCAAGGTGGCGATCATTAAACATATAGAGGTACCACGACGATTTTTTGTATTTATGTGGCAATCGTAATTTAGAATTAAAATGGCGATTTGGCACAACATGTAAGTAAAGCATTCCGTTACATTTTTATTTATTTTGGGTTGCCAATTAAAGTAGTTTTAATAATTAAGTGTCTTCAAATTCCTTAACAGGTGCGTTTATCATTAATTTGTTCACTTTAGTTTTCATATAGTTCTTTTGGGAGCGTTAAAACTTGTCCATAAGTCCTAGAGACCCATGACTGCAAAGCTCGCCAAAGTGCGTGATCTTTTAGGTTTCCTAGAGCGGGGGTGTTAAAATAGGAATCAACTCTTACTTGTACCGTAAAACACATCTTTGGAATCGAAATCTATCTTAAAATCGACTACTGAAACTGTTTTACAATCCAATTATCCCGTAGACATTTTAAATACTGTTTGGAATGGTCATCATAATCCATGAGTGTACCGTGTTTTCCTTCCTTGTTCCATAAAACATTTCTTCGGAATAGAAATCTACATTGAAATCGCCTACCAAAACTATTTAACAATTTTCGCCAGGCATAGACACACCATACTTCACCTTTATAAATACCATTTAGAAAGTGTATCATAATCTATGAGTGTACCGTATTTGTCTTCCCTGTTCTATAAAACACTTCTTCGGAATTAAAAATCTATATTAAAATCGCCTACTAAAACTATTTTATAATATTCTCCCGGCGTTTTCTAACTATATTCGGAATATATTTATAATAAATTGTCGCGTTTTGGCACTAAATTTAGCGATCAATTATCAAAAATTGTAAACCTTGTGCGACATTCAACAGTTTATTAACGCCCCCCCCCCTCTCCACGTTGTCTGGTAAACACATTTCAAAAGTGACTCGACGCGAAAATTGTACCAAAATCGTATCTACACAAAAAGCAAGGTTGAAATTAATAGCACTCAGGTGCTAATAAGGTAGGAAAAAAAGAAGACTTTAAGAAGTATTTCTCCTCGATAATTTTCAAACTGAGAATTCACTTTTTAAATTTGTATATCTTAAAAAAATTCCCAATCAGTAAAATGCGCTCAAAACACTAATGAGGTGATGTACAAAAATTCAGCCTTTCATCATAAAATGTCTGAGAGGTATCTTTAAACGAAGTTGATCAGAGCTATACATGAATTCGAATGTAAATGTTTGTATCTAAAGTCCAAAAAAGTATCCTTTTTCATAATTTCTCTTCGAAACGGGATCCGATGTAATTTTTTCCCTTCCAGAGTCATTGAAAACCAATAACCCTAACTATTTTTTACCATCCCTTTATACATTACATATACAGGGTGATTCGAAATTAGTTTTACAAATTTTTAGGAGGGGTAGGATACACCAAGACGGTTCAGAATCACACAGCAATACAGGGTCGGAAGCGTCGTCTTAATGTACCTGTTAATAATCACGTTAGAAGAAGTGTCCAAGTAATAGGACACTTTCCGACCGTGGTTTTTCAAAAACTAATCTATCTTTCATGGATTGCACTTGACGAAAATTGTTAATTAAGAATTTTTTCTTTCATTACATTGATCAAATTGTCGAAGGAAAGCCGATTGTTTTTGTTTATGAAACTTGGTTGAGAAATTAAGACGCACTCCTCAACACTTCTTCCAAAGTGATTATTAACAGGTACACGAACAGACTTTCCGACCGCGCATTGCTATGTGAATCTGAACAATCTTGGTGTACTCTACCTCTCCTAAAAGTTTTTTAAAATTAATTCCGAATCTCAATGTATACAACAAATGCATGCTTCTAAGTAATGACTGACATAAAAACTAATACTAAAAACCAGAAGCTAAGGGGAATAAATTTAATTTGTTGTAACACATGCATTATAAGTATTTCTAGTTTTTCTTCTTCTTCTCTGTTTCTGCTTTTTAACACAAAAGCATCTCACTTGTACGAGATAAATAAATTTGCTTGATGGTATAATGAAGCATTTTTTATACCGCCATTATCGAGGATAAAAATTAGGAAGAGGGATTGCGGCATAACCTGGAGCTATTATCGAGGATTAAAATAAAGTGCTTTACGACTGTTCAAGTTTTTTTTTTCTCTATTCTCTGTCTTTATTCTTTTCATGGAGCAATGTATTGAACGGCGAAATGGACCATTCAGTCAGCAGAATGGCCTTTTTTTATGCCTCTTCTGGGAATGGATCCAGACTGTTTTCCATTCGCTCACTTATTGTCAATTTTAATATTGTGCTAAAAAGGGAATAGAAATTCCCCTCAGAGGCTGGGTGTAGGCGAGAGTGTGTATTGAAATCAGAAATGAAATGTATAAAATGAGTCTTAAGTGAGCAAATTCTTTATTTCTGTATATGAAATGCAATTTTTTTTTAACCCTTTGAGGCGCAACCCTTTCCCAATGCGGAAAAAAGGGCAGCCGTTGCCATCGCTCGACTTAGCTACCAGCAAGATGGCGGGCGATCGAAACGTTCCAGCTGTTCACGCATTCTTTCATTTTCAGCAGATGTCAGTGCTGTTAAAAATAATCGTGATAATTTTTTGACGGGAAATGACGTGCTAAAAAGTAAAGGATTCTCGTGGAGCTATGCCACCCGCAACTATTTTTATAGAAATCCAATCTATTCCTCGTGACTGGCAACAGTCAAAACGTCAGAGTTTGGTGTTCCGAGAGCGGGAACACTGCGCGTTAAAGGGTTAAGCTCTTGAACGGATTTCTATTTTGAACTTTAGAAAAGTGCAGTATAATAATATTGAAATCAGAATTCGTGTTGCATAGTTATTTTCACCTCACACATAATATTAAATGAATTTTTAAGTAAAAGCATGTTCAGCTTTTAGTGTGCTTTTCAGAGCAAAGCCGCGGAGGTTGAGATGCAACATCGAGACCTGTGATTTAAGTTGAAAACGGAAGGGGGAGGAAGCCAGAAAACAGG